>JAJQQW010000016.1:27693243-28268243 GCA_025583905.1 Ia io
ATTCCTTTGTTGAAATGTTAAAGAAACTGGTAGTACTAACCATATTAAGAGAGAGAAATATAATCAAGTTGCTAAAGGAAAAATATTTTTAATAAAGAAATAAACTCAGATACAGGGGAGCTATAAGATAAATAATAAATTTCACAAGAATTTAGAAAAAATGTAAATATAGACATAAAATCATGATAAAAATGAGTCTTTAATGACATGAGAAAATATTTATGACAATGCTAGTGAAGAAAGAGAGGATAGAAAAGTGTATGTATGTCCCTCAACAAAGTAAAATAAAATACATACATAGGAAAACATCCGGCAGGAATTTGAGGGCTGTTTAAGTCAGATGCACAGTAACCTTGGGCAACACTATGGGGGACTGTGTATGTCTGAGTGGCACACGTGTATGTGTGTTTAATTGTGAATTAAAAACCACTATATCTTCCAGGGTTCAGTCTAACATATAAAGAGCTTGGAACTTTAAGGCATTTGTACTACCTGTGAAGCAGTATAGTGTTATTTGCAAGTGGATTTGGATTAGTCATACATGTCTATTGCAAACTCCAGGGCAAATGCTTAAAAAACAAAAATTGAAGTAAAATTGATATAGTAAGAGAAGAGAGAAAATGGAAGTATATAAAATGCTCACAAAACCAGAGAAGGCAGAAAAAGAGTAGAAGACAAAACATACATACAAACAAACAAAAAAAACAGAAACAAAGAAAAGGTCCATGAACGAAAATAGTAACAAAGACGCCAGACACTAATCCAACCATATCAATAATTACTTTAAATGTGAATGGTCTTAAATGCACCAATTAAAAGACAGAGACTATCAAATGGACTAAAAAAATAAATTAAATAAAAGGCAAGACCCAACTATATATTGTCTACAAGAAACCCGCTTGAAATATAAAGGCAAAGAAAGACTTAAGGTGAAGGGCTGCTAAAAAATATACCATACTAACACTAATCAATAGAAAGGCAAAGTAGCTGTATGAATTTTACAGCAGACTTCAGAGCAAGAAAATATATCAGAGATAAAGTGAAGCATCACAAAGTGATAAAGGGGCCACATTTCCAAGAAGACCTAACAACCCTCAATGTGTATACACTTAACAACAAAGCCACAAAAATGTGAGGCAAATACTGATAGCACCTGCAAGGAGAAACAGATGAATCTACTATTATGGTTTGAGACTTCAACACCCCTCCATCAGTCACTGACAGGCCCGGCTAGCAGAAAATCAGTGAGGACATAGCTGAATTAAACAGTACCATCAATCAACCTAATCTAATTGACATTTATAGATTACGATATCCAACAATAGCAGATTACACATTCTTCTCATGCTCACATGAAATATTCACCAAGAAAGACCACATTCCAGCTCAGAAAGCATACAAATTTAAAAATGTCAATACCACTGTGTTACTCAGTCATCATGTTACCCTAAATTACAGACACTGTTAACCTGAGTTATGTACTGACCTGAATCTGAATGTATCTTACAAGGCATGGAAAATGAAGCAGAGTTCATCTTTAAACAAGCACAAAATTAGACAATTTACTGTGAATTCATGTTCTGCTTCCTACTTAAAGAATCCCTGAGCTTGTAAATCTAAAGAAATAGTAGCATGTTCACTTGAAATTATTTTTTAAAATGTTTTTATTGACTTTTAGAGAGAGAGGAAGGGAGAGGGAGAAAGAAAGAGAAACATCGATGTGAGAAACAGGTTTCAGGCTTGGTCCCCAGTAAGGGGCATGCAGGAGGCAGCCGATCAATGATTCTCTCTCCTCATTGATGTTTCTCTCCCTCTCTCCCTCTCCCTTCCTCCCTGAAATCAATAAAAATATATTTGATTGCAGTACCTCTGATGATGGAGTTATAGTGGTTTTTATTTCTTTTTTACTAATCTGCATTTTGACCAGGAAAGGCAGAGCAAAAAAGGTTAGGGTTAATTGGCTACATATAGTAATATATGATGTTTTGACTTAAATTTGGCTAGATTTTCTTTCTAATTTGTCTCACAAGGCATCCAAACAGAACAGTATCAAAACAGGGACCTAAACACTGGCTCTTGGGCTCCAAATGCAGGCAGTGATTACCTTCGTCTCTCACTTGAAGTTTTAGGAGGATCTGAGGGGAATTCTGAGCTCTGCCAAAAATCCTGGCTGCTCATCAAAGGCAGCCACAGTGCAGAATGACTGGTGGGGGGCGGGGGATTAACATCCATTTGTACTGAAACGCAGCAACCCCATTTTAACATTTAAGCCATTAAAAAAATATTATCATTATTTTTTTAATCCTCAACCGAGGATTTTTTTTCCACTGATTTTTAGAGAGAGTGGAAGAGGGAGGGAAAGACAGAGAGAAATATCGATGTGAGAGAGATACATGATTGGTTGCCTCCTGCACGCACCCCAACCAGGGCCCAGGCCAGGGAGAAGCCTGCAACCGAGGTACATTCCCTTGACCAGAATCAAACCTGGGACCCTTCTGTCTGCAGGCCAATGTTCTATCCACTGAGCCAAACCGGCTAGGGCTTTAAGCCATTAAAAAATATATATATATTCTTTGTACTAATATTTCCTTGAGAACAATCTCAGGATTTTAAAATTTGAAATAAAATGCTGAGAGAAACCACTTATTTTCGGCATATCATCACATAATAGAATCAAGAACTAAGTACTTACGCTAATGCGTGTGCAACCATCCATGACCCAGACATTCCAAAACAACCTTACAATATGAGTTTTCCAGAGAAGTTGTTTTAGGCTTCTGTAATGCTATCCTTTGGCACAAGTGACAAATAATAGTTTAACTACACAAATGTGGAAAGCCTAGACTTGGAGCCATAATTTTTCAAGTCCCCAACACTGGAGAAAGCAAACACACACACCCCATTAACTCCCCAGAAGGGTGTAACAAGGAAAATGTGGGTGCAAGCTGTTAAATAGTGCATGATCCAACAACAATCAAAACGCTTCATTAATTTAATTATCTAATTCCAGCACTGGAGCAAAAACGATTTATCTTCCTATTTGCTTTGTTTATTGTTTACTTACCTTAAGCTGTGCTTGGCAGGTGCAACAATGAAGACGTGAAAGAGGGCTGTCCAATCAGGTCAATTATGGTTTAAACTCATATTCATGTCAACTCTATTCAGGCTCTGGACATGGGACCAGCCTGACCTTTCTTCTCAGCCACAGCTGCTTCTAGTAACATCTTGTTCTTCCACCATTTTAAGCCTATTTACATTTAAGACATGGGAGATCTCTCAGGGGACTGGGTGTACCAGTTAGTCTACACTCTGTTGTTTGTTTTCAATCTAAAGCTGTATATATTAAAACATAATATAAAGGTGCATTCAAACGGTCACGCTCACCTGTCTTCAGCTTCTTCTAAAATACTGGAGAATCCGACCATCGTGTGTGCTATGTTATGTTTTAAAATTCCTTTGTTTTCCCTTCAATGATTAATATTTGGTTTTGTCAAATGTGCTTAAACTTTCGTAACAGCCTATTCTGCTGTTTACTAGTTTTCTTTTTAAATCTCTTGCACACTTGAAACATACTTTCTTTAAGGCCTCTTTCACAGTGGTCTGTTTTCTCTTATTATTAGGTTCAAATTCTCCTTTTGGTTGATCCTTGGCCCTGAAGTCACCTTCACGAAGGTTTACTTTCTGCCAAGACTTACAACTGTTAACTGTGGTTTCACCGTCAGCGGGAGCTGGCTGCCCTGAGAAGTACAGAAGGTTCTAGGTTATGGATGCTCAGGGCAGGCTCCTATTAGCCTCTGCAGGGGGGTTGAGGGATGGGGAGGGCATATGGGCTGTATATGTTCCAGATTAATCTGTTTCCCAATTTTTAAATAATTTTAGATTTAGAGAAAAGCTGCAAAAATAATGCAGTGTTTCTGTATGCCTTTTACACAGCTTCCCCTAATACTGAAGTCCTGGCAGCCACGCCAAAGTTAACAAAAGCAATAAATTAACCTTTGCATAAACTGTTAACTACACCATAGACTTCACTTGGATTTCACCATTTTCCACTGATTACCTTTTTGGTGGTTTTTCAGGATCCTATCCAGGTGTCCACGTTTCATTTCGTGAGTTTCCACTGCGTTTCACAGATCCTTTGCTTCTGTCAGCCTCAATGGGTTATTTTCTTGGGTCTCATCAACAATTCCAAGTTTATGCTATTGCCTTTCCAGATGGTACCGACTTTGCTCCTCTCGTTTATCTGTCTATCTGGAGCGTCCTAAGCTTTGAATTCCAAAATGAATCTGCTCTAAGTGGAAGCATCGATTTGATTAGTGGGTGATGGAGGGGGTAGCACCAGCCAACATGAGTGAAAACAATTCTGCAAATTCCACCCACTGAACAGACGAATTTCAACTTAACTACTTGGAAAATGGAAGTCCTAGCGGTTCTCACCGGAGACACAAAAATTAGAGAACAAAAAAATTCCTCTCATTCCACCTTCACACGTTACAAATGAGAAAACTATCACGTTGCAAAGGAAATAAACAGAAAATATCACTTGACACCAATTCATAGCATTTATTGACAGTTCCATTTAAAATGCTAGGAAAAGCCGTATAAATTGTAAACATGGAAACCAAACACTTGCTTAAATTATTTCAAAAACTACAGCACATTAGAAAACACTGCAGCTAATTGAAGGGTAAAAACGTAACTGACAAATAGAGGGAGGATTCGATTACTAAAATCATACACCTATGCCAAAATTTAAGTGCCAGCAAACCATGATTGTCGAGTTCAAGTTGCAGGACTGATGCCACGAGTGGCCTCAATTTACTCTGTGTATTTTCGTACATTAACACTCATGATCTCGGAATGAGAGTGCAGGAAGAGTCAGAAGAATATGGACCTCGCCAAAGGAGGAGACCAGTGGGCATCCCAGGGCAGCTCTACGAAGCAACCTTTCCTGTAAGGGGAAGGCCAGCCACCCCTCCATGCTCCCTATGATGCAAAGCTGAGTCTACTCCCCTTTTCTGCAATGAGCCCTCTGAGCTTAGAGCAACCGAGTTCATTGGTGGAGCTTCTGTCCCTCTAGCACCTCCTTTCCCCACATCTGTAGGAAAGTACAGGGGGTCTGTCTTGAACTTGGCCCTGTACTATTCCTGACTTGCACACTTAAGAGTCAAGTTATGAATGCATGAAATCTGGTGGGCATGATGCTCCAAATTCTCCAGAATGGTCCCACAGAATCATGGACGACAAGACCCAAATTGCTTACATCTTTACCTCTGTCCCTTCACCCTTTCGTTAAATTCAAAGTGGCCCCAGAGCAGAAAAATCTGGGAGGAGGAAAAGCAAGCCACCTGCATAATTATCTACCCTGTGGGAGACTAATCTGGGCCAGAGTTCCTCAGATTCAGACATGCATTCCTTCTCACCTGCTCGCCGGGCTCCTAACGTTGTTTCGTGTTTCCAGGGGCATTAAATTGTCCTTTTCCTAAATGTCAATGCTGCTGCACGTTCTTAAGGTAAATTCTCACGTGTACCATTACACCCATGAGCACGGAATTAGTATCGTACTGTGAGGTTTCAGTTTTCAAGTCTTTTTAATACAAAGGAGTCCTCATTTAAACACTGAAAATCACCTCCAAAAAATATCAAAAGACACCTGAAATGTACACAGTCTTCGTTCACGACGTATTAAGTGAACCTATTAAATTTTATGTTATAGCAGCTGCTCATAGAAACCCCTCTCACCTGTTACAAGAATATCTGTTAATGTGTGGGATTAAATGTAAAAATGTAGTTCAAGTTACCATCCCATAAAAATGGGTTTTGTGATCAGTGGTCTGTTTGCAAGTATAGAAGTGGCCTTTCTTGTGCTCCTGTCTGGGATAAATGTGGACTAGCAGGCTGTGGAGGCTGGCTTTGGAGACTTGCTCTGGAGGTAGAAATGAAATGGCTAAAAATCAACTAGAGCTAAAGTTGGTGTGGTAGTTAAGACTGGAGGCCCCCATCCCACTGCCCAGAACCTTAACCAGCTTTCCTTCCAACCAACAAACTCATTCATGTCTACTGGTAAGAATCTAGTATGAAGGGGACAAAGAAGTTTATTTAATGATTAACTGGTGAGTTACTGCAAATGCCCATCAGTGTCCGAGTGATTGGTTTGGTCACTGGAGCACTAAGAGGCTGTGCAATGCAGTCAGTGCTGACCCTGTCCACAGGCAAACGGAGGCTCGTAAAGCACAGAGTACTTGGTTCCGCCCAAAGCCTTCAGGCAGACCTTCGCTGCGCTTTGCACCACAGGCCTCCTGCCCTGAAAAGTCTGGTTGGCAAAAAACCCACGTAGCCTGCTGCTCAAAAGCCACATGCCACCAAAATAAAAAACACTCTGAAATTAAATAGCATTTAGAGAAAAACATGTAGGTGGCTGTCAAAAAGTCAAATATATGTATTTATAACCTACCACGCTTCACAAAGGATTGAATGTGGCCCAACGGCTGGCCAGTGAGATCTGCCCCAAGCAGTGGAGCAGATGGTGGAATTCTTACCACTACTTCCGTGCTTGACCTTGGGTCCTTTGGCAGATATTGGTGTGCTCCCCTCCTCTCCAGAATGGATCTCTTCCTCTGTAGACCTTCCTCCCAGGCCTGATCATTTCCTCATTGTATTACTCCAAGCATGTACTCACAACACCATTTCCTCCTCTTACAAAACTCCCTAGACAGTGAGGTTAGGAATTTTGTCCCTGTATTGTAGCAGATCAAGTTCATTTTCAATGACAGCTTCACCCACTTCTTCCATCGTTCCCCTGGCCCACTCTCGGCTCCCCCGTGCCTCCTCACCCTTTCCCTGGGCAGCTCCCCTGTCTTCACTCAGGTAGCTGTTAAAGTTGACTTCTCCCCAAGATCCTGTTTCCAAATACACAACTTCCATTTCTTCTGCTGAGTACCTAATGCACTTGTGCACTCTCAACGAACGTTACTGATGCCCAAACCATGTTATTTATGTGTATCTTCCATCTTTTAAACCTGTATGTGTTACCCGACTTAGATTCTAAGACCTCAGAAAGCAGGGTTCATGTTCGACAGAAAGTCAGGAGCATCAGAGATGTGTAGTAAATGCTGTTTAAAAGTTAATGGCGAAGGAAGTGATTTAAAGCAAAACAAGAGAGAGGAAGAGAGTCACAAGGCCTTTAGTTGTACTCTGGGTACCTCCATGTGAACGCATTCACGGGTCGGTCACAGCACATCAGACCATCCATCCCAGCATAATCATACAGATAACGTTTTCCATTTCACAGTGCTTTGTGCTTCCTTCTCAAGGGACACTTGCACACATGATCACATCTGATTCTCACAGTGAGAAATTCTATGATGTGGGCACAGGAGGTCTGTCCTTGTTTGGCTGAGGGGGAGAATGAGGCTCAGAAAAAGGACCCAACAGAGAATTCAATGATCATTTCTCCAAACAGTATTCTCTAAAATATTGGCTCAAATTTATAGTTCGTTTTATTACCACTGGAACTTTGAAAGTAGGGGAAAAAGAGAGACATACATGTTAACTTTTCATTTTAGAGTGCTTCAAATAAACGCATTCCACAGCACACGTGAGGGACACGAGGACCTTCCTTTTCGGCAGATCACATTGGCCGAGTGACTGCAGACCCATGTGGGTGTGGTGCTCCCCACCACAGCTAGTCTGTCCTGAGTCTGGGGGTTGGTAAAACTTCCATGGCAGCTGTTTAGAGAAAACAGGGGCAACCTGGGCGTGCTTCGCAACCAACACCAGAGTGCTGTGATCTCACCGGCCTGCTCACACCACTCCCCCCGACTCCACTCCACACACCCCTACCCCCCGGTTATTCTATGTCCTCTTTGGTCTTGACATGGGTTTAAAAGTGTATCAGTTCTAAGAAGAACAATACAGGTCGAATCCTTTTATGCTAGTTTGAAAGGCATCACAATCGCCATCGCAGCCCCCTTTAAAACAGGGGCCCGTTTCGTCAATGTCCAAAGGAGGTAACCACTTTTAGTGCCGACCACACCGGGCAGAAGGGGAGAAGAGGGGCCTGCATTTAGTCCACTTGCTGCCACACAACTTGACTTCACTGTAAGGTGTCCGTAATACAATTCTGCTGGGAAGTCTGACACTCTTAGCAACGTATTCAGGAAACCTGGTATTTCTCAGTGACACACACGGAGATCCCTCCACTCTATTAACCCAAGACCGAGGGTCAGAAGCCAAGCCCAGAAGGAGGCCTTCTCTCCCACGCTCTTGGAGCTTGTGTGAGGGCTGCCTGAAAAGGAGTCCCTTTCCTTTACTTAACATCCTTGAGAGACTTACTCTCCAGCCCTCCTCTTTGAGAAACACACAGAGTGACTGCCCTGCACTGTGAGGCTGAGGGCAGGCGTCACGCAGTGCTGAAACGTGGCTCTGGAATAACGGTTACACTGCGGAAACCTACGTTAGGTGGGTCAGGGTTCTTACGGTGTGACACGGGTTTTGATTAGAGCCCCCAATTCCACCTGTTTATCTGCTGTTTAAAGTATTAGCTGATCTAATAAAAAAAAGGACTCATAGTAGCAATGTGTTATCTGTTTTTCTTCTGAGCTTCACTCAGGTACCAGAAAACCAAACAGCCCTTGTTATTCCAGTCCTCACTTTAATGGGGAGGCAATGGTGACTTCAGGAGTAAACCTCAAAGGAGATGACACCCTCTGCCAGGCCCACAGCACACAGTTGACTTCAGCAGTCACTCAGCAGAGGCGCGCACAATGAAATCAGACGTTAGGAGCAGCCCTCTCCCTTCCCTTGTTCCCAAAGCTCTTCTTCACATTTCCCGATTCAGAGGCTGGCGAGAACTCAGCTTCATTTCTAGGTCTTGAACATACAGAGAATGTGATCACTAGGAACGTATTCACAAATCGCTATGTGGTGGCCCTAGGAATGCTTAAATATCACTTTTGCTTATGTACCGCTTATCATTCAAACATAATTTGTGAGCAATTCATCGGCAAAGCGCCAGGACTGGTTAGGGCCTCCTGAAAGCCTCATTCCGTAGGACTGGCCTTGAAGAGGACATGTGCTGACGTGGGATGCTCTTCGGAGTCCCACCTGCCCAATTAAAAACCAGCAAATACAATTAAGAATGTAAATCTAAACTCTGATATGTATTTTGAATAACCAAATAAATATTTAGCTTTCCCCCCTCTTTTGGGAGTGGTTCCCCCCCCCCCCTTTCTAGAACAAAATGAAGCCTTCAACATATTCTTCCATTGGAAAAGCCAAAGTTGCATTTCACAGACATAAAGGGGGAGGGCGCTTGGAGCGGTAGCACCAGAAGTAGAAGGGAAAATGCAGATGATGGCTTCGTGTGGAATCATCAGGCTCTACATCTATCATTTGGTTTCTCACTAGTAGCTTTTTAAATCCCCGAACAGTCTTAGTATCCTTGTTGTTAATATTACTAGTAAAACAAGTTCCTATGGAGAAAAAGAGGAAAATTGTTAATAAAATGTCTTCAAATCTCTTTTCTCAGAAAACAAAGCAGCAGGTTCACCGTACAAACCAGCCTCAAACACGTCTTCGCACGGAAATGCTGGACTCCTTTCGGCCCTATACGTTCTATACATTTTCATCTTTTGCCTTGAAAAAGGGGACTAAGAAACTCCGTTAGCTTAGGTTTGTGGTTTGTCTTTCGTGAAGTGCTGCTGGCTTTTGGCCAAGAGTCCAGAAATCTCGACTGAACCCAAATGGTCACAACATTGCCATCTCAGTAAAAGCCTCGCGAGCTGTCACGTGACTTATGGCATCTGGCATCTTCTCAGATTGCAACTTGCTCCCTTCCGCGGCCCCCAGCCCCGGAGGCGCTGGTCCTCTTCCTGACATCCCTTAAGCCGGTTTCCTTTGAGTCTTGCTTCCACGGGAAGCGGATACTTGGCAAAATGCAAGGCGAGGCCCATCAGCTGTGGAAGTTGTGCACGGCGGTCTGTTTTTGGGAGAGTCGCAGGAGCTCCTCACGGATGGCCTTGATGAGCGAAGTGGAGGAGTGGCCGGGCTGGAGGTCCTCCGTGGAGCTGGTGGCATAGGCCAGCCCGGCGCCCTGCAGCCCCCTGTGCGGGGCGTTCCCGAGGAGCGGAGGGCTCCCTGCCCGAAGTCCTTGGCACCTGGAACAGCGGTGAAGAGTACTCCTGATGTCCGAGCATGTGTGTCTGAAAAACACAGCAGATGGTGCTGTACTTCCCAGGAGGGAACAGGAGGGAAAACCAAATTCACGCTCCCAGGACTTCCTCCTCCCATCTCCCAGCCAACAACAGCTCAGCCCTCCGACAGGACACCCTGGGGCTGGGATGGAGAGTAATAACTGTGGCAAAATTGTTCAGGGGAGAGCAGTGCAATCAAGAAACCTTTGAACTTGAACTTAACAGGTGCCTCACAAATGCTTAGTGGTAGAAAGGATAAGCTGGTCAGCCAAGTCTCTGTGCCTGTGTGTGTGGAGGTGAGTGGCCGCTGGGAGCAGAGGAAGGAGGGGACCCAGGGGGCTGGGAAGGAAGGGAGGCTGGAGCACCCCGTGGAGGTGAAAGGTCAGATGAGGACACCTGAGAGTTGGGAGAGTTAAGCAGGTACTGGCAGAGGGACTAACAAAAAGCACAAGTGCCTTCGTCCTGGGACTGGAGCCCAGGGACCACGCATTAAAGATCACAAAATCACTTTCCCTTTTATCTGCCTGTCTGTCTGTCCAGCACTCTGAAGAGCCTTTCCTTTAAAAAGTTATCTGCACTGAAACGTGAGAGTTTTGCTTATTATTATTCCCATAATACAGTGTGGGGCAAAAGTAGATTTACAGTTGCTCCTACAGAAAACAATACAATAATTAAAAAACAGTAACACAAGAATAAACTCTGTTTCTTGTACTCCCAACTGTAAACCTACTTTTGCTCCACCCTGTAAAATGGGGTATTCATTTGACAAGAATTATTATACATTTCAGTGAAAAATCTCTCTGCATAACACAAGTTCTAAATCCATGGTTTCGCCTATGCTAAGAGTAAGCTATTAGCTGGTGAACATGACATACAAGCCCTACACTCTTCCTACATTTCACTTTTCCAAACAGTGACAGGGAGGCACTTTAAGGAACCATTGGATTGGGTAGGCAAACCCAAACACCTAATGAAATCAAGTTGGCACAATGAAGGCAAAAAAAGAAAGATGTCAGCAAATACCTGAGATTTGTAACAATGTATCTTTTAGGAAAAATTATATCCTACCACTAATTTCCTTTCATTAAAAGCATCCCGTCATTAAAGGAAGTTAGTGTATTTGCTAAAAAGACACATGAATGCAATGAAAGCTGTAGCATATGATGAGGATAAACAAAAAGTATTATTTTGGTTTGTATTTTCAAATTCATACATTTATCCCCCATGGATGTAAAATGCTTGAGAGAAAAAACAAAGGAAAGCATCTGTAGACATCACCTGTGTCCCGTACTGATTCTGTGCTTATGAAGGAGTGACCAGTGTGATGAGAAACCTCCAAACACACCCTGTGCCTTGAAAGGCGGTTATGGCCAAAGCATCTACTCCTGGAGCGCATCATGGAAATGATGTTACTAAACCCACAATAAAGCACAAGCAGTGAGCAAGGAGGTACGTAAGGTCAAAAAGATTTATATAGTGATCACACCAAAGACCAAGTCCAGATTTTAGTCACCTACAGGTTCAGAGTCACTACTTAAAAGTCAAAATCATGCCCTGGCCAGAGTGGCTCAGTTGGGTATCGCCCCATGCACCAAAAGGTTGCTGGTTCAATTCCTGGTCAGGGCACATGCCTGGGTTTCGGGCTTAATCCACAGTGGGCATCGATGTTTCTTTCTCCCTCCCTCTCCCTTCCTCTCTCTAAAAATCAATAAAAACACATTTTTTTAAAAAAGTCAAAACCACAGGGACAGAAAGTAGAATGGTGATTGCCTAGAGCTGGGGAGAGGGACAAATGGGAAGTTCGTGTTTAATGAGGATCGAGTTTCAGTTTTACAAGATGAAAAAGCTTTGGAGATGGAGGTGGTGATGGTTGCATACCAGTAGGAATGTCTTGAAAACCAATGAACTGTACACTTAAAGTGGTTAAGATGGTAAACTCTGTGTATTTTACCACAATAAAAAATTGAAAAAAGGTTTTTAAAAAACTGCTACTTAGGTCTCTGTCCAGATTTTCTGTAATGAACATTGCTTTTATCATTTCTAAAAGGTTATTTAAAAAAAAACAACGACTCCAAGCCTAAAATCTGCCTCAAGAAAAATTATATACTTTCCAAAAATTCAATGCCAATACTCTCCCACTCTGGGTCAGAGGGAATCTACCATCTAAAAACTGCAAGCAAAAATACACTCAAGGGGAAAAACTGAGGGAGGTTAACACTGTTACTCATGTAGGTTTTTCAAAGGGATCCCCAACGCGGAGGCAGCTGAAGTACGCGGTTGTGTCCGAATTCTCAGTGGTGACCCGAACGCCAGATACTCACAGCCTCTCTCCGGCCCGCCTCGTCCTCCCCGTACGAAGGCCAGCCTGGTCCCCCGCACTGGCCGCCTCTGCTTGGTGGGACCTCCACCGGCTGAGCTCCGATCCTGCTCGCAAGCCCCACCTGGGTCAGGTGCTGAATCTGGGAGCCTGAGGAACAGCATGGAACAGCCGGGTCAACACAGGCAGAGAGCAAGGCTGCCCAGCACGGCCCTTTGGTTGTGACCACCACACTCCCTTAGGGATAGGAATAAGAGCACCGTTCAAACATGGAACCAATTCTACCTCCTGAGAATGACATTTCCTAAGAAAACCAGACCCTGAGCTTCTTGGTTCACGGGCTTTTACTTCCTTGTAATAGAGCGGCTGATAGTGATGGTCTTATTTTCCTGGCTAGACATCAAAGGACTGGGAATGAAGGGTATAGACAGCTCTTCCATTCATTTCTGCAGAGGTTACGAATAAGGATGATCTTATTTATTTGGAAGAAAGGACTGAAAGGTTTAGGAGCCATAAAGAAGCTGAATGTAATGCCTTAATAAAATTTAAAAAAAAAAGGGGGAAAAAAAGAAGAAGAAGAAGCTGAAACCTGGCTCCTCCTAGCTCGTGGCTTCGAGACTCGCCAGGAGCTAAAATGACAAGATTTTTATTTTTCGTAAACGGCAGGGTGCATATTTGTTTGAATTCAGAATGTTAAAGTACATTTTCATTATATTCACGTTTAAAACTTTAAAGCCACCCACCCAGCCTCACGGGTGAGGTATCCTGCTGGCACAGCCAGGAAGTGCTGTGCGGGGGGGCCCTCGTCTGGCTAGAAGACCAGGCTTTAACCAACATTATTTTTCTCCCCCATCAACTTTTAGCATACGGAAGAATCCCTATCTGCAGATTAAGGGAGGGGAAAAGGTGATCTTTAAGCACGGTGGAATGAAACTACTTATTTCCAAGTGCCCTGGGACCATCGAATTCATCAGTGATGCTCAGACCAGTCCTACAACGGTTCAGAGATTTCACAGAGGTAAGGGAGGGGCCCGCTCCATCTTCAAGTCTCCTCCTCTAATTGTCTAATTAACAGCCTCCCTTAATCAAACATATTACAAACAAACAAAAAAGGAAGAAAGAAAAAAAAAAAAAAAAAAAAAACTCCTTCACGGTTTTATTGGGATAGACAAAAACTAAAAACCGAAGGTCACAAAAAATTTCCAGGTTCCCATGAGAACAATATACTCTACAGGCTCACTTGCCAGTTACTGAAGATTCATAACAGTATTAAAGGAATTGGGGCTATCAGTTCTGTTTGCCCAACAGACATCGTTTGAGGGAATCTTGCAAAGAACATAAATGTAGCAGTGTTCTCCATCATTTACGAAGATTCAGACAACTGCACAGGGAGACAAGAATACTTCTGTGTTAATACTCTGATGGTAGTTGATATATTATAGACATATTATGTATCTTTCTCTGTCCACTTAACACACAACACAGCTTCCCCTATGATTCAGCATGGGGCACCACACCCAGCAAGCCCGGGCTTACATTCCAGCCCAGCCCCGGACAACCCGAGACCTTGGGCACCCGGTTATCACTCCTGCTGAGCCTCAATGCCTCACCTCTCAACTGGGATAAAAAGAAATCTACCTCATGGTGTTATTTCAAGAATTAAAAGAGATAAAGTAGGTCAAGAACCAAACACATAGGAGGTAACCCGGAAATCTTAAATTCTCTTTTTCTGGCTCTTTCTGAGCTCTTCATCTTAAATAGCTACAAAATTCACTCACTGATGCCCTTATTATGGGGTATTTAGGGAGCTCACAATTGTTTGCTATTATGAATAATACTCTGATACACATCTTTTGCACATGTGGTTTTTTTCCAGTATTTTGGATTTCTTTGTGGAGGGGAGCCTAGGTTCCCAGAAGTGGAATTACCAAATCAAAAATTCATTAAGTCATTGCCAAGCTGTTTTCCAAAAGTTTAATGATTAACACAAACAGCAGAAATAATGTAATACTGTTTTCCATATGTTTACCTTCATTTGGTACAAGCACATTTTTTGTATGCATTTGCTTCCTGTACTTTGACCATTTATCTTTCCTACCCCTTTGAGGTTTGTCCACTTATCAATTTACATGAGCCATCCTCTATAATAAAAATACCTCTTGGTCATATCTGCTGTATATCTTCCCTAGGTACTATTATCCTTTTGATTTTGAGACACACACATATATATACTAGAGGCCTGGTGCACGAAAATTGTGCACTCATGGGGGTCCCTAAGTCCGGCCTGTGCCCTCTTGCAGTCCAGGAGCCCTTGTGGGATGTCCGACTGCTGCTGAGGTGGGAGAGGCGTCTGCCACCACCACTGCACTCACCAGCCATGAGCCCGGCTTCTGGCTGAGTGGCTCTCCCCCTGTGGGAGTGCACTGACCACCAGGGGACAGCTCCTGTGTTGAACGTCTGCCCCCTGGTGGTCAGTGTGCATCATAGTGACCGGTCGTCCTGCCATTCAGTTGATTTGCATATTAGCCTTTTATTATATATCCTATATAATAAAAGGCTAATATGCAAATAGACCAGACAGTTGGCCTCTATGACATGCGCTGACCACTAGGGGGCGTGTGTGGAACATGGCGGGCATCAGCCACGGCAGGATGGTGGAGCAGGTGAGTGGGGGGTGCCAGACCAAGGTGGGGCGCCGATCGCTGTCAGTGGGAGAGCCTCTGGAGAGCCTCCCAACTGCTCCCCACTGCAGGCCTGGCCCCCCGTCAACTGCCCTCCCCTGCAGTCCTGGTTTCCCCCAACTGCCCTCCCCTGCAGTCCTGCCCCCCCACTGGTGGTTACTGAAAATTTTTTGCTCCCACACACTGCAGTCCCGCCTGGCGCTCACACCTGCTGCCAGCGCCGGCCCCACTTGCACCTGCTGCCGCCACCAGAGCCGCCACCACACCCACTGCCAGCGCCAGCCCCGCTCACACCCGCAGCTGACACTGGTCCTGATCACTCAGCACCATCAGCAGGTGCAAGTGGTGGTTGCCAGCCCTGATCACCCCTGAGGGCTTCTCCACCTCCTCCTGCTCCTGAGGGGTGATCGGGGCAGCAGCCACCACTTGCACCCGCTGACAGCACCAGCCTCGCTCACACCCACTGCTAGCGCCAGCCCCAATTGCTCCGCGCCGTCAGCAGGTGGGAGCAGTGGCGGCAAGAGCAGGGCTGCCAGTAGACAGGGGACCCAGGGCCACGGCAGGGGCACAGAGGATGGGCCAAGATCTGCCCCATGCCTACCATAGCCTTGCAGCCCACAGTTCCTTTCAAGGTGCACAAATTCGTGCACTGGGTCCCTAGTATATGTATGTTTGACAATTTTATGTAATCAGAAAGGGAACTCTTCTAGTATATCTTAACATCCTATCTAATAAAAGAGTAATATGCAAATTGACCACCACTCCAAGACACAAGATGGCCGCCCCCATGTGGTCAAAGATGGCTGCCTCCATGGGGACACAAGTTGGCCGCCACAAGATGGCCAGCAGGGGAGGGCAGTTGTGGGCAATCAGGCCTGCAGGGGAGGGCAGTTAGGGGTGACCGGGCCGGCAGAGGAGGGCAGTTGGGGGTGACCAGGCCAGCAAGGGAGGGCAATTGGGGGGGACCAGGACTGCAGGGGAGGGCAGTGGGGGGGCAGGAGTGCAGGGGAGGGCAGTTGGGGGGAACCAGGACTGCAGGGGAGGGCAGTTGACGGGGGGCCAGGCCTGCAGTGGGGGGCAGTTGGGAAAGACCAAGGCCTGCAGGGGAGGGCAGTTAGGGGCAATCGGGCCGGCTCGGGAGCAGTTAGGCGTTGGTCAGGATGGCAGGGGAGTAGTTAGGGAGTGATCAAGCTGGCAAGCAGAAGTGGTTAGGGGCAATCAGGCAGAGGCAGATGAGCGGTTGGGACCCAGCAGTCCTGCATTGTGAGAGGGATGTCCGACTGCCAGTTAAGGCCCGATCCCAGTGGGAATGGGCCTAAACGGGCAGTCGGACATCCCTCAAGTTGGAGAGGGTGCAGGTTTGGCTGAGGGACAACCACCCTCTCCCCCCATTCACGAATTTCGTGCACTGGGCCTCTAGTTTTTACATTATAAATTTTTACACAATTTAATCTATTATTATAAGTTATTAGAAAGTAACTTCCTCTTCAAATGTTTCATACATATAATTTCTATATTCTTATAGATAAAAATAAATACCAGTATGTCTGAATTTTGTTTGAAATATGTGCAACAATTAATGGAAGAAACAAGACTAATTGCAAAGCACAGCCCCAGAAAAGTATGGGAAATCCTGTAGGATGTTAAGATATGTTACTTATTTAGTTGACAGAGAGAAGGAAAATGCAAAATACAAGAACTTCCCAGGAGACCTTGGATAATTACCCATCAATTATTGCAAATTTGTAACTGGCCTAAACCATTTTATTGATGATGTTGCAAAGGTGTATATTCTCCAGAAAGTTAGAAAATTGCAAAATACATCATTTAACATGTAATGGCCCCGCTTATTAAAGCTTCAGTCTTCAAAAAGGAGGGCGAAGAAATGAACAGGAAAAACAGAGTGACTATGAGCCCCCGTAATAAAATGCAGTAAGATGAGTGGTAACTTGGACGGTTTTGCAGAGTATGCAGAACTAGTTGTACAAGGAACAGAAAGAGCTCAGCATCGTAAACTACCCAGATGCTCTAGGAACACTGAACAACATTCATAGTATCAACTAGTCATGAGATGATGTTTTTGACATAATCCAGTCATCTGGCCCTGGTTGGTGTGGCTCAGTTGATCGGGCATCATCCCATGCACCGAAAGGTCACCTGTTCCATTTCTGGTCAGGGCACCTGCCTGTGTTATGGGGTTGACCCCTTGTGGTGGCGTGTGGGAGGCAGCAAATCATGCTTTGCTCTTGCATCGATATTTCTCTCCCTTCCTCTCTCTTTAAAAATCAATAAAATACATATATTTAAAAACAGTCATCTGTAATTCTGGGGTACAAGACTGGATCTCAGGTGAACTGGTGGGGCAAACTAGCTAGTGCCATGTAGGAATCCGCTCAGCCTTGTTGAGTGCTGCTTGTCAACTACCAGCAGTGGCTCTTATTGTGGGTCTGCAGGAGGTCTCTTAGCTGGTCCACTTCTCCTGGACCGATTAGGGAAACCAAGTGTAAGGTATAGTAGCATTTGAAAATCTGGGGATTTATAAACTCTTAGGACAAATCCCTCAAGTGTCAAGCATTTCCTGAACTTAATGAAAATTTGTTCTGGATTCAAATATTAACACAAAGCTCCTAGGAGACTTTAAGACAAATTTTTTTTTTCTTTTCTTCTCAACTCACTTTATGAAGATACTTTTATACTTCATCTGGATGTAATTACTGAGGACACTCAATGCAGAAAACATTATTTTTTCTTGCTTTACAAAAATTCTGAGGGCCCCTCGTTTTGTTGAATTGTGATACACATCTCAAAAACTGACAAAAACTAAGTCATAGATTGTTAAAGTACAGGTGGTCAGAGCTCTTTTTCTAAAAAATTAAAGTGAATATATGAAAAGATATTTAATCTCTAAATTTTAATTGTGGTCTAAGAAATATATCCTGAATCTTTACATTAAATATACTAAATATTACATTTTATAAGTAAACCAAATTATATATAACGTTTCTCAAATCAACTATTTATAATTTTGGCATTTTTTTAAACAAAAAGTTTAACCAAATTTATTTTCTCTCTGGCTTCAAAATTTCCAGAAATTGGACACTTTAAACTATGGTTTTTTAAAAACATAAACTGAGAGCTTTTATTTCCTGTTTAAAGATATTCTGGTATAGATTTTTATTTGAATTTGAACAAGGTAATTAAAGGAAACCTAAATACTAAAAGTGAAGAAAATCCATGTGCAAACACTTGAAAGTCTGATAATGAATTAGAAGACCACTTTAGAAAAAGTAACCTTTCACTGTTGAATTATCAAGTAAAGGGCTGCACTGGTTACCCACATACAAATGACACTAAAATAGTTCTTTTAATGAGGGCTGGAAAGAGGGGCAGAAAGGAATGAAAACAGTTCCACATGGCCACCAGCTTCCTCCAGACCACTTGTCTGGCAGCAGGGAGAAGACAGCAGGACTCAGGCACAAAGGCAGAAAAAAATGACAAGAAAAATTTAAAAGGCAAGATGATCATATTAACAAAGGTAGAAGGGATAACGTAAGGGAGGTGAGACTCAAGGTGCAATCAGTGGTTATCCAAATAAAACAAAAATCTATCCCCAGTCACTGTCCAGCAACTTTTAATTGCTTCTTAAAAGCTGGAAAAGTGCTCCCTTTAAAACATATACCTATTTTAATTCCATACAAGTGCTCAGAAATAGATCTTGCGCCCTGACTGGTTTGGCTCAGTGGATAGAGTGTCGGCCTGCAGACTGAAGGGTCCCAGGTTCGATTCTGGTCAACGGTTGCAGGCACATCCCCAGTAGGAGGTGTGCAGGAGGCAGCTGATTAATGTTTCTCTCTCATCGATGTTTCTACCTCTCTATCCCTCTCCCTTCCTCTCTGTAAAAAATCAATAAAATACATATTTTTTTAAAAAGAAAAAGAAATAGATCTTGCAGTTTAACCCTGAGAATTTTGAACTGTTTTCCCTGGAAGAAGTGTGTAGTGAATTCCATGCAAAGGGACACTTTTGAGATGCTGATTCAGGAAAGACACAGTGGACATCAGTGATGGGACCTCAGCGCCCCCTCTTTTTCCACCTCCTCTGCCCTACATCTCACCAGGATCACAGGGAAAGCAGCTCTGACCAGTGGAAGAGGCTGCTGAACACTGGGGCGCTGATTCCTGGGGAGGTCTATAATGAACTCTGCCAGAATTTAGCCAAAAAAAAAAAAAAAAAAAAAAGCATCTTCTTACTTCAGAAATGCAAGCTAAGTAGCCACATGTACCTGTGGTGCCCCCGACAGGCCGGGGCCTGGCCACCGATGGCATGTCCTCAGAGTAGATCCCTCGGGCAACAAACGGGGCTTCAGCCGATGCCTGTGGCTGCTGGGGCTCAGGAGGCACCAGCTCCGAAGACTGCAGCAAACCAGGGCCAAAACTGGGTCTGCAGGCAAAGCACACCAAGCATCAGGACCACACTGTACCCGGGCTCTGGTATTTGACTAG
The DNA here is from genome assembly GCA_025583905.1 of Ia io. NCBI lineage: Eukaryota > Metazoa > Chordata > Mammalia > Chiroptera > Vespertilionidae > Ia > Ia io. The sequence continues at coordinate 27,712,934 of JAJQQW010000016.1, forward strand.
CTACACCCTCATCCCTACGGAAAAATAAGACCTATTTGTCTCCTGGCTTATTGCCCATCTCCTCTCCAGAGGGCAGAGGTGTTTCCTATGTGCTCACTGCCGGGTCTCCAGCCCTCAGATCAGTGCCCAGAACAAGCAGATGCTTGAGAAGTATCCGTCAGATGATGGAAGGAGAGATGCTTCTGTTTACAGATCAGGAGAAAGTGCAGCCAAGCTCTAGAGCCTGCTCAGCTCCAGCATCTGACTAAACTAGTCATCTAGTCTGGGCTACACATTAGCATAACCTGAGGGGCTTTTAAAGGCCCCGTGCCCATGCGGTACCCCTGGCCAATTAAAACATAATCTCTAGACGTGGGGCCCAGACACTGGTTGCTTTTAAAGCTCCACTGATGAGCATGAGACTCATCAAGGCTGAAAAGCAGTGCTTGAAAGCAGTGGCTCTCAAACTTACGTCCTCAGGATTCCTTTACACTATAAAAAGTAGTGAGGGTTCCACTTTTATTTATGTGTATTATATCTATAGATATTTGTTCTATTTGAAGTTAAAACAGAAAAGTTTAAAATACTTATATTTAAAGTTCATTTAAAATAATAATATTAAACATATTACATATTAACATTTTTAACGATAATTTCAAAAAAATTTTTTTCAAATTTCCTTAATAGAAGGCATCTGGATTCTCGTTTACTTTGTATTGAATCATTTGCCACAAATACGTAGTTGGAAAAGGGAGGGATCTTTTAATAGCCTCTACAGAAAACGCTCCAATAATATTTCAGATGTTCTTCTTTGATACCACATCAATACGCAAAACAGTTTCCTTAAGGGTTAGTGGCAATGTGGCATCTGAAGCAATATCAGTGAAGTTCTCATATTCTGTTAGATGAAAACCCACTGGTCTGCCCTGGCCAGTTTTTCTCAGGGATTAGAGTGCTGGCCCGTGGACCGAAGGGTCATGGGTTCGATTCCCAGTAAAGGGCACATACCTGAGTTGCAGGTTCAATCTCTGCCCTGGTCTGAGCGTGTGCAGGAAGCAACCAATCGATGTGTCTCTCTTACATGGATCTCTCTCTCTCTCTCTCTTTTTTCCTCTTCCCTCCCCTCCACTCTAAAAAAAATCAATAGAAAAAATACCCTCAGGTGAGGATTAAAAAACAAACAAACAAACAAAACCCACTGGTCTATGTTGTACTGGGAATGAACCCATGCATGATTTTATGACAATGGTCATTGGGAAAGTATTAGTTTACTGTGTTCTGCAGACTTTCTAGATAGGGATACATTTCATTTTACAATATGAAAAAATTCACATTCATTCATATCACCATCAAGCTCATCAGCAGAGTCTTTTAAGTACTAGGACACTGTCAAGGTCACGGTGGCAGACAAAAGTTTCGAAAATTCTTTTACTTGAAAACTCCATTCTGTCCCTGGCAACAGATGCTGTCAGTTGTTTTGCTTGAAGTGACTGGCCCACCTTGTTCATTTTCGAGACGGTGTCTGCCAATCACCCAGGCCTGAGTCCTGATGTCTGCCAGTTGTTGGTTCAAGTAAAAACATGGAGCAGTTAGTTCTATTCTCAACTCAAATACCTGGACACGTGCTTTTCCTTCAAAACTCCCTGTCCAGCTAAGTGCTTTATATGTGTTTCCTCTTTTGTCACACCGACTATGAAAGACTCCAGGGTTTAGGTTTAATAAAATTCATCACTTTTACTACACCATCGAGGACATACTAACACGAAGCCAGCATTTTTTAAGAAACGGCTGTTGTACAGTGGTGAAGAATAGGACGACAACATGAACAATTGGGTGCCACTGCCTTGATTCACACTAAGGCACCAGCATTTGCACCCACCACGGCTTCTGCACCTCAGTGCAAAAGTTAACACAACGAAAATGTCAAATAACACCTTCATGTTATCATAAAAATAGTTTTGGCCTCAAGATGCCCCTGAAAGAGTTCCAAGAACCCACCAAGGGTCTCAGCATCCCAGTTGAGAACCACTCCTCTACAGAAATCCAAGAATTAAAAAAGGGAGAGTCTGAGTACAATTCTTTGCAAATAACAGCCAACCAGTCACTGATCAAACCAGTTCTGAGACTGACTTGCACTTACCCCACAGTGTTATTTCTGGAGTGTATCTCCGAAACCGAAACCCAGCCCGTGCATGTTACTCTCTTTAACCCTGTGCACTCGCTTGCTTTTTTCTCGATTCCTTTATTCTAATGCTAACCGTGTCGAGTCACACTCGACATCCGAGTGCAAGAGGTTAAACAACGGCTGCTGTTTTAGACTGACCTCTGAGATCTGTGACCCTGCAGATCTAAGAGCTTCAAATAAGGCGAGAGCTGTACATGGGAGCTCACCTGACCTCGTTACAGTCTCTTCCCCGTAATTGTTTCTGCGTGACCCGGTCAGTTAGCCCCCTCCTCCTCCATGTGCAGACCTTTTCTCGTCAATTGCGTGCTCGGGTAGTTCGCCTGATCCAAGTACTGGGGATTCCTTTCCCTTGGGTGACCATGAAGTTGATCATCCAAACCAGAACAGTTCGGAGAGTGAGAGTTATTAATAATTAGGCTGGACAACAGGTCTAAACTGGAACTGAACTGGGTGAACCAGATCACATGGTCCTGTCATTAACTGCTTCCCGGGTCACCTGAGTGCCACATGCTCCCTCTGCCTGTGTTGTTTTGCAACCACAAAGCAGTGCCCGGGTGGGGGAGTAGGGATGGGGAGAAGTAAAACAAGCCCCTCTGAAAATGAGGACGAACAGAGAAAACTAAAAAAATAAAAATAAAGAGGAAGCAGATATAGCATCCCTACTTCTGTGTGACTCCTGGTCATGGAAGGCGAGTTGGGTATAATTTCTGAGATTATTTTTCTGCAATTCCTTCTTTGTAATAAATCAACTGTCCACTCACGTGTAGGTCTGTTTACAGGCTTTCTAGTCTAGCCCATAGCTCTGTTCCATTGCTCTATTTGTCTAGCTTTAGAGCGAAACCACACTGTCTTAATTACCTGACAGTAATTTATAACATTCAGAATCGTCTTAACATCTTATCCTTCTTTCTTAGAGCTCCCCGGCTCTTCTTGGTTTTATGTCTTCTCAGACAAGTGGCCCTTACCTCCATGTTAAGCATACTTACTTCAAAATCTGTGTTCAATATCTCCAATGTCTGGATCCCCTCTAATTCCTTTTATGTTTCTCTTTATTATTTTTTAAATCATATTTTCTTTTCTTCTCATATGCTTGGTTTTGTGTGTCTGTGTGTTTGATCTCATGCAAAACTATAATGACAATGGGAGGTCTAACATATTATCTTCCTGTAAAGGAGAACTAATATTTGTTTCTGCCAGGGAGCTGGAGGGGTGAACAAGGTCTGGTCACCTCAGTCCAACCAGGGAGTGGGATCCTTCGGAGCTGAGTTTTAGTTCTTGTAGGGACCCCTGTACTTACGGCTAACCCGTCCTCCAAGGTTAACCCCTAAGGGTCTGAACCCAAGCCTTTGGGTGTTTACAAGGGCCTTGCTTCCTTGTCCTCGCAGCCTCATGAGTCTGCCAAAAGCCTTGCTCAGCTTCTCAGCCGCCTCCTCCAAAACCAGCAGGTGGCCCTGGGAGAGAGTGGCCCAAAAGGCAGGGCTACCTCTCTGCATTTCCTAGATGTTGGCCCGTACTGCTTCCCTGCCCTGTTAGCTCTCTGGCTTTTGTGTTTTTATTTTAAGACTTTGTCTAGCCCTAGCTGATTTGGCTCAGTGGATAGAGCATGGGCCTGCAGACTGAAAGGTCCCGGGTTCAATTACAGTCAAGGGCACATGCCTGGGTTGCGGGCTTGATCCTCAGTAGGGGGCATGCAGAAGACAGCCAATCAATGATTCTTTCTCATCATTGATGTTTCTATCTCTCTCTCTCCCTCTCCCTTCCTCTCTGAAATCAATACAAATATATATTTTTTTCTAAAAAGACTTTGTCTAACTTTTCCAGTTGTTCTCAGAAAATTATCTAGTCACTCATTACTAGAGGCAGAACTTAAATTCTAACTTTTTTCTCCTCTTCTGATTAGATCAAGAGAATACAATTCAGAATTTTGTATCTGCTTATATTAGCTAAAAAAAAAAAAAAAAAAAAAAAGAGTTTACAAAATTAAATTAAAAAAAAAAAAGAAAAGAAAAGAAAAACAGCCTATGTGAGGAAATCCTAATACATTTTCTCCTGAAAACTTTACCTTGGCAATGGGCCTGACGGGGGAGTCATTCCATAGTCGTCATATCTCTGGAAGAAATTCAAAAGAAGATGAAGATTAATAGTTAATACTTATTAGGAGGTGAGAACAGCAAACTTATAAATTTAGATTTATGGGATCAACTTTCAAGAGAATTATTTTCTCATAAAAAGTTAGCATGCTATTGGGGCACGATGCCATCACGTACTGCCAGCAGTTCCAGTTTGGGGAACTGACTACCAGACTTGAAAAAAATACACAACTAATTTCTAGACCTTTCCTTTTTTAATAAAAATGTAAATAATAGGATTTCTGTGCTTGTTCTTCTGTATAGGCTTATTCTCTACAAACCTGTCTCTTCTGTTAAAAAGGCAGGCCGAAAAACAAACAAAAAAAGACAGGACAGAGTGGCCACATTTTTAAAAAAACTGTTTTTATTGTTTTTTTAGAGAGGAAGGGAGAGGGAAACATCAGTCACCTGGCTCCTGCATGCCCCCTACTGGGGATCCATTGAACTGGCGACCTCTCCGACATGGGATGACACTCAACCAACTGAGCCACATGGGCCAGGGCCAGAGTGGCCACGTCTATTACAAGTGACTATCAACCTCGGCGACGACAGTCACGTGATCTAATGGGTGCCCAGTAGCAATTCAAATACACTCAAACAAAACTCTGCAAATGCTGTACCATGCTGTAAAAAGAGAAAGACTATACAGAACTAGAATTTAGACTCTTCAAGATGAAATGAGCACTTTCAGTTTTCTGGTTTCCAGAAGGCCCAGCCATACTCCTTGCTCCTAAATTCCATGAGATGCCCCATATCCTTCAGTCAACTCTTTTTCCTTGAGCTAATGGGAGCTAACTGAGTGCTCTTGGACTAAAACAGCATGGCACCCACTATGTTGCATTCCTCAAGAAATCAACATATCCCAACCCTAACATACACAAGACTCCTGTGTCAGCATTTCTTTTCAATGACTGTGAATCAAAATTTTGGAATCAGATGTTTTAGCAGAACAGTAACTCTGAAGAGTCTATCCAAGTCCAGTCAGTTTGAACTAATTAGCTGTCCAGAATCAGGAGCTCCAAGTTTGGTTACTAAGTCAGCCTTGTTTCTGGACCTTCTCTAATATTAGACCTTATTTCTAAAGCTGCCATTTACTGAATTAGTATTTTGTAGTAATCACTAAAAAAGTGCTTGCAGATGACACCAACTCACAAATAAATTAAGACATTTCCTCTAAATTTGTCTTTCTGACTCCAAAGTCTACCCTTTTAACTACAGTACTGCACTGCCCATGGTTCCCAAACCAAACTTTCCCCCGTAATTCCACTTCTATTGTCTTGTAGAGGCTCTGGAGTCAGACAGACTGGCCAAGCTGCCCAACCTCTCCAGGCCTATTCCCTTATGCCACGAAGGACCGAATGAGCTCTACCCCTTTTAGATTCCAAAGGCTTTATTAGACATGAAACTGCGCCCAAACTACTTCACCTCCTCACCTTTTCCGCTTCCATCTCCTTGGTTGAAAGAGAGAGATTAGAATGTTGTGGAGTTCCTAAGCTGAGATAAAATAGGCCAAAGAAGAGTGTGGAAGAAGGGAGGAATACAGGGCAACGGAGCTTCAATTCTTTCTCTAAATAATTAAAGGGAAATCTGAGACTGGGAAGTGGCCCTTATGCTTTCAGTACAGTTGAATTTTTTAAACATATTTACATAGCCCTCGCTGGTTTGGCTCAGTGGATAGAGTGTCGGCCTGTGGACTAAATGATCCCAGGTTCGATTCCAGTCAAGGGCACATGCCTGGGTTGCGGTCTTGATCCCCAGTAAGGGGAGTGCAGGAGGCAGCCGATCAATGGTTCTCTTTCATCACTGATGTTTCTATCTCTTTCTCCCTCTCCCTTCCTCTCTGAAATCAATAAAAATATATATTTTTAAAAAACATATTCACATACAAAATAAAACTAAAAAGACCAAGATTTAGCAGTCTACCTATCAGGATTTCAAGAGGTCTAATAAGAGATAAACTAAAAGAAAAACAGTCGTGCTAGGCATTTCAATTCTATCGTAATCAGAAAAGGTTATTTTTCTAGAGACTGCTTGTCCCAGTGAAAAGCTTTAAAAAAAAAATAATGCTGCAGACAGAAAGTCAGGCATTTACTTTAAATGGGTCACTCCTGGATAAAAGTTTGGGAGTCAAGTAGAATTGTAAGCAAATGACCAGCTATGTCATCACAAATCCCATTTTAAGGCATCCCTTCTTTTATTGTTGTTTTTACAAAATATGTTTTTTATTGATTTTAGAGAGAAAGGAAGGGAAAAGGAGAGAGAGAGAAAAAAACATCAATGAGAGAGAGAGAAAAAAACATCAATTGGCTGCCTCCTGCAAGCCCCCTACTGGAGATGGAGCCTGCAACCTGGGCATGTGCCCTGACCAGGAATCGAACCAGCGATCTCTTGGTGCATGGGACGATGCTCAACCAACTGAGCCACAGTGGTCGGGGGACATCCCTTCTTTTGAATAACAGTCCTACAGAGAAAGAGAGGTAAGTCAAATGGTTGATGGAGTCTGGGATGAGTCTGATTGTAAATGTTGTAGCTCAGGGATCCATACCTGCTACTTAAATGACTAGTCCAGGGAGGTTAATTCTACTAAGAAAAGCAGAAGTACCACCTATCAAGTAGTCTGACTCACCAATGTATAACTAACACCTTTATGCTGGCAACAATGTCATCAGATTGTAAAGAAAGGCTCATGGGGTAACTGAAGGCACCTTGAACCCACATTCCTGCAGTTTTTAATGTAGTCAGAAGAAGCAAATAAAGGGTGATCAGTTCCCCGTGGCAACAAACAATACTTTTATGACCAATTTATAAACATGTTAAAATTATATTAGATGTCCACAGATACAACCAATGACTCATTTTCCACTACATTCAACTGCTATCATTCTCATCTGAATACAAAAGGATAACATCCTCGATGAGAAAACCATTCAACAACAGCATTTATACAATACTGCGATGAGCCCTAGCCAGTTTGGCTCAGTGGATACAGTATCGGCCTGCAGACTGAAGAGTCCCAGGTTCGATTCTGGCCAAGGGCATATGCCTGGGTTGTGGGCTGGATCCCCAGTATGGGATGTGACGTGCAGGAGGCAGCCAATCAATGATTCTCTCTCATCATTGATGTTTATATCTCTCCCTCCCTCTCCCTTCCTCTCTGAAGTCAATAAAAATATACTTAAAAGAAAGAATTATTTAGTAAACTGAGCATTGGATAGAACTGAACAACAACAAAAAATATTGCGATGGGTCTGAATTCTTTGAGATAGTAGATTAAGGCTTTATCTGATCATTGTTCCATAAGATACGAAGAACACAAAGGTGTATTTACCCACATTCTAGCAAATCGAAGTGATTTACTTAGAAAAGACCTGCCTGTCTTAACTGCAAAGAAGACAAAAAGAAAACAGCACGCAACTCTGGAGCCCATAAACAAATGAACAAACACAAGTTTCAAAAAATGAACACACAGAAAAGTCAAAGAATCCAGACTGGAAGAAAATACAAGTAATAGATTTTCCACAACTAATTATTTTTAAAATATATTTTATTGATTTTTTTTTACATAGAGGAAAGGAGAGGGATAGAGAGTTAGAAACATCGATGAGAGAGAAACATTGATCAGCTGCCTCCTGCACACTCCCCACTGGGGATGTGCCCGCAACCAAGGTACATGCCCTTGACTGGAATCGAACCTGGGACCCTTGAGTCTGCAGGCTGACGCTCTATCCACTGAGCCAAACCGGTTAGGGCTCCACAACTAATTTGAACTATAAAAATGGCAGATCTTTTTTTTTTTTAATCCTCACCCAAGAATATGTTTCATTTTAGAGAGCAGAAGGGAGGGAGAGAGAAACATTGATGTGACAGAGAAACATCAATCGGTTGCCTCCCATGTGCACCCCAACTGGGGAGCAAACCCTCAACCTCTTTGATGTGTGGGAAGATGCTCCAATCAAGCGATCCACTCGGCTGGGCAGCAATTTTTTTTTTTAATGTTCAACAATGAGGTGATAAAACAACAACATGACCTGAAATGAGATACCATAGACCAGGGGTCCTCAAACTTTTTAAACAGGGGGCCAGTTCACTGTCCCTCAGACCGTTGGAGGGCCGGACTATAGTTTAAAAAAAACTATGAACAAATTCCTATGCACACTGCACATATCTTATTTTGAAGTAAAAAAACAAAACGGCAAAAACACCCACATGTGGCCCGCGGGCCGTAGTTTGAGGACGCCTGCCATAGACTGTGGAAATAATTTGAGGACCAAAATAATGTCATTGTGACTCTGGGAAATCAACTAGAAGGGAAAAGAATAGCATGGCTTAAAATCAAATTAACGTCCCAGAGAAAAGACCCGTGATAACCATAATGAAGGCAGAAAGACAGAGAAAAAATGGACAGGTTGGCTAAAGCAATTAGAAATAAAGTGGTAGCTAAAGAAGACAAAGATGAGCCAGCAAAGATAAATGTTATCCTTGATGCCAATAAGTGGAATACAGTAAGAACATTATTTCAGAAATACAGTTTTCCTGAACTGAATGAAAGAGCAGAATCTGAAGATAAACTGAACATTGGCTATTCGGGGGAGGAGGGGGGAAGGTGGTGAAAACTTATTAAGTGCCAAGAGCTATTTAGCCTTCCTAGCAGATCAGGCACATACATCCCCTATGAGAAAGGGGGAAATGGAAATGGCCACAGATTTCTTCACAGAGCAATTCAGGGAGCACTAGGAGCAGGGAGAGGTGACATGTAGAGGCCAGCAGGAAACTAGTTCACATCAGAAAGTGAGAACTCAAAACATTAATTCCAAAGAACATATGCACCCCTATCTTCCTTGCAGAGTTATTTACAATAGCCAAACTATGGAAGCAACTCAAGTGCCCATCAATAGACAAATGGATAAAAAAAAAAAAAAACAAAAAAAACTGTGGTACATATATACAATGGAATATCAGTTCACCATAAAAAAGAATGAAATCTTACCATTCACAACAGCATGGAAGAACCTGGAGAGTATTGTGCTAAGTGAACTAAGTCAGTCAGAGAAAGACAAATACCATATGATTTCACTTACATGTGGAATCCAAAGAATATAAACAAAGAAAACAGACTCACAGATAGAGAACAGACTGACGGTTGCCAGAAAGGAGGGGGCTGGGAAAACGGTGAAGGGATTGAGAAGTACAGATTGGCAGTTACAAAACAGGCATGGGGAAGTAAAGTACAGCACAGGGAACATAGTTAATAATATTATGATAATTATAGATGGTACCACTTGGGTACTGAAAACATAAGGGGGAAGACTTTGTAAAGTATTTGATTGTCTAACCACTATGCTGTACACCTGAAACCATCCTATCTAATAAAGAGGGGATATGCAAATTGACCATCATGCCATAACAAGATGGCTGTGCCCACAGTGGAGGCCGAGTTCCCATAATAAGCCTTAACGAGCAATCAGCAGGGACCTGAGGCTGTGTGGTGCTGGGCCGGGGCAGGGGACCTGAGGCTGCGCCCCCCACCTGGCAGGGATTGACGGGGGTGGGGCCAGCCGGGTCTGGATCTAGCCCAATGGGGGTAGGGCCGGCCAGGTCTGGGTCTCAAGCGATTTCAAGGCGCACGTGGGTGGGCAGGGACTTGACTCTGGTTCCTGTGGCACACCCCAGACTCTGACAGGAGGAAGATTTTCATATACATTTTACTAATTTTCTTTCATCTCTGACACTTCTATTATAGAGAAAGGGCAAATAGCAATATTAAAATGTTTCCCCTAATTAATTCCCTTTTAATGTGCACGAATTTCGTGCACCGGGTCACTAGTTACAAAATAATATTGAATGTAAACTGTAATTGAAAAAAATTAATGAGAAAAAGAAAGTGAGTACTCAAGACTAAGTTAAGAGGCTCCTGGTAAGTCTTCCTCTTCATTCCAAGACCTCCTGACGCCCAGAGGATCCATCCCGTGTTAGCCTCTCGGCGCGTTGGCCTGATCAACACCAATAAACAGTATTGTCCTTGTCAGCCACCACCCCAGCATCCTCCACTCAAGACCAGAGGCCAGGAGCCAATTAGGAAGTTCTTGCAATGATCCTGGTGAGAGATGACGGTGGCTCCAACTGGCGTCTAATGCAGTGGAAGGAATTTGAGAGGAAGAATCTACAGAGCTCCCGACTGGAGAATTCTAGAAGGTCCATACTTACGCTGCATGGGTTGTTGGCCACTTGAGCTGGGCTGTAGAAGGAGCCCCATTGGGCGGCTCGCCTCTCTTCCCGGGAAGGGGTGCTGTTCACGGGCAGTCCAGCTGGGACCCCAGGGCCCACAGCAGCAGTGGCGGGCTGGCTGCTGGGGGCCACGAGGGCGAAAGCGTCGTCCAGGAGGGAGTGCATGGTCTGGCGCGCCTCCTCAATGGACGGCTGGGGAGGGATGTACTGCGGGGCCGGGAAGGGCAGGCCTGGGTACCGGCCCAGCTCAGCAGAAGACGGCGTCTGCACGTCTGCCGGGAGGTCGGGGTCGGACTACAGCGGGGACACAGCAAAGGAGAAAGAATCAGACAAGAGCCTCAGTGGTGACCCGAAAACAAAACTCTATCGAGGGCCAAAATGGAATTGAACCGTCTTCACTGAAATGTGGAAACGGTTACCCATAGGAGTTTTTAAGATGACAGCTGAGGCAAGTGTGTCAGCTCTCATGGCTGCAGAAAGTTTGCATCAGGAATTAAGAAAGAAAATAAAAATATTCAACCATCATTTGTCTGGCAAAACTCCTGCAACTGTCTGAAATGCGTTTCAGTACCTGGAAGTATACACTTTTATTGAAAGCCTCTAAGTAACCAAAATCGATGTCTCAATCAACTTACTGAAATAGCTAGTCAACTTTCCAAAGATGTAGAAACCAAAAACTAAAGCTGTCTACTGACTATTAACAATAGAAAAAACAGTCCTACCCACCCCGAAAAGAGTTAAAAGTCATCACCATAATATAACTGTGTGTGTATAAATCATTTTCATATCTATTATGACAATGGTTTCAACAGTAAATAGTAATTATTTATTCAGAAACTGTCTTTAAAATGGAGGTATCGCCCTGGCCAGTTTGGCTCTGTGGATAGAGCGTCAGCCTGCAGACTGAAGGGTCCCAGGTTTGATTCCAGTAAAGGGCACATGCCCAGGTTGTGGGCTCAATCCCCAGTGGGGGGCATGCAGGAGGCAGCTGATCAGTGATTCTCTCTCATCACTGATGTTTCTCTCACTCTCTCTCTTCCTCTCTGAAATCAATAATTTTTTTTTAAATGGAGGTATCTCTGATAACATAAGTCATCAAGAAAGGTTTAAATTAGCCTGGCTGGTGTGCTCAGTGGTTAGAGCATCAGCATAAGCACTGAAGAGTCTCAATTCCCAGTCAAGGACATGCACCTGGGCTGCAGGTTCGATCCCCAGCCCTGGTTGGGGTACGTGTAGGAGACAATCAATCGAAGTGTCTCCCTGTCTCCCTCTCTCTCTTTCTCACCCCTTTCCCTTCCTCCCTCCTTCCCATTCTCTCTAAAACTCAACGGGAAAAATATCCTCAGATGAGGATTAACCAAAAAAAAAGAAAGAAAGTTTTAAATTCTCTTCCGGTAGTACCCTCATCCTAAGAGGCAGGGGTATAAGTCACAATTGGTTTTTTTTTTAAATCTTACTTTTTGATACTGCCTTATGAGCAAAATGTTGTTGTCATAAACCCTTACTGGTAGGTAACTTGTAAGAGACAAAGCAGGGAACCAATGGAAAAAGAGGCCCTTCAGGTCCCAGTGGCTCCAGACGCCCATATAGCAGAGTCACTCCAAGGGACACTGAAGAAAGAAGAGGGTCTGCAGACGGGCTGGCGACCATGCCCTCTGTGAGGACGGGTGGACGCCTTCTACCCAGAAGGCTTTGCTCGCCCTGCTGGCCCAAGGTTCCGCTCAGCTGGCTGGGTCACCCTACTGAAGGGCCGAGGAAGATGTGTGTATCTGTTTGGATGGGCAAGTCACTCACAAAAAGACACTTACTCCATAGGCACATCCTTACTCTTAGCCAACTGTCCGGAAAGTGCTTCCTAATGATGACGGCCTATCCAACGGATGATCAGGTAGTACTCACGCCCGCGTCAGGCTTCAAGGAAGCCGCTGCTTAACTCCAGGGAGAAAACCACTCCACAAACTGGCAAACCCACACACAGCCCCCAGACCTGCAGTAGTGTAGTCAAACAAAGGGTGAGCCACAGGGAGATTTTAAAAACATACTTAACCATTATTTCATAAATCTGAAAATTTCATATTAAACCTCAGATTTCTGGATTCTCTTGGCAGAATCTGAGGCTCCGAGTGCCCTCCTAAGATGGGGCAGGGCTGTCCTCTTCCCCTGTAGGTCTGTTTCTCTAATACTGCAATGACCCAGTAAAGGTCCCACTAACAGACATGTGTCATCAAGGAATTCCACGTAAGTATTCTGGGCTCCAAAGGGGGGGTCTCTGGTTTATGATGTAGCACTGAATAAATTGTGTTCCTTTTCTTTTGAGGTGAGGGAAAGGTCCATAGGCAAGCCCATCCCCCATTGTTGGTTTTTCTTTCTCTTTTGTTGTTGTTGTTAATCCTCACCTGAGGGTATTTTTCCATTGATTTTTTAGAGAGAGTGGAAGGGAAGGGGGAGAGATAGAGACACACATTGATTGGTTGCCTCCCACACGTGACTGGACCAGGGCCGGGGATCAAGCCTGCAACCTAGGTACGTGCCCTTGACAGGAATCAAACCTGGGACCCTTCAGTCCCCAGGCCGACACTCCATCCACTGAGCCAAATCAGCTGGGGCTACTGGTTTTTCCTGAGGCGCAGATAGGAAAATCTGTGGTCAGTAGTGTGCCACCAAGCTAACAGTCCCTGGTAGAGAAATGGAAACATCTATCTGGAAACACATCCTACTGGTAAGTAAGAGGGTCTCTCTAAAGACACAGGTGATGTTCCCGGTGGTGGTTCCAGTCGCTGACACGGTAGCTGTATTACAAGGAAGCAAGCGCTGTGTCCACCTACACAGCCACAAGCCCCAACTGAGATTGCACTGGGGGAAACCTTATACACACTCGAGGAGAGTCCAGAGCTATATAGCCACTGCCAAGCTCACCGTTAGTAATTTTAGAGCAGCTTTAACACTTATTGCAAGAGAGAGATGTTCTGAGGGTGGGAGGGATCCCTCGGATCCCCACTGGCCCTACGAATCCTGCTGAGGCCCAGAGCCACACAGCCAGGAGGTCAGAGCCTCCTGGATTTCTTCCTGTTGCCTCCTCATTTCACAGCTAGACTAGCAGAACTTGCAGGCCAAGACAGGGCATCTTCATTTTCTAGATCTCAACGTCGGGCAGTGTGTTTCACAGATAGATGGCACTCGATAAAAACTGCAAAACCGTCATCTACAAAAGTATACTTCTCCAAGATCCCCGGAGTTGGAATCTGAATTCCATCCTCCTGAATCGCAGCCTGATCATTCTGTCATACTGTGTGTTTCCTTGGCATAGCTACATGTTCATCCATCATTCTTCAGAAAAATATATGGACCTTTTTACTGTTAATCACCGCAGACCATGTATTCTGGTGCCTATTTTGCAATCCTCTGTGGGTATTCTGAGAGGGGTCATACACCATGGTTGGCCCAGAACAATCTCGGTTTATGCCTGTTGTCCCAGTATAATAATTAATAGTGTTCCTTTCTCTCTCACAAGTGTCTGGTTTGAATGACAATTATATCAGGGGCTGACAAACTTTTTCTGGAAAGGACCAGACACTAAGTATTTTAGGCCCTTGTTTCTGCCCTGGTAGCAAGAGCCACAGATAACATGCAAATGAATGGGCATGGCTGTGTCCCAATAAAACTTGATTCACAAAAACAGGCAGCTAGCTGGATTTGGCCTGAGAGCCATAGTTTGCCTAGTCCTGATTATAAACATAACCTTAGTTATAAGGAATCCAGGAATATATTTTTCACTTTAGGAGATATTTTGAGAGAAAAGTGTAAAAATCAAGATAATTAAAAAACACGTATGTCTAGTATACTGCCCAAGAGAAGGTGAGTTCCAAGAAAGGTGTTATCTTTGAAAATACGTGTTTCAGAATTTTTAGGGAGAGAGTAGGAAGTCCATCTGAGGAAGATTTTCACTGTAGGGAATTTGAAAAACAGCCATTGGAGAAGAGCAGCTGACTGAAGTGGCTCTCCAGGGAAGGACACTTTCTGCTAAAAGTTAAAAAAAAAAACCACACCAAAACAGCAAGAAGAAAAAGGGCAGCCAAGAAAGAGGCCTGACCTAGGGTCATGGATGATAAAGTCAAGATGGAGAGAGCAAGGGAAGACGGTCATTCCCCACACCAAACTCAGTGGCATTGGGTGAGGGCACTCCCATTAGGCCTGAACGCTCCCCTGCAAGTTCCCCTGAGAGGGCCAGCCACTGGCTAGGGAAGTCGAGGGGGAGAAGCACGTTCCTCCTGTTTGTTAGTATCACCACATGACTCTCCAGGGAGCCAAGGGGACAGCCCTCCCCAAGATCAAACCAAACAGCAGAGATGCCCAGACAACCGCCTGTCCAAAAGCAGCAGCACAAGAACGCCATCTACTGTAAGAACTGCGAGCGACGGTTCCCTGGCCGAGGGAATTCATTCACAGCACGCAGAGAGGACTGACTCCATTCCGTCTACTGAGAGCAAAGCATTCTAATTTGTTGACGGGCCAACCCCTGGAACCACTCCAGCCCTCAGCAGCAGGGATGAGGGGCACGGTCAGTCTTGAGGGCACTAGAAATACATAAACTCCCAAGGAAAGCCTGGCTCTCTCAGATGGCCATGATGCCATTACAGGTGGCCCAGTGTCAGCATGGTGTCTGGCACATTTATATAATTACTAGAGGCCCGGTGCACGAATTCATGCACAGGTGGGGTTCCTAGGCCTGGCCAGCTATCAGGGAAGATTGGGACTGATCGGGGCCAGCCAGCCGGGGGGTGGTGAGGGGGAGGGACTGCAGGAGGTTGGCTGTGGGAGTGCACTGACCACCAGGGGGCAGCTCCTGCATTGAGTATCTGCTCCCTGGTGGTCAGTGCGCATCATAGCGACCGGTCGACTGGTCGTTCAGTTGACCAGTCATAAAGGTCGCTTAGGCTTTTATATATATAGATATTAGTGTCTGGCAGTGTTAGTTTTTAGTGTAATTTAGGAGACAAAATATAAAACTCAAATAAATGGCTGGCTGCATAAGCCCTATGTAAAGGGACCATGTACCTCCTTCTCCAAGGATGTGTTTACTACTAATTTCCCTCCTCACAAGGATGGCTGTGTATGTTAGCCTCCGGGGGGGGGGGGGGGGGGGGGCCCTAGTGCAACAAGACAGGGTACACCCTGGCATGAGGCTGCAGGGTCCACACCTAGGCTTCCTGTCTTAGGTGCCTTTGTTCTATATTTCTCACGGCTCCTCAGGAAGGCTGGCCCTCTCTTCCTACTCAATGGGGTCTGTGTGTGTGTCTTAATGCTATCAATGTCTGCCTTTTACACTTCAAGCAACTCTGTCTGTGCCCTTTCTGCTTGAAAGAAATGTTTAAACCCGTATTTCTTAGCTTCCAGTAAGCTCTTTCTCCCATTAAAATTACACACACACACACACACACACACACACACACACACACACACACACACTAGAGGCCTGGTGCATGAAATTCGTGCACGGGTAGGGTCACTAGTGGCTGCTGGCTGTGGGCTAGGGCCTCCCTTCCCTGGCTGCCAGCTGGGGCCTTCCTTCATTCCATGCCACCCCCTGGTAGTCAGCGTACATCACAGCAAGCGATCAAACTCCTGGTCGGTCGAACTCCCGAGGGGACACTTTGCATATTAGGCTTTTATATATAGAGAGAGAAGATAGAAGAAGATAAATGATATATATTAAAGTTTTATATATATTAAAATTATATATATGCATATACATGTGTATATGTATGTATATATACATGTGTATATATATGTGTGTGTGTATATATATATATATATATACATATATATATATATATATATAATATGAGCAATATATATGAGCAAATATATCTTCTTAGCACTCTAGAAACAGAAGGGAGGGACGAAACCCTAAATATCCTTTCCATCAACAAGAAACCCAAAGAGCACTCTGGCCCAGGGGATAAAAAGCAACCTTCTGGATATTCTTCTCTGTGCTCCACTGAACCTCGAGAAGGGCCCACGCTGAAGCCCAAGAGGAAGGGGCTTGCAGACAGAAAGGGCTCAGCCAGCAGCCCCCTGGCTGACAGGATTGAAGTCTGCCCTCCAACGAGCAGTACCTCCCGCTCCCCTTCCCCACATGCCTCCAACCCAGCTGGCCCCAGAGCGTCAGCCACTGGACATCAACCCGCACAGAGCACAGCCCCACTGTTCGTCCTCCGCCCAAAGAGCCACCCCAACACCGATCCCAGAAGGAAGGGTCAGCCTTACGCACCGGGCAGCCAATGTAGGCGGAGTTGTGGACGCCGGGGGGCCTCTTGTAAGTGCCGTCGCTGTCTGTGGTGATGAGCCTGTCCTTCTCGGCGTCGCCGGGGCAGCCGTTGACCTGGTGCTTCCGGCGGGCCTTAGGAGAACGTTTTATCCGCGAGCTGCCGGGGAAACGGGAGGTTACCTTCAGAGGGAAGAAACCTTCCTGCCACTGGCTTAGCAACTAAACACTAAGCATTTTCTGAGCACCTATGACTGCTGGTCACTGCAGCAAACACCCACAGGATATAAACACTGTGTAAGAGACAGTCTCGGCTCCAAGGAAGCTCACTGTCTACCTGGGCAGACCACAGCAACACAAGGAGCACAGAGAGCAATCCGAGGCAGAACATACTCAGGATGTTAGTTACACGGACACTCAGAAAAGGGGCGGTCAATGTGAGCAACTGAGCCATTGCTGGCTACATGGGGCCTGAGCTGGGTCTTGAAGAGCAAACAGGGTCTGCAGACGGGGAGTGATGTGGGAAGAGGGTGTGGGGTGCAGGCACGGCCACACCGAGGGCCAGAAGTGGAAATGCAGGTGAAGGTTTGGGGGCAACGAGGCCACCAGCTAACGGAGTGGCAGGTCTGTCGATGCTGCTGTGCGTGGACAGGTGGCCCCGCCTGTCACGGGCACATAGCACAGGGAGCCATCGCAGGTTTTTAGCAGAGAAAGGCGTAACTGAGAGCAGTGCTTAAGAAAATGCGTCTGTGTTGCTCTGGCCAGTGTGGCTCAGTTGGTTGAGCAGCACCGAAAGGTTGCCAGTTTGATTCCCAGTCAGGGCACAAGCCTGGGGTTGGGAGCTCGATCGCAGTAGGGGGTGTGGAGGAGGCAGCTGACTGATGTTTCCCTCTCACATCAATATTTCTCTCTTTCTCTCCCTCTCCCTTCTTCTCTCTCTAAAAATCAATTTTAAAAAATCTTTTTTTAAAAAAGACATTGCATCTGTGTAGGGGGCAGGAGTCTGAGAGGCAAAGGGGAAAGTAAGCCCCAAAACTCGGAGGGCGGCTGTGGGACAAGAAATGAGACATCTACCTGTACTGACCCGGGTGACCACCTAGGAGGTGAGGATGCAGGAGGGGAGCAGGCGGAGAGGAGGTGGAGGCCCAGGAAGCTGGGGAGGTGGGTCTGGGCAGGGAGGGGTGACCACCTTCAGAATACTGACTTCGAGGAGACATTAACCAGGAAGCATTCCGAGGCCAGGGAGGTCCTGGCAGAATGAAAGCAGCCTTTCTGCACATGCATGGCCACCCACGCAGGATCAAAGCCACCCCAGTAGCCTGCACGGCCTTTCTGTGTATAAACCTCTTTGACCCGTTTTCAGATACTTTTCCCTTAAAAATCGACAGGCCCTCCGACCGCAGCCCTGACAGCAGAGGCAGCCCGGCTTGCCCTGGGACCCCACCTCTTCCTGGGCTCTATGAACACCGAGGGCACACTGGCCGTGGGGTCCAGGATCTTGTCGATCTGCATCTGCGCCCTGCGGTACACCCGATGCCGCTCCCGCGTGTCCCCCGATGACAGATCGTCCACCACCGGGAACTCGTAGTGGCCGCGGCGCTTGGCACGGAGACGGATCTTGTTCCGATGGTGCTCGATCTCCGACTTGTGCCGCAGTGCTGTCTGAATCTGAGGGGGCGAGGTGGGGGGAACCAGACAAAGGCAATGTGCTCGAAGGTCACTGGGGCCCAGAGACCTGGGAAGGGCTCTCTGCCACCTTCTTTACCCCCCGCACGGCTGTCCTAGGCTCCAAGGAGGCCCCGAAGGTGTGAGACGAGCAACCACACCCTCACTGGGCATAGGGGACCTGCGATGGCCCGCAGGCTGTAACCCCAAATTCGCCCAGTGTGTGAGGGGGGAGACGCGGTATCAGCCCCCAAAGCTGGCAAAGGTAACTCAAATCTGGGAGATCGGCCATGGCACTTTGACAATACCCAGGGCTCTGACAACTAGATACAGTACACCCTGAGAGAAAGAATAAATGTTTTCCGTACCCAATAATCACCACCTTAGAGGCTTTTAAATTAAGACAGACTCAAAGACATTATGTGCATTATACAACAGAATCCCCATTTACTGATAATTATCTAGTGTCACCAAAACAAGCCCTCTGACATGAGACCCCTCCTCCCCGAAGAGAGGCTCCACATGCATTGAACATGTCATCGCGGGCTCTGTGGGCCTGAGCTAGGTTCTAAGGAGCGTGTCAGATCTGAAGAGGGGAAGGGTAAGGGAAGCAGTTGTGAGATGCAGGCACCACCACGGAGGGCCAGAAGCAGGAATGCAGAGGAATGCTTGGCGGCAATGAGGCGACCTCATCGTGCAGATCAGACGGGCTCGCGGGAATCTGGGAGCAGAGAGCAGGATGCAGGCCAAGACAACATGGGACCTTCCTGGCTGTGCTGCAGTAGACCAAAAGCCACAGACTGCTTTGAGACAGTTTGAGAAGGACAGTCAGCTGCATGAGGTTCTCGGAAACTTACCAGCAGGAGAATTAAGAAAGCCCCTCTTAGCCCCGGCCAGGTGGCTCAGTTGGTTGGAGCATCATCCCCACACATCAGAAAGGTTGTGGGTTCAATCCCTGGTCACGGTGTGTGCAAGAGGCAACCAATCGATGTCTGTTTCTTTCTCTCCCTTCCTTCCTCCCTCCCTTCTTCTTTATCTCTCCCTCTCTCATTCCTCCCCCCCCCATTCCTCTCTCTCTAAAATTAATAAGCATATCCTCAGGTGAGAATTTTTTTTTTTTTTAAAGTCCCTCTTACTCTATCAGGATCTAACTGTTCCTTGAAATACATGAGGTCCTCACAGGAGAACCAGAAGAACCAAGATATGCTATGAATTTGCACCAGAACCTCCCGCTAAGAAAACATTTCAGCTGCGATGTATGAAGGGTATAGGTCAGTACAGCAGTATTGATAATGTTCTAGTTCTTAGGTGGGGTTTTGATTTCATTATGCTTTATAATCAATCTATATCATCTATAGTCATACATACGCATCAACTACTACATTTGAAAAAGCAGAAGAAAGACTGGAGATGCATGCTATCAAGTTGTGAGGCCCCAGGCCTGGGGAGCACATCTCTTCTCTCTTTCACCAGATGGGGAACCCACTGCAGATGTTCACACACGGCAGGTACAGAGGCACACGCAACACGTGGCTGATGGAGATGGGTCGAGGCTAGGCCTGGCCTGCCTAGGGCTGGGGCTCCTGAGCACTGGTGAGAAGGGACAACACTCACCCTCCTGAACCCACGGCACACATTCTGTGGTCACGTCCTTGGCAAGCAGCCAAAGAGGTGTGGCTGGGAGAAACTCGAAGAACTCTTGCTAGGATTTCTATAAGATGATCCACTGTACGGATCCCCTTTAAAGTGGAGATGAGGGCTCAACTGTACCAATTTCTTAGAACTCGAACAGCTGCAGGGGATTCTTAGAGGCAGAAAACTGACTGGCATGAAGATGCCTTGTGCGCATTCCCAAATGGCATTCACTCCACTCACTGTCCAGCCCAGGTCAAATCTCTCAAGTTCAAGGTAACAGTGGCCTGGCCTGGCCTTCTGGTTCCCAACATCTTAGGTTGAAGCACATCCACCCACTCTTCCAGGATTCACTGGCATAGGGTTTTGCTAGGAATGATCTAGAGCCTTGGAGCTGGAGCAGATCTATGAGGAATCACAAAGTTTACTATGGTTCCAAGACCACCCCAGGTTCAATGACTCAGTAGGAGAATTCACAGGACTCAGCCATGAGCCCCAGTTATTACAGCAAAAGGACACAAAACAAAATCATCAATGGGACTACTGGAGGGACATCACCATCTTCCAAGAGTCCTCTCCCACTGGGGTCTCTGAGGATGTGCATCATCCCTCCAGCCATGAGCTGTGACAACACTTGTGAAATGTCCACCAGGGATGCTCGTCAGGGACTCAATAGCCAGGGTTTTTAATGGGGGCTGGTCACACAGGCACCCCCCCGCTCCCCACCGCTTGACATGTCCCAAACTCTCAGAAAGAAAGCAGACATTCAGCACTGTTTGCACATACTGTTTGCACAGCTTAGGGGCAGTGAGCCAACTCTGTTCTGCAAATGATGGGAATCTTTCAGAAATTCAAATTCCCAAGACCAGCCACAGGGTAAAGCGGGACTTCTATGGAGAGCAGTCTCAGGTCTCTTTCCTGTACGGCTGCCAATGCACCTAACTGTGTCCCTGAACAGTATCTGATCTAAAAAAAAACAAAACAACTGAATATAATTTTTGTTGGTAAATCCTCACTCAAGGATATTTTTCCATTGATTTTTAGAGAGATTGAAGGGAGGGAGGAAAAGAGAGAGAGTGCGAGGGAGAGAGAAACACAGAAACATTGATGGGAGAGAGACACCGATAGGTGACCTCCTGCGCTCGGCTCAACCGGAGGCCAGGGATCAAACCTGCAACTCAGTTGCGTGCCCTTGACCGGGAATCAAACTCAAAACCCTTGGGTGCCCGGGGTTGGTGCTCTAACTACTGAGAACATCAGCCAGGGCAAACTGAGTATAGTTTTAAAATTAAGAATACCTGTCAACATCTCATACCTTTAGCAAACTTTTGACACTAACGTCCCCTCAGTTTTAAGCACTAACCAAATCAGCATGTGAGCTTTTGTATTTATGTACCTTTTAATACAAACAAATACCTCTTTGTTAATTTTGTTGGTTTCTGCCACTCGGTCAGCCAGGACGGGGTGGTGGACTGGAGGTGCGGGGATGGGCTGCATGGCGATCAGCTGGATCTTACTGGGGACCCGCCGGCTGGCCTCGGAGGAGCGCGAGATCCTGTCCACGTGCTCAAAGATGGAGGCAGAGGAGTGCTGCTCGTTCCCTGAACTGGGTGGTGGTGGCCCTGCAACAGGAGGAAAAGCCAGAAAGTAAATATATAAAGTCCTCCAGAGATAGCAAATAATCAACATTATGGATTAATCCTTAAAGAATCCATAGGTGGGCCCCTGACCAAAAGCACATCACTACTGCGTGGCAGGGTTTGAGCTTACAGTATCTGGGTTCAATTTCGGCTCCTTCAGCCTCATTAAAAGTTACAAATGTCAGCAGAAAAAATGTGAAAATCATTATGACACTTTGTGCCAAAAATTGCCCAGTTTTGTCTAAAGGGATTTCAAAGTCTTCAATAAGAAAGGGTAAAGGGCGGAAGGAACCGGAAGCGGCTCAGTCAATTGTCATTTACAGCATACAACACATAGCAGCTCTGAACTTCACTCTCATTTGCGATGACATAGATCTAGTTGCCAAGGCAATTATGCTCAAGACGAGGGGTCTGTGGGCATGCACGCAGGTGCTGATGAACAATGAACATGTCCAGGTTTTCTGATCGGATACAGAAAGAAAATTAAGTTGAAGAGGTCTGAGAAGAAAAAGCTGCTGCCTGGAGGGAAGCCATTCCCACTTTAAAAAGAGACGAAGAGTATACTAAAATAGTTAAAAGGGGGAAAACTTTTTAAAAAGATATGTTTTTATTGATTTTTAGAGAGAGAGAGAAAGGGAGAGGGAAAGATAGAAGTATCAGTGAGAGAGACACATTGATTAGCTGCCTCCTGCATGCCCCCTACTGGGGATAGAGCCAGCAACCCAAGCATCTGACCAAGAATCAAACCAGGGACCTCTTGGTCCATGGAATGACTATTCACTGAGCCACACCAGCCAGGCCGGAAAACGTTTTTAAAAACTTAATTTTTAATGATTAAAAGAATAAATGTATGGCATATATATATTTACCACAAGTTAAAATTTTTTAAAGTAATCAGAACTGCAAAAAAGAAAAAATTTAAATGTGTAGAAAGAAGAAAAGAAATAAAAATATTAACAGACTAAATCTTGGTATAATGGGTGATTTTCACCAATTTCTTGTATTTTCTGTAATAAGGATTTTCTCTGAGTATTACTTTTAGGGAGGAAATAATCCTTATGAACTTTAATTTTAAGAAGGCAAAAAAAAAAAAGAAAAAAAAGAGATGGCAAGAGATGAAGAGGGGCTGAATAGATGAAAGACCTCCAGGGAGCTATTTAGACGCACTAAGACTCTGATAAAGCACAGTTACCGCCGGGTGTTTTAAATTAAACGGATCACAGGCCATGCGCGCATGCAGAAACTGTTTTCAAACAAAAGCCTGAGGTTTTGAAACCTCAAGCATAACTGAAAATTATGGAGGTTTCTCCTCAAGGTAAAAACAAAATAAAACAATAGCCAAGCAAAGCAGTAAGAAATAACAGTTGATATTTGATATAAGGAATACACATCGATGTTACGTAAGTTTTGTATTTCCTCTCGATTTCAATTCTATTCATCTGTTGCCCAAGAGATTGGATGTGATGTACATAACTGTGAATGGACACATCTCTCAGCCAGGAGGCCTGGCTGCCGGGATTCTGGCTTTCTTCCCTGACTGTGCCGTGCAAGTGGCCAGGCACCACCACGCGTCTGGTGGCAGCTTCTCAAATGGCAGGCACAGGGCCCAAACGGAGATCATTAGCTTCACCAGATAGGCTGGCCTTGTTAACCCAAACTCATAACGTGACAGCAAATGTCACAAAAGGTAGCCCGTTACGGACACCTAAAGGGGAGGTCCCTTTCCTCCAGGATGGTCAAAAGGCCAAGGGGCAGAGAGCTCCAAATGGCTGCAAGGCAATGGCGGGGGGGCGGGGGGGGGGTGCAGAGGAGGAAAGGCCCCACCCCCTGTGCTGTCTGTCTGCCTGGTACCACGGAGCTCAGGCCTGCGACTGGCTCCTGTCCATGCCCATCCCACCCCCGCACTGTGGTCACGGATCCTTGCTCTATAATTCACCAGCTGCAACCAGAGAAGGAGGGGATGCACAGAAAACCCTCAAGTTTACACACTGCCCAGAGCCCAGCCCTTCTAAAGGACTGAAAAGAGGGTTTTTTTATTTGTCATATACATATAATAGACATAGCATATTTGTCATATATACGATGTATGAATACATATATAAACACAAATCCCAGTTTCCTAGTTATGTATTTTTATTATTTGCTATGTCTTGCATATTTTTAAAAAAACAACACAACAACAACTACTTGTATAATAATGGCCAATGGAAAACACAATTACATAGCCCTAGCTGGTTTGGCTCAGTGGATAGAGCGTCAGCCTGTGAACTAAAGGGTTTGGAGTTCGATTCCAGTCAAGGGCTCATGCCCAGGTTGCAGGCTTGATCCCCAGTAGAGGGTGTGCAGGAGGGAGCTGATCAATGATTCTCTCTCATTCCCAATGTTTCTATCTCTCTCTCCCTCTACTTTCCTCTCTGAAATCAATAAAAATATATTTTAAAATTTTTTAAAAAAACCGCAATGCCTACACAGAGATTAATGCTATGTGAATCCTGTCTTAAGGCAAGTAGGGACTTTGGATTAAAACCCCTTTCTCTTTAAATATAATAAAAACAAAAATATAATGATAGAAATTACAAAGGAGAATAACAGAGGAGCAGGAAATTTGAATACTGGAATGTAAGAGCAATAGACCATTTTTAAAGAATATTATTTCATCATCTATAGGCAAATACAATCCCACTGCCTTATTATTATTTTCAAATATATTTTTATTGATTTCAGAGAGGAAGGGAGAGGGAGAAAGAGATAGAAACATCAATGATGAGAGAGAATCATTGATTGGCTGCCTCCTGCACCCCCCTACTGGGGATCAAGGCCACAACCCGGGCATACACTCTTGACTAGAATTGAACCCAGGACCCTTCAGTCCACAGGCTGACACTCTATCCACTGAGCCAAACTGGCTAGGGCCCACTGCCTTATTATTAATGCCTGTGACCCATGTTAATGTCCTGTGAGGCAGGGGCCGCGTGTACCATCTCATAAAGGTGGGAGGGTATACATCACGGTGCAGCCAGCTGGGAAAGGGATAAAGCACAACCTCGAATTGACCAAAACCAACACAACAGCCTTTTCTGTGCTTCCAAAGCAAGGTGGGTCCTGGAATTGCCAGACGACCTGTGACAGCCGTCGGAAGCCCTGCCACCCACTGTGGTGAGAGGGGACGGGACGCTGGTCCCAGGGCAACATGCCCAAGGGTCCAGACGGGCTCAAGCAACCGCCTGACTCCATTAATCTGTATTTTATTATGACTTGCAACAAAAAAAAAGGATTTTTATGTGCATTACAAAATAATTCAAATGCTATGATTATAAACGCAGAGTCATTTTATAGGGGATTTAGCTAAGTTCTATGCAAGCAATAAAACGCCTGTATGGCAGCATTTTAGCTATACAGAAGTAAACAGTTTTAAAAGTGAAGTGATGCCTGCAGTGAGAAAACCGTCTTTCTAAATCATGGAAATATATGGATTTCCATGTACAGATGTATGGATTTTGGTGTCTTCAAATCATAATAGTGTTCTAATACTCAGAACACCTAATCCACTCGTCTCCTCCCACCGTCCCTCTCAGTCCCAAAGCTGACATGCCTACTCCTGGGATTTTGAATATACGTTGAGAGCAATGCTTGATTTTTGTTAGCCATGTAGAATAGACGTGCTGTAATCTTACCAGTAAGCAGAACTAAACTCGGGAACTAAAAGCAAGATTTTCTCAGGTAACCTAAGGAATTGAGAATAACCCCAGAGCTGATTCTCCTTTTCAAATATTTCTTTCCCAGGATCAAAATTAGATTTTAATCCTGTCTATCCGAAACAGTGCACCTGTTACCATGGTGCTAAGTCATTTTTAAGATTCTGTGACACTGGATCCAAAGAAAAACCTCTTCCCTGCAGTCCAAGGGGTGTTTCTTTCACCTGGAAATGAAACACCTGGAAGGAGCTGGAAGGGACGTCAGAAACCAGCTCGTTTAGTCCCACAGGTGCCCAGAGGACAAGGGACTACTGCAAGGTCACGAGGGTGACAGTGACAGGACAGGCCCTCTGGCTCCATCCGGAATCTGTTCATTTCCCCATACCATTCACGCTATATGCTTTTCATAGAGAGAAATTTGTGATAAAAAAATATAAGCACAGACCAGCCGGTGTGACTCAGTGGTTGAGCATCGACCTACGTATGAGCCAGGAGATCATGGTTAGATTCCCAGTCAGAGCACATGCCTGGGTTGCTGGCTCTATCCCCAGTAGGGGGCGTGCGGCAGCCAATCAGCATTAAAGTTTCTGTCTCTCCTTCTCCCTTCCTCTCTGAAATCAATAAAAATATAATATTTAAGGAAAATCGTTTGGGCAAAAAAAAGAAAAAGGATCGTAAGTCAAATTTATAGAAAATATTCCTTTATTAACTTTTGGTTGAGAATATGTTTGTATATTTTCAGAAAGCAACTCTGAGACCATGTGGATTCCTGCAACAGAGAGGAATTGACGGGAGTGCTCCAGCCATGAAGTCAGAGGAGAGACAGTCCAGAGATGGAAGACGCTGACCATGCCTTGCCATACTAGCAGTCAGCGGATATGCATCACTGCAGATTGCCTGGGACCAAACCAGAGAGGGTCAGACCTGCATTGCCGCCATTTGTCCACCATCCAGAACTGAAATATCATTGCTGTTATGAACACATAAACAACTGTTGGACATAGAAACCGGGACTCAAGAGAACTGTTGGCCCAGAAAGAAACTCACTATAGACTGATTCATTTGCCTCTCAGCATAACCATTATTGCTTGTCTCATTTTCGGTTCCTATAAGTGTATTCCTAGTAACACATGAGCTCACTCATCTAGGGGAAAAGATGAACAACATGGACTGAAGAACAAGAACAGCATTGATCAGACTGTCAGACCTCAGAGGGAAGGTAGGGGAGGGTGGGGACAAGGGAGATAGATCAACCAAAGGACTTGTGTGCTTGCATATGAGCCTAACCAGTGATCACGGACAACAGGGGGAGGGGGGCATGCATGTGGGGGGGTTTGGGAAGGGAATGGGGGGGGGGAGTTGATGACAAATATGTGATACTTTAATCAATAAAGTAATTTAAAAATATATATATATATATTCTTTAAGTATATATATATATATATATATATATATATATATATATGAGCATAGACATTAAACATCATGTCCTGAGCACCCCAATTCTTTCTGCATTACTGAAACATCTATAATCTCCAGAAAACACAAGAGCTACACTAGCACTTGGTTAACAGAATCTATTCAACTAAAACCCAGCTACCTTGTCATCACGCCAGAAAATGCTCCCAGGCATGTAAGACCCGTGGGCTTCATCTTTTTACAGGGCATTGGGTTCATGGTACTACTGCTTAGAATGGGAGTGAAGTTCATTTTGGACCTGGCCTAAGAAGCTACAGCATCTGACACAAACAAGCTAAACCGTCTGATCACATTGAAATATCTACCAGAAGAAAGAGCTAGGACCCAACAGAATGCACTTGGACCTATGACAAATACACAACTTTCTAACAACGACAGCTGTGAAATCCTTGAATTGGGTGCTAAAAAGATCACATCCTGGAGGCAGTTTTTGAGACTCTGGTAGTAGTAGTTTGATTCTTCCTGATCCTTCAGGGAGGAAAATCGTTAGGACTTGAAACTAGAATGGAACGTGGCTAGGAGCCTCAAAACATATCTCCTTGAATCCCTAACCTCCAGCCCGCCCCTCCCATGCCCCACCCTTCCCCCACTCACTCACCCATCCACCCACCCACCCACCCCCAACGCAGACACCAGCACCCTGTTAGTGACCATCGATGCTGAGACATTCGCCATACGGATAACAGATTTTCCATTGCACAGATTATTTTTTTAAGTTCAGCACCTGAAGAATAAAACCCTAGCCTATTGGAACCTCGTCACGACTGCTCTGAATGTGGAGAGCGAGGAGAGTCACAGACTGCTCTGCGGAACTTACCGTCATTCACCGCGCCCGGCGTCTTATCTCCTGCTTCCCTCTCACTGGACTCTTCACTTACGGTAGAGTCAGCATCCGAGGGCGAAACTCTGCAGACACAAAACGAATGTAAGCGTTAGGAAACAGAAAGCAAAGGGAGGGGCAGGTCATGCTCATTTGGATGTGGAAGTCAGGCTTCCAGGCAAGGCTGGTAGAAATTAGACAATCCAAAAAATTATCTCACGGTCCAGCATCTCCAAGGATACGATCTCCACAGTGTAACAGTGCAGGAAACGGCTCAGCAGGCTGCATTTCAACAAATGCTAGGAAACCAGGGGCCCAATTAGGGGACGGTCCTTCAGTGACCAGGGCCCTGGCTGGCAGTCTGGGTCTGGCTCGGGGTTAGTTGGGTCTGCAGAATCTCCAGGAAGCCAGGGTGTCTGCATTCACCCCACAGAGCTCCAGGTCTTTGGAAGAAGCTTACACCTACATCCCCAACTGAGATCCGATGCCATAACTAAAGAGCAAGGGTAGCGAGGGGGCACCAGGCTAGTAAAAATCCACCAGTGAGCACCCCTCCCTTTGTGCTCCCTGGATTAAACAGCAGTGAAATGCCAACACACTCTGGTGCCCATGAGGGATGCTAAAATATTATATTAACCACACAGGCCACTGAGATGTCGTGACTAAATGTTTAGGATGAGACTATGAGGGAAGAAAAAAAAGACTGCAAAAATATACTAGCATATTAATAATCCTTAATGATTTAACTTACGCTTAGCCTGCAAGATAATTAAGCAAATAGCATCTCTCTCCTTAATGCAGTTTCCTTTGTAAAGATCACCTATTAAATTCTTAAAACTAGGCCAGAACCCCCAGGGAGGTTTTCTGATGTCAGAAATTATAACATCATTTCAAATATTGGTATAAGCCCACACTACCTTTTTCCTTTTAGCGGAAAATCAGGATCCAAAGTATCAAAGCTCAAAGACAGGCTGATAATTTAAGGCTTCAGTAGCCAAAGCTTGACTGCGATGAGCTAAAGTCAACTTAATAAAGCCTGACTCTGAAATGGTTCTCCTTTAACAGAGCTCTAGCCCTTCTCAGGGCATCAGAAGTGAGGGGGACCTCCGGGCAGTGTGTTATCAAGCAGTTCTCCATGTGCTTTACTCTGATAAGAGGAATGAAAATAAACAGAGATGGGAGCTGGGCAGGGAGGAGGTGGTGAAGAGTCCATGCAAACATACTAAAAATGGTGACATCAGCTGCCAGAGAAAAATCAAGCAAAGGTAGAAAGATGTGCCCAACCAGTGTGACTCAGTTGTTGAACGTCAACCCATGAACCAGGAGGTCACAGTTCGATTCCCGGTCAGGGCACATGCCTGGGTTACAGGCTCGATCCCCAGTGTGGGGCATGCAGGAAGCAGCTGATCAATGATTCTCTTTCATCATCATCCTCTCTTTCTCTCTCTCTCTCTCTCTCTCTCTCTCTCTCTTCCTCTCTGAAATCAATAAAAATATATTTTTAAAAAGACAGAAAGCTGTGATAAAGGAAGGTCACCTGCAGACAGAGCAATGAAGGCACGATGGGCCAGGACAAAGCCAATACTGGGTGTGGATCGTGTGCTATGCACTTCTTATTTTTTTTTATTTTTTATTAAGGTATTATATGTGTACATAGCTTACCATTGCCCCCCCACCCCACTCCCATACATGCCCTCACCCCCCAATGTTTTGCATCTGTTGGTTATTCTTATATGTGCTATGCACCTTTTAGACATCGTTTCTGATATCATTTCCAGAAGGCCAAGCTTGTTCACCCAGAATATACAGTATACTCTTCAGCTGGCCAATCCCTAATCAAGTCACAGGGGGACCGCCAAACCATGATGGACAGTGATTCGTAATCTTAAATGCTTTGGGGAAAGAGAGCAGACAGCCTCCGCCAGTGGTCCATTAGAGCGGCCCTCGGGCTCGCTGACTTTGGGAAAGCTGTGGTCAGCCTCCTGGGCTGCAGACGTGGGCAATACTCTCCGTCGGCCCCTCTGATACTGGAAATTGACAAACTGAAAACGGAAACAGGCTTCACGACAGAGTACAATGCAGAAAGCCCAACACCAACCTTCCTCGATGGCGGACACTCTTGGCAGGGACCTTGGCCTTGGGGCTAGGGACATCTCCGTTTTCAGACGGCGTGGTGTGGTCCTTCACAGGCCCCGGCAGCGGAGCGGGCTCGTGAATAATCAGGATGTCGTCCTTGTTGTGCTGCCCCAGGTGCTGCTTGGCAAAATCAAACCCCTTCACACTGGGGATCTGCAACTAAAACAAAGAGGCGAGTCGATTGATCCCAACTCTGATGACCGTCAAAGGAGCCTGTGAGGCTGGCGAGATCGTGCCTGCAGTTCCACCAACATCTCTGAAACGTCAAATGTGTACAAGGGGCCCTTTATACCTTGAGTTTGCAGAAAAGATGGGTACTTGCAAAAACTTAAAGAGTACAAGGATTAAACAGCCAGACCATACTAAAAAAGACACCCTAAGACCGTGGTCGGCAAACTGCGGCTCGCGAGCCACATGCGGCTCTTTGGCCCCTTGAGTGTGGCTCTTCCACAAGATACCACGGCCTGGGTGACTCTATTTTGAAGAAGTGGCGTTAGAAGAAGTTTAAGTTTAAAAATTTTGGCTTTCAAAAGAAATTTCAGTCGTTGTCCTGTTGACATTTGGCTCTGTTGACCGATGAGTTTGCCGACCACTGCCCTAAGACGAGCCCCCACCAGCTGTCATAGCAGCATAACCATGTGCTATGCAATTCCAGAGACGGTGACACGGGCACAATGTTCCACAGAGAGATGGGGACCTGTGTCAGGACTCGGAGGACAGATAGGACTCAGAAATAAAGAGGTGGGGCACAGAGCGTGATCTGGATTGTGTCAGGGACCAACGAACCCCTTGAGGGTGGGCAGAGATCTCATTAGCTGCTCCAGACGGGTCAGAATACAGGGAGTGAGAGAAGGCCGGCCTGCATGTGGACAACTCCAAATGCCAGCTTCTAGAGCAGAGAAGCTACTACGTATTTCTAAAGAGGCAGATTTCTAAAATTCAAGCAGACAGGACACAAAGGGACCAGGGAAAAGGGCCCAACAGTTCCACGTGCATGGAATGACAAGAGTGGAGCCCAGTCGGGAAGGGAAGGGAAGGGAGGGGAGGGGAAGGGGAGGGGGGAGGGGAAGGAAGCGGCGGGGAGGGGAGGGGAGGGGAGGGGAGGGGAGGGGAGGGGAGGGGAGGGGAGGGGAGGGGAGGGGAAGGGGGAGAGGGAGGGGAGGGGAGGGGAAGGGAAGGGAAGGGAAGGGGAGGGGAGGGGAGGGGAGGGGAGGGAGGGAGGGGAGGGGAGGAGAGGGAAGGGGAGGGGAGGGGAGAGGGAGGGGAAAGGGAAGGGAAGGGAAGGGAAGGGAAGGGAAGGGAAGGGAAGGGAAGGGAAGGGAAGGGAAGGGAAGGGAAGGGAAGGGAAGGGAAGGGACTGGACACCAACCAGAGCCAGTGATAACCAGCAGAGGACACGGAACAGTGGAAGTGGCACGGAGGGGAAGGGGTGAGTCATGAAGGAACGATGCCCTGAGGAAATACAAAGTCAGGTTTTGCTTTAAACATGCTTGTGTTGAAATGGCAAAAAACAGCTGAAAGGAAAGCAGCTGTGTGGCTGGAGTCGGAGGACAGAAGCCTGG
Organism: Ia io; assembly: GCA_025583905.1. Lineage (NCBI taxonomy): Eukaryota > Metazoa > Chordata > Mammalia > Chiroptera > Vespertilionidae > Ia > Ia io. The sequence goes on from JAJQQW010000016.1 coordinate 27,744,346, forward strand.
GGATGCCAGGCTGGAGATGCGACTCTGAGAGCATCTGTCTAGAAGGTGACATGTGGGGGAGTTGACAGTATTTTAAGATGAAAACAGTCCATGAATAAAATGTTGGAGGACATCTAATAGTTTGGGACCCAGAGAGGAAAAAAGGAAGCCAAGAACAAAACAGAAACCTACTTAAAAAAAAAAAAAAAAAAAAAAAAACTAAAAAAAAAAAAGAATGTGAACTGTTCAAAGTAATAGAAGTAAAGGGAGTAAAGAATTTATAGAAAAGAGAGTAATCAGGGCACAGTGATGAGGAGACAGGGGTCTTTGAAAAAGTCCACCTGTCACACTGGCATATACAGGAGGCCTACGTCCCGAGGAGACACCCACACCAAACCCACAACCAAGACCCCATGAGCCTGCAACCACAGGTCCGGGCCTCAGCTTCTCAGCCAGTGCTAAGACAGGAGAGATGCTCGCATATATGGATACGTGGACAGTAAAGGTGGGGCACCACTAGGTATTAACAGTTTCCTTAATTCGAGCTTGCACAGCATCCTATATAATAAAAGTCTAATGTGCTAAGTGTCCGACCGTTCGACTGTTCAACCAGTCGCTATGATGTGCACTGACCACCAGGGGGCAGATGCTCTGACCAGTAGGTTAGCTTGCTGCTGGGGTCTGGAATTGGGACTGGGCGAGACAGGCTGGCCACGCCCTGGAGCTCTCCTGCGGTCCCTCCCTAGCCCCGATCGTGCACTGGTGAGGTCCCTCAGCCTGGCCTGTGCCCTCTCACAATCCAGGACCCCTCAGGGGATTTCGGAGAGCTGGTTTTAGCCCGATTCCCGCAGGCCAGGCCGAGGTACCCCACCGGTGCACAAATCCATGCACCGGGCCTCTAGTAGAACAATAAACTGCATATAAGTAGTCATCTCAAGGGTCTCCTCATTGCCAGCAGGAAGGCCACGTGCAAGACCGAGCCCTCCCAGCCAGGCTGTGTCCCACACCCACAGGTAGTCCTATCAGTCAAGAAACATAGGAAAACCCATCTACGGAGTTATTTTAGCCAAGAGACCATGTGTAGAAGCACAAGGTTTTGTTGTATTTGTGCCAACTTCATGCACAGATGAGGAACAACACTAATGGCTTAGATTTGTGATCTCTAACTCTAACCTCTTTTTAGCACTAAAAATCTAGGATTAATGGGGTCGGAGAGTAAGTCTGCAATCATGACTTATGCCAGCAGAGGGAGACAAAACTTACTGTAAATATAGTTTACAAAGATGTTGCTTGGAAACAAAAGGCAAAGGCTGGCCTACCTATATTTTCTAAATCGATGATATCATGTTTCAAGAGCAGGCTACTCCACCACACAGACAGTGTGTGACTGCCACACACCCCTCAGCTCAGGAATGCTGTTTTGAAAACAATAAACCCAACCTGCTGCTCCATGGCTCCCCGCCCGCCCTCCACCACCAGGATAAATCCTCATCCATGAGACTGGATTAGCACACCAAATCCCTGGGGGTGCACACCTCTCTAGAGGCACGTAGTCCCCTTACGGGAATCAAAGTCCAGATGGACAACCTCTTTATATGCTCTCACCTAAACGTGATTTTCCTGAGTGCGCCAGTGATTTTCCTGAGTGCGCCAGTGAGTGCACCAGGCTGGTCCCCCTGTCCAGCCTCCTTTCATAAAAGACCTCCTACTTTACAGAAGAGAGACGCACCTCTCACCCACGTGGCTGCTTTGCCCCCAGCGACACCTCATTTTAGCTCCATAAACAAGATGCCTCTAAATGAAAGAATAACAGTTATAATCAACAGTCATCTAATCATCACCATCAACATCATATCAATCCTGGTAAAACCCTTTTTGGTGTATTCCCCAGTAAGAAAGTAAATGCCTCTAGGGACTGGGAAACACTCTCTTTTGTGAGGTAGATGGTTTGCTTTGTCAAAATTGAAGCAGAGGCCTTGGCTGGTGTGGCTCAGTTGGTTGGACATCATCCCGTGTGCTGGAGGGTTCCTGGTTCAATTCCCGGTCAGGTTTCAGGCTTGATCCCTGGTGGGGGCATGCAGGAGGCAGCCAATTGATGTCTCACTCTCACATCAATGTTTCTCTCTCTCTCTCTCTCTCTCTTTCTCCCTTTCCCTTCCTCTCTCTCTAAAATTAATCATTTTTTAAAGTGGAAAAAAAATATTTTTTTTAAATTTGGAGGAGCCACAGATTGGAGACCTCCTCTAAGCAAAGCTCTCCAAAGAGAATAAGGGGAAAATATGAACCCCACTGTCTCTATGGTGCAGCCTGTGTACCCCAAGTATAGGAACTAAAGGCCTTCGCTGACCAACTCTCAGGGCTCATGAAACAACCAAATATATACATGTCAAAGTGCCTTACAAATGAGACTGACAGCATTCTTATTGCTCTTGGTTGATAAACATCAAGGACTTAATACACACAGTCAGCTAAGCGTTCCCAGGCATCAGATAAAGCTGTAGATATACATTCTGATACAAACTTCTGTAATTCAGCAACAGGATGTGACACATGGTACACACTCTACAAACAGGTGATGACAGAAGGAATTTCAAAAAGGTCAGCTGACCCAGAAAACCTATTGAATTTTGTGGGGAATCAAGAAAAGGGTGTATGCCATAAATGAAACAGACATCCACCATAGCCTTGAAGCCCTGATGGCTCCTTGTTGATTCCCACTAACGTCTCTAAATATACCCATTAGATCCTTACACTTCCCACAGGCTCGGTGAGTCACCACCTTCCACAACAATAGAAATTTGGCAACTAATCTGTACTTACCACAAAACAAAAGCCATTTACACACAGAAGGAAAAAATTAAAGAAATCACTGCCCGCCCTGCCTCAGGCTACTTTCATTTCAACCCTACTTTCTGGTACACTTTTTCTAGTTTTTCTATTTCTTTTTTTTTTATCTAAAGTTAAATCTGAATGTATTGTGTCTCCAGCTTCCATATGCAGAATAAACCTGAATTCGTATTTCATAAAAGAAGGGTAGTGATTAATTAATGCCTTAATATTCACATTAGGACCCATTTACTTCTGAGTAAGAATAGCTATTTCCTTCTTTTTTTAAAATTATGTTTTATTGATTTCAGAGAGAGGAATTGAGAGGCAGAGAGGGGTAGAAACATTAATGATTAGAGAGAATCATCAATTAGCTGCCTCCTGCATGCTTCTCCCCTCTCTTCCCCCTCATTGGGGATTCAAGCCCCAAGCTGGGCATGTGCCCTGACAGGGAATCTAATCATGACCTCCTAGTTCACAGGTCAACCCTCAACCACTGAGCCACACTGGCCAGGCTGTTCCCTCTTCCTTTAATATATCACAAAGGGGACAGGCCCCAGGATCAGTACCCTACCGGAATATGTCACTGACAAATCAGGGAGGCCTTGTGGAGCAGGTCAGCCAGGGAACAAGAGAGACGCCCGATGAATTTTAAAACACATGAGCCATAAATATAATACGACCCAGATGGAACAAGACAGAGTGAAGTCCCCAGTACTCGGTGAGTCTGAACCCCTGGGAAGGAGCACTAAGATGACAAAGGAAACCACAGAGCAAATCCCAGCAGAGTCTAAATGAAAATCTGCGATCTCGAAGAGAACACCGTTGTTGAAGCGTTTACAATTTGATGGCTCTGGCCTGTGAAAGCTCACCGCGACCACGTGATGTCTCCACAGTGGTGAGGACCAGACCAAGTTGTTACCGTGTGTGTTTGTGTGTGTGTGCGCGTGTGTCTGCACGGGGCCCCAGCCACCCTCAGGTCTTGAGGTCTGGGAGAGCAGAGCTCCAAGATTCTGCTGCCCCCAGGCCACAGCAGGTCAGGGTCATCGGACTGCGGGGTGAACTAGAAACACCTACGTGAGGCCTCACAGGATCCTTGCAGAGAATCGAAGAGCAAGCACGGGGGCAAGCTGAACTTGGCTGAGCGTCTCTTCAATCCACTGGCCACACTGCCCCCGAAGTGACCGTCCCAAACAGATGCTCCAGCTACTCTCCCTGCCGAAAACCTTTCGGGGGCCCCACTGCCTCCAGCATCCCTTCCTACCCTTCCGTGTCCTACAAACCTCTCCGGGCCTGGCTCTTGCCTGCCTCCGTCTCCTCAGCTTCGGCTGTGCCCTTCCATACGACCCTGTCCCAGCCTTCCTGAGCTCTGTGCCCTTCCCTCCGCCTGGGCCCACCTCATCTGGCTTCATCCCTGCCCGTCAGCCCTGCATCACCTCCTCTCAGAAGGCAGAGGCAGCCCATCACCGAGAGTGGGGGGGCGGCCCCTCCTCCCGCTCCTGCAGCACCCTAGAAGGCCCGACACCGTGACTATGTCAGCCACTGTGGGCCTTGTCCTTCTCCCGTACCAAAGCCCTCGAGAGCAGGACTGCATGTCATCTGTGCCCGTCACCCAGACTGGCCCGCTCGGCTCTCAGCACATGCTTAGTGTCTGGTGAATGAGCATGTGTGTCTAAGGCAGCTCCGCCTGGCTGCCCACAGTGCCAGCCGGCCAGGAACGGAACTCCAGTCCTGCACCAACAACAGGGTGTGGCCTGTCCCCCAACAGAAGAAACACGTTTCCATGGGACCAGCAGCAGGTAGCCCACGCCATTGGCATCTTTAAATAGAACCTCTGCGGGGCAAGGCGGGTCCAAGCTGGAGTTCTTTGGGGAACAGTGACAAGTGGCGACTTTAGGCTACAGATGAAAGAGAATACAGATGAAAGGCACAGGTTAGGGTGTTTTTCTTTATTATTATAAAGATGCAAGAGCGCTGTTTCCAAATATGACAGAAGGCCTCTCCCTCTATCATATTTCAAACCTAATCTACTCCCAGACAATCTGAAGAGGTTTCCTTTTCCTTACAGGGGAAGGGGGTGTGGATTTTTGCTCACCAGATTTATTGTTTCCAGATGTCCATAGCTGTGGGGTTTGCTACAAGACTTGAGAGTAGCAGGGAGGCAGCGTCAGGGGTGGGGTGAGCAGAAGGGAGAGAGGGAAAACAGAAAGGCACCCAGAAAAGCAGAGGCACTCCTACAGTCACCTCGGTGACCATCCGTTTCCTACTGAAAACACTTGCTAAGTCTAGACGGGGGGGCTCCTGTGCCAGCAGAACAAAGCCCGTGCTTCTGAAACGTCGGGGTGCTACCCTCCGAGCAAGACACTCCATCTCCTGGGGAGGCTCCACGCAGAAGGCCTTCCCTGTAAATATGCCGTAAAAACGTCTGAGCAACTCCAAAGGCTGGCGTTTCCGTTGGAAACTCTGTCCCTCTGCTTCACAGCCACATCTGGGACGTGACAATATTTCGGAAGTAAACGTGGGAGGAGGAGAAAGCTTGGGGGCTACCCTGTTTTGACCTCAGAGACGCTGTCCTCCGATAGCTTCTTGAAGTAACAGATAATGGAGGGGCTCCCACAGTGAGTGTTTACATTAGGAACTGAGGAACAAGAGACCTAAATGCACAGCCATCTACACTGGTTACATCCCTCTGAAACCAGACTCTGAACCAGAACAAAAAATTTCCAAATCTATTGCTGATCTCGTTACAATGAAGTTCACACTCTGAGTCATTTGGAATAGCAAGGAATTATTTTCCAGGTTTTTTTCCGTGCCATTCGTTTGTCTAACAACAAAACAACCTTGGCAAAGCAGGTAAAAAATACATGAAGACACGTCATAACTAGAATATTGAAGTATAAAATGCTTCCATCACACTTGATAACCATATACTTGCAACTTAATCAAGATTTTGCATCTTAATTCATAAGAAAAAGAATACTCTTCGTTTACTTTTACAGACATGAAATAAATGTAAAAACAATATTTATTTTTTCATTCAGCGGGTCTAGGTTTGTCATGCCCAGAATTTTTTATACTCACACAATCAGAATAAAATTCAAAGGTGAGCCAGGCAATTCTTTGTTTCTTATTTACTTTTTCTTACCCAACTTGTAGAGCTGAGTGATCCCTCTAACTTTTTGAGTAGAAGGTACATGTTAATAAATACACTGATTCATGACCACTTTCCATTCCCTTAGCAATGGCTGATCGCACGTGATGATCCCTAAATGTCAGCAGGGAGTGAGTTCTCTGGTACTTGGCATGTTATTGCTCACACCAGGTGAATTAGATACCAACCAAGAGTCAATAGCCTTGCTCTGAAACTTGCATGTGACAATTAAATATTGCAGAAACTGGTGAACCATGTGAGAAGAGAATTGCTACTACTATAAAAACGAAATTGAATGCTTTAGGAAGATAGGGACAAGGAGCTGTTGTCCAATTAGGAGTCAACTCGAAAAGACTGCAGGGAAGGGTGAGGGAGGATTAAAAAACCTGGAGAACTTGGCACTCAGGTTGCTCTGCTTTTCTCTAAAGAAACCCAAACTGGAAACTGCACTGATGGGCATTTATTACAAGAAAGACCACAAGGAATTCCTCTCAGTAGACAAATACTAAAACAAACAAAAAAAAAGACGAAGTATGCTGAAAGATGTCAATTAAATACCTATTCATGTATTTTAAGTTAAAATGTTTATGGCATGCATTACCATTCTTTAATGACTAAGTGCTCTCAATCAAGGTGGACGGGTGGGCTTGCAACAGGTGGATAGAAAATAAAGGAGCCATCCAGGGAAGGGGTGTATGGAAGACACAGACACACAGATCTGAGAAAAATCTCCCTTTGCTCCTGTTCTCCGAAGACATCCAGGGTTAAAAGAAATTAGAATTCATACCCAGAACAGATGAGATCTTCAAACTGATGGTCTCAAAAACAAAATCTCAGGGGAAGTCAGTGGTTCTCAGAGGCATGGCTAAGCCTTTACACAGCTTCGCCTTCTTGCATACAGTTAATACTACAGAAGAACTGGGGACTCAGCAAGCAGACGGAAAGGCAAAGGGACACCACCATTAACGCCAAAACATGTCCCTACTAGCTCTCGTTCAGCATCGAGAGCCTGAGCTCCCCCATCCCTGCCTGCGAGACGCGTGTACGACCGCCGGGATTCGCCCCTCACCTTCTGACGCTGCTGAACGTTGGCCACGGCGTCGGGCTGGAAGTCCAACTTGTCTGTGCGGCAGAGTTTCCAGTAGAGGATGACGACGATCACCATGACCACCAGCACGGGGATGACCACGCCGACGATGACCCAGAGGTTGTTGCTCTGGGACTCCGGTGACGGCCTCTTCACCCTGTCCACGGCTGCGGACAAGGAAGGAAGGTCTCTCAATAACACGTTACTGGACAGCCCTTCTGGGCAGTGAGCGTGCCTTCTTCTAGGACAGTGGTCGGCAAACTCATTAGTCAACAGAGCCAAATATCAACAGTACAACGATTGAAATTTCTTTTGAGAGCCAAATTTTTTAAACTTAAACTTCTTCTAATGCCACTTCTTCAAAATAGACTCGCCCAGGCCGTGGTATTTTGTGGAAGAGCCACACTCAAGGGGCCAAAGAGCCGCATGTGGCTCGCGAGCCGCAGTTTGCCAACCATGGGTCTAGGAGACACCTGGGAAGTTCCTGTCATTTCAGCCCAAGACAACAGGTTAAAGGCTGTGATCTCCTGAGCACAGGAAACGCGACCAAGTAAACAAGCACAACACAGAAGGTTCTATGGTGAACAGGTTAGGGATCACAGTGAGAGGTATGATGTGCCTAAAGCAACTTGGCTAATTCAATGGCGAAGCTAGGTTAACACCAGATCTCCTGACTTTCAGTTTATTCTACCAGCTCCCCCTCAATTCTCACTGCAGGAATGCTTCCACACCAAAAAGTAGAAATCCTAAATATAGGCTACGAGCCCTGCCTTATCTCCTCACCTGTGTCTCTCCCTAAACCCTTGAAACATGACTTTTAATCAAAATTGATTTACCCAAGGTACCAGCTGCCAATTTTAAAATCATATTCAATCACTTCCTTTCTCGCTCCCCAGGCATCTTGGTGGCTGCTCTTGGTTGGGGGCCACCCCACACCCAAAGCAGGAAGATGGTGGCCGCCAACAAGACAAAAAGTCGCCGGAGCCGATCGACTCCAGGTTCCAACACGTTTTGAAAAGTGACCAGTACGTGCTGGGGTACAAGCAGACTCTGAAAATGATCAGACAAGGCAAAGCGAAACTGGTCATCCTCGTCAGCGGCACCCAGCCTTCAGATCCGAAACAGAGACGATGCCATGTTGGCCGGGACTCGGGTCCGTCACCGCAGTGGCAGTAAGATCGGACTGGGCACAGCGTGTGGAAAACACTAGAGTGTGCAGCCTGGCGAGCATTGATCCGGGTGGGTCTGAAATCATTAGAAGCACGCCAGGACAGCTGGGTGAAAAGCAAGTCGTGCAAAAATGTTCTTTAATAGAAACTGGCCAGAGCTTGTTTTTAAAATAATAATAATAATAAAGTAAAATTAAGTCAAGGTTACTTGGAACCCACCACTCCCCACCCTTCCTGCCACCCTCACCCCAGCCCCCCATCTTCCACGGCCTTAGACAATTATGGTTCAATTACTCTGTCCTTCTCAATTTCCTTCACCAGCTCCTTCCCCTAACCCTGCCTCCCAGTACTGGGCCCTCCATACTCATCCCTCAGAGGACTCAGCTTTCTTAAAGCTCAGGTTCCAGTCACCAGGCTCAGAAAACCAAAATACCCCTCCTCTGTGCCCAACCTCCTCATCCACTAGGGCTGACTCATAACCACCTCTCCAGGACATCACCTTTGCCTTTTGTTCTGGCTGTGTCTGTCTTGCACGCAGGACCTTACTATTTCTTTTAAGATGTATTTTATTACATAAATGTACCACATTGATGTACTAGACTACTTTGCTCATCCATATGGTCATGGCTCTAAGTCTCATCTTTTCAAATACATCTCAGTCGTCATGGGCAGGGACCACACTTGACACTCTTTTCACATCCTCTGATGGTTAACACATGCCATGGGATCAAAAGGTTCCTGCTCAAGGATGTAACAACACAAATGATTCTTGGTGCTGCTTTAAGTTTGGGTTGAGGCTCTGGAGAGAGGGAGGGAGGGGAGCCGGCCCTCTACAGCACATGCACTGTGCAGGAGGCCCAAGTTCCAGAGCAGATCCTGGTAACAGAGTGATAAAAATCTGTATCTTTAAATTTGGCCTAAATATAGCTCATTTTGCATGAAAACAAACAATACAGAAGGAAGGACAGAATCACACAGAGCGGCTGGGACAACTAGATGTTCTTTTTAGTCCTAACCTAGTGAAACCCTGTGAGAGGCACAGTTGATCACAACGAGGCCCTGACCCAGGGCCCACAGCTGCCTCGGGCTGGCCCTGGTATTGGATAGGGATTCCAGTCCCAGGACTGTTACCCCTGTGGTTTTTAGCACAAAAAGGAGGAAACAGAGGTGCAAAGAAAAAACTATCACCACAGGTGGAAGTGAGCTCGGAAGATGCCCAAACCCTACTGCAATTCATCGTTGTTTTTAAATATTTTTGATTTTGAGAGAGAGAGAGAAATATTGATGTGAGAGCGAAACATCGATTGGCTGCCTCCTCCATGTCCCTACTGGGGACTGAGCCTGCAACCCAGACACGTGCCCTAACTGGGAATCAAACCAGCAACCTTTTGGTGCATGGATGACGCCCAACCGAGCCACAGCAGCCAGGACCAATTCATCTTTTTAAAAGGTGAAGTGTTTCTCTGGAGTGCAACACCTCTACGACAACCAGGATTGTCATATATGAAAAAAAAAAAAAGCAAGTACATGCTTTATTTTTTCTCACTGCTTTGAAATAGAACACACTAATATGCAATTATATCTCAAATACACACACCACCTGAATGGTTATTTGCTTTAAGTCTCCCACCTTTTATAAAATGGAGAAAGTGTGCCCATTAGCCCTCGTCCTGGTTAGTGTCCAGGGACAAGTATAGATTTCATGAAGAATCTTCCATTGCCAAAAATCATTTCAAAGCTGTCATTTTAAAAACTACATATTTGCTCTACAGAGTTTTCCAATGTTCTCTGATGCTAAGTCCCTTCTAAACACTTACTTACCCTTTACTGTTGGGAGCAAGTATCACTGAGCTTTTACAAGGATTGCTCTCAGGATCATAAAGGAAAAATAGTCACATTAAAATAGCAGTCTGGCCCTAGTTGGTCTGGCTCAGTGGACAGAGCGCCGGCCTGCGGACTGAAGGGTCCTGGGTTCGATTCCGGTCAAGGGCACATGCCTGGGTTGTGGGCTCGGTCCCCAGTAGGGGGACTGCAGGGGGCAGCCGATCAATGATTCTCTCATCATTGATGTTTCTCTCTCTCTCTCCCTCTCCCCTTCCTCTCTGAAATCAATAAAAATATATATTAAAAAAAATAGCAGTCTGATTCATAAAGGTATATTTAGAGAGAAATACACTCTTCTGTGCCACTCCTTCTCTTAATTTTAAAGACCCAAAATCTGTGAGTTGGAAAGAAAGTACTGAGAGCAGCCTTTGCCAGGGGACAGGGGCCTCGTAGCTTCCAAAAATAATAAAGAAACATCAAAATAACCTCTTTCTAAAGAGTGGGGCTAGGGTGGGAGGCAAACAGGGTTGGAAAGGGTGAGGATCAAGGGCTGCTTTGTGCTGAAAGACCCAGAAGGAAGCCAATAAATGCAGAGGGCACCGCCCAGCTTCCTGCGTGACTCACTGTCCCGACCAACGTTCAAAACGACATGTAAGATTCTGGAATAAATACAGAGAACACACGTCATTTTACCTAAGACAAATTTCTGAAAAGAGAAACAGGACCGGAGTAGGGGAAAAAGTACTAACGTTAACTTAAGGTACCATAACTCACTATGAATGCTATGAATACAAAATACTAGGTAGAAAAAATAGCAGTGAAGGCTCTCACCACAAGCAACTGAAATAAAGAAGGTCCTTTCCAATACATTCTAACAACGGACACCTTATGTAAGTGCCATTTAATAATACGGGTGGAAGACGTACGTCTACGACAGCCACATAAGAATGCTTTAAGTTCAGAGGTCACTGTCAGGGAAAGACTGGCCTTTGAGCCCAGCACAGCCCAGCACAGCACAGATGGCTACTCAGGGGCCAAGCCTCAGGCACTCACGTTGGGCAACAGCGCCTTGAATTCGGAAGCCCAAGATAATGGCCGCTCTCTGGATGTCTATCTTGTTGATCAGGTCTGAAGACTTGACTGCACTGAGTCTTTCCCCATCTTGATCCTCCACAAAGTAGATGAGCTGCACAGGATCGTCATCCCCCTCCAGCCGCGACACGTTTACCACCTGAAAGACAACGGAAACCATCGGCATTTTAGAAGCTCATGTGTCCAGATGCCCTTTCTCTGGGCGCTCACCCTTGACTGTGTTATTCAGCATTTATTCGTCCTCATCCTAAGCTCCTTACATCATTTCGGGTTCCAGGACCCCTACAATGCTCTCCTGATGGGAAGAGGGACCGTTAAAAGGAAAGTTCCTCTGTGGAGAATAACGAAGGAGCTTCGGATTGCTCAAAGGCTTCTCTGAGACAAAAGGCCAGGAGGGTACACAGACCACAGGCTTGCCAATCCAGGAATCTACCAAGAAGCTCCAATGTGTCATGGGAGGATGCTCCCGTCCTCATAGCATCAACCACAAAGGAACTATTACTGGTTCTATCTAATTGCTTCTTGAATCTGTTAGTATTTTCTCTCTGTTCTTCTGGGGCAGGGCTTCTCAACATTGGTACTATTGCCATTTCGGTCCAGATAATTCTTAGATGTGAAGGTCTGTACGGAGCACTATAAGATGTTTAGAAGCATTCCTTCCCTCTACTTGCCAGAAGCCAGAGGTAACAGCCACAACCTCCCTCACCAGTGGTGACAAGCAGAATGTCTCCAGGCCATGCCAAAATGTGCCCGGGGGCGGGGGGGGGGGGGATCAAAATCATAGCCGTTTGAGAACCACTGCTCTTGGGATAAAAACTCTCACACATTCTTTAAGACCCCATCCTTAATAATGGAGAGATCATTCAGAGAAATAATCAATAAGGAAACAGCAGATTTGAACAACACTATAGACCAAAGAAACCTAAGAGAGATATACAGAAAATCACATGCAATGGCAGAATACACATTCAAGTGCACACAGAACATTTTCCAGGCTAGACCATATACTAGGCCACAAAAATAGTCTCAAAAAATGCAAGAAATTTTATCAAGTCTCTTTTCCGACCACAATAGTGAAACTAGAATCAATAATAGAAGGAAAGCTGGAAAATTCACAAATACATGGAAATTAAACAACACATCCTGAAACAACCAATGGACCAAAGAAAAGATCAAAAGAAAAATAAGAAAGTATCTTAAAACAAATGAAAGCAGAAATACAACATACCAAAACTTATGAGATGCAGCAAAAACAGTATAAGAAGAATGTTTATAGCTATAAATGTATACACCATGAAAAAGAAATATCTCAAATAAGCAATCAATTTACAACTCAAGGAACTACTAGTAGAATATGAAGAAAAAACTAAGCCCAAAGTTAGCAGAAGGAAATAATAAAGATTACAGCAGAAATAAATCAAATAGGGAACAGGAAAACAATAAAAGAGATTAACAAAATGAGTTGGTTCTTCGAAAAGATAAACAAAATTAACAAACGTGTAGCTACACTAACCAAGAAAAAGTGAGAGTTCTCAAAAATTATAAATGACAGAGAAGGTATTACAACATATAACACAGAAATAGAAAGAATCAAAAAAAACTACTATAAATAATTATACACCAACAAATTGGACAATCTAGAAGAAATGGATTAATTCCTAGGACCATACAAATTACCAAAACTAAATCATGAAGAAACAGAATATCTGAACAGACCAGTAAAAAGTAAAGAGATAGAAATGATAATCAAAAAATTTCCAACAGAGAAAAGCCCAGGACCAGATGGGTCTCACTGACAAATTATACCAAACATTTAAAAAGAGTTAACACCAATCCTTCTCAAAAATTTCCCAACAATTGAAGAGGAGGGAATGCTCCCAAACCTATTTTATGAAGCCAACATTATCCTGATACCAAAGTCAGGTAAGGACACTATCAGAAAAGTAAACTAAAGATCAATATATCCAATGAACCTAGATGCAAAATTTCTCAACAAAATACTAGCAAACCAAATTCAACAGCACATTAAGAGGATTATACAACATGATTAAGTGGGCTTCATCCCTGAAATGGAAGGATGGGTCAACCTCCTTGCATCTCAGGGATGGGTCAACATTTGCAAATCAATAAGTGTGATACATCACATTAATATATGAAAGATAAAAATCATAAGATCATTCAATAGAAGTAGAAAAAGCATTTGACAAAATTCAACATTCATTCATGATTAAAAAAAAAAAGAACTCTCAACAAACTGAGTATAGAAGGATCATACCTCAACATGGTAAAGGCCATATATGACAAATCCATAGCTAACATCGTACTCAATGATGAAAGGTTCAGAACTTTTTCTCTAAGATCAGGAACAAGACAAGGATACCTACCCACTCTCACCACTCCTATTCAACACAGTACAGGAAGTCCTAGCCACAGCAATCAAGCAAGAAAAAGAAATAAAAGGCATCCAAATCAGAAAGGAAGATGTAAAATTGTCTCTGCTTGCAGATGACATGATCTTACATATTAAAAAACCCCTAAAGACTCTACCAAAAAACTATTACAATTAATAAGTGAATTCATAAATTTGCAGGATACAAAATCAACACAATGAAATCAGTTATGTTTCTATAAACTAACAATGAACTATCTGAAAAAGAAATAAAGAAAATAGTGCCATTCACAATAGCATCAAAAATATGAAAATACTTGGGAATAAATTTAGCCAAGCAAGTGAAAAATATGTCCACTAAAAATTTTAAGACATTGTTGATTGAAGAAAACACAAATAAGTGGAAAGATATCCCATGTTCACATATAGGAAGAATTAATATTGTTAAAATGTCCATATTATCCAAAGTAGAGATTCAATGCAATCCCTATCAAAATTCCAATGGCATTTTTTACAGAAATAGAGAAAATATTTATATCAAACCACAAAAGACCCTGCCGACAAAGGAGCCAAGAAAAAAGACAGTCTCTTTGATTAATAGTGTTAGGAAAATGGATATTCACATGCAAAAGAATAAAACTGGACCACTTATTTTATACCACTCACAAAATTAGTTCTTAATGGAAAGACTTAAGTGTAAGACATGAAACCATGAAACTCCTAGAAGGAAACAGCAAAAAAAAGCTCCTTAACACTGGTCTTGGCAAAGATATTTTTAGATATGAGACCCAAAGCACAAGCAACAAAAGCAAAAATAAACAAGTGGAACTACATCAAACTAAAACTTTCCCGACACAGCGAAAGAAACAATCAACAAAAATGAAAAGGCAACCTATGGAATGTGAGAAATATTTGCAAGTCATATATCTGATACAGGTTTAATATCCAAAATATACAAGGAACTCATACATTTCAAGAGCAAAAAAAAAAAAAAAATTTGAATAGACGTTTTTCCACACAAGACATACAAATGCCAACAGGCATATGAAAAGGTGCTCAACATCTTAGTCATCAGGAAAATGCAAATCAAAACCACCATGAGGTATCACCTCATACCTGTTAGAATAGCTAATATCAAAAAATAAGAGATAAGTGCTGGTAGGATGTTATAAAAAGGAACCCTAGTGCACTGTTGATGGGAATATAAGTTGGTGCAGCCATTATGGAAAATAGTATGGCAGTTCCTCCAAATTTTAAAAACAGAACTATCATATGATCCAGCATTTAAACTTCTGGGTATATATCCAAAGGAAATGAAATCACTATGTTGAAGAGATATCTGCACCCCCATATCCACTGCAGCATTATTCACAACAGCCAAGACATGGAAACAACGTAAGTGTGTATGTATGTGTGAACAGACAAAGGAAATGAAGCATACATAAAAAATGGAATAATATTCACCCATAAACATAGCAGGAAATCCTGCCGTTTATAACTATCTGGATGGACCTTGATAGCACTATGTTAGGTGACATAAGTCAAAAAGACACATACTGTATGATCTCATCTATATGTGGCATGTTAAAAAAAAAAAGGGGGGGGCAACTCATAGAAAGAGTAGATTGGTGGCTTCCAGAAGCTGGGCCTGAGGGAAATGGGTAAAGGTTGTCAAAGGGAACCAACTTCCAGTTATATGTCTGTGGATCTAAGATACAGATACAGCATGGAGAATGCAGTTAATGAAACTATGCTGTATACTTAAATGTTGCCAAGAGAATAGATCTTACACGTTCTTACCACACACACATACACAAAAGTAACTGTGAGCAATGGGTGTACTAACTAACCTCACCGTGGTAATCATTTTGCAATATATACTTATAAACTTACACAATGTCCTACATCAGTTGTATCTCAATCAAGCTGGAAAAAAATTCTCACAAATACATAATTTGCTGGATCAAATAGTGCTTTGATTTGTTCCAAAATCAGTCTCTCTCTGGTGTTCAGGGTAGTAGTCCTTTACATTAGCACTTCAGAAACGGGCACATTTGATACGTCACAGTTTTACATAAATAGAGCTTTCTATTCTGTTGCTATTTCTCTTATTAATATGCAACAATTCTATTGCCCATTCAGACTCCAGCAGAACGCTGACTGATGTTCTAAGTGATCAACCACGACTCCGAGCCCTCTATTTCATACACGCAATTAGAATCTTTGGTCTCGACACCTGCTATTGGCTAAAGAGCTGCCACTTTTCTAGCCACGTGTGCAGGACTGTAACACTGCTTTGCACTCCAGACACGGCTGCTGGACTCCCTCACCAGTGGAAACTTCTGGCCAATCAACAACCTCATGATTTCACTGAGAACACCTTCTTATATAAAGATCCTTAACAACACGGGTCCAAACCCTCATCCCTGGAGAAACCGTTCTTTATGCCTCTCCATCCTGAGATGTGCTCATCTGTCCTGCCCTCTGTTTGGTGTTTCTAGGCCAGTTCCCCGACCACTTCTGTTCCCTAACCACCTACGCCTGTCCCTGAATGGTATTAATTTTTTATTCGCCTTCAGG
The DNA here is from genome assembly GCA_025583905.1 of Ia io. NCBI lineage: Eukaryota > Metazoa > Chordata > Mammalia > Chiroptera > Vespertilionidae > Ia > Ia io. The sequence goes on from JAJQQW010000016.1 coordinate 27,760,443, forward strand.
ATGACTATTAACAAAGGGCTACTAAAAAGCAAGTCGACTCGGGAGGGGGCGGGGGGGATCAATCGGGGAAAAGGGAGACATATGTAATCTTGTAACCAATAAAAATTTTTAAAAAATAAAAAGCAAGTCGATTACACCCTTACGTCCCTCCACTTATGTGCCTATTTATTCCATTGAAATGTTCCGATACATTTTAGAAATGGTTTCTTCTCAGTGATACCCACCTTAAAGATTCTACAGAGCTTGTCTGATCTGAAAATAACAGTCAGTAAAAGCTAATTCCAGCATCCTTTCTGGGTGACCTCTTATCAGACTCATAGCTGGAATCCATGCAACTATGGCGTGATAGAGTCATCATTTTGGGCAACATTTTCAGTTTCATTTTTTAAATTATTTTCTGATTAAAATCACATGTTCACTATAGAAATTTTGAAAAGCACGAAGGAAAATGTATAATGAGTAAAATGAAAATCACCTCAAATTCAACCAACCAACCAAAATCACTATAAATATTTTGGCATATTTCCTTCCATTAATTTTTTTCATGGGTTTTACATTAACATTTGGATTAAATTGAATATATTCTTTTATAGCCTCTCTTCACTTGAAGATTTTTCTATATTGCTCACTAATTCAAAAAAATGACAATGGCTGCACAATATTCCAACATATAAAAAGTCACGACCATCTATTTGCCCATTCCCCAGATGCTGGGCATTTAGATTGTTTTAATACTTTCACTTTTACAAATACGTCTGAAGAGTCCTGTGCTCTGCACGTAAGTCCTTGTCTCAAATGCAGATGAGAAGCAGGGCACGGTTTCTAAGCAAGCCATCAGATGCCACCGTTACCATGGGGTGGCGTGGTTAATGTTCACAAATCTAATATTCCTTATGGAGCCTTCCAATCTAATGTAGCACCTCATCATGCCATGTGATGGTGCTTTATAACTGCATTATGTGCATTTATTAACCTCTACCCAGACCTTGAGTTCTATGAAGCCAGGGTTATTGAATAAGGCCAACCTTTTATAATTCATTTTCATTTTTATTTATTTTATATTCACATATTTGTTTTACACTTATGTTAATTAATATTACTCTCAATTTTTATTAGTTTTTAAGTTCCTCTGTATTTTTTTTTTAATCCTCACCCAAGGATATTTTCCCATTGATTTTTTTTTTTAATACATCCCTATTTATTTCAGAGAGGAAGGGAGAGAAAGAGAGAGATAGAAACATCAATGATGAGAGGAAATCATTGATTGGCTGCCCCCTGCACGTTGGTCCAAGCCCACAATGCAGGCATGTGCCCTTGACTGGAATCGAACCTGGGACCCTTCAGTCCGCAGGCTGATGCTCTATCCACTGAGCCAAACCAGCTAGGGCAAGTTCCTCTATATTCTATTGCATCTGGCAAAGGAACTATTTTAGAAACCTAACCACCACCTCTGTGGGAGGAGAAATAAAGAGCAATGCTTACAGGGGAAAACCTGGTAAAAGAGTTGGGGGACAATGATGCTAGCCCTAAGCCAACAACCTCCCCCTCCAACCCCCCACCAAGCATCAGTTCTCCATTCTTCTCTCTAATGCTCCTAAACCAACAACCTCCCCACCCTGACATGTCTGGGTTCCACCCTGGTTTCCTGTCTGGAACGCCACAGTTCTAAATATCCCATTTTCCTAGCTCTACAAGCAGCAGTTGGTAAAGGAAAAATCCAAAATAACATTAATGCACATTGAGATGGAATATATCACGGCCCCAACCTCCAACTCACTGTGAGCCTGTGCACTTTAAAATGGGTCACTTTTTGACTCAAATGAATCTGTCATTTGTAACCTCTCTGCCAAGTTACAGGGTGAAGAACATCTGGGCAATATGAGACAACCAGGGGTGGCAGGAGGAGGCAGGAGGAGGTGCTAGAATAGAGGGCAGAACATTTTCCTCTTTCGGATCTCTTATGGCCTGTTCCCGATGAATGGTTCTCTCTGTAATGCTATGAGTAACATTACCATTCTACAACTGATTACATTCTGGGTATTAAAAAATTACTTTTTGAAAAATAAGGTCATCTGATGGCATGGCAATCCACTAACACAATTCTTTTGCTGTGCTCCCCATAAGGTCCATTCCTGTACCGACCCCTTACTGAGGACTTGGGAAATATTTGTCTAGACTCTAGTTGAACTGAAATGCTACCCCATTTAGTTGCCACCTTATTATAGCAATCCACCTCAACCAGAATTTTCTCCTTTGCATGAAAACACGGGACAGTGTTAGCCTGCTCTCTCTCCTCCCCTCCTCCTCCGGCCTCCCTGGGTACCTGCACCACGCGGTTCCCGGCAGCCACGGTGGCCCTTCTCCACATCCGCCTCCGGGTGGAAACCTCACTCAGCAGCTGGGCCAGTTTGCGCTCCATCTCAGCTTGAAACACTTCATTCTGGAGCTGCTTCTCAACGACGCCCAGGAGCACTACGTTTAAATGGAAACACACACAGGCCCCACAGTGAGTTAGCGGTGGAGGAAAAAAACGGGTGAGTGTATAAGAGAACGTAGCATAGGGTTACTGTAAAATGCCAATCCCTAGAGCAGCGATTTTCAACCTTTTCCATCTCATGGCACACATAAACTAATTACTAAAATTCTGCAATATGGCAAGCTGGAAAAAAAATTAGTGCAATTTTGATTCATTCACACCAGAGGGCTACTGTTGTGTTGGCTGCTGTCAGTTGTTTATTTGACAATCTAAGAGAAAAGAGGTCAGTGCCCCTGACTAAACATGCATGGGTAATGCATGTTTTAAAAATCCTTGCGACACCCAGGCTGAACATCGCTGCCCTGGAGAGGAGACATTAAGAAAGGGGAAAGCGAGGGAGAATCCCGGAAGTGCTGCTCGTGGGTCTTGTCTACAGTTCCCAGATCCACGTGTTACAAGGACTGGTGGCCAGAAATCCCAGAAACTCAGCGATGCACAGGGGCTTTGGGGCTACGAGGGCCTGCACAAGATCAAACATTTTGTCTGCACTTATTTTCAAGATTTTTGGAAATGGTTTACGTTCGTATCTTGTCTCATAAACTGACTCAAGATAAGGTGCCTGTCTTCAGACATCTGCTGTAAACAAGATTATCTAAGCAGACAATCTGCCAGATTTTCTGTTCAGCCAGCACCGGCTCAAATCCCCTGAGATAGGACCATGGGCAAGTCACTGAAACGCTATGAAAACTATCTGGAAAATGAGGCCACGGTACCAGGCAGAGGTGGGGCCTTTACCTGGAATGTTGTATGTGAAGCAAGGAGGACTTGCAGGTACAGGAACGCATACATGGTGACTGTCACCATCTGTGTGCTTCCTCCCATGACTAGCTGCTCACGGTGCTGCTCACACACTGGGCACCAATGAGCGTGTTACCACCTCTTACACTTTCATATAACCAGGTCAGAAAGTCTCGTTTAGCAATGCCATCGCTGTAAATATCTGACCCAGGTCTCCAAGACTTTAAAAAAGGCTTCTATTTGCTCACCAAATTACCTTACTTGTCCTTATAAAACCAAACACATAAGACATTTAGAGAAAGAAAAAAAAAAAAAAAAAAAAAAAGATCCTTGCTTCAGAGCCTCGTCCTATTCTGGGTCAGAATACTGTCGATTCCTGTTAGACTGCCCTGGACTTGATATGTGAATTTTAGAGAAAGCCAACCCTTTTGGGGCCATAACTCAGTGGGACACGTTCCACAGTCAAATCCGAATCCCTTTCTCATTCATTCTTTGCCAAGATTTAAGGTACACTTTGCCCTGAATTTAGGACTGAGAAAAAAGAAAGGCGGTATCGTTCTTAATATCCCTGCACAGACCTCTTATTATCCCAGTTCCCAAAATATGGTGTTAGGTTAAACATACCTGTTCTTACCCAAGAGGACTTCAACAACTGAGACAGGTTGAGCTGCGGGTACTGGAAGGCTATAAAAAGGAAAGGGTTAGGGAAGGAGACAAATCTGTAAAAAACATGTTAGGGAAGGAGACAAATCTGTAAAAAACAGTCAGAAAGGACACACTGGGTAAGGCACAGGAGACTGCCTTTCCTGTATGATTTAGCACTAAACATGGAAGAAGAAAATGCCAGACTGGCGTGAAGGTGTGGATAGTAAGCAGTCTCTGAGCATATTAGTTCCACGGAGAAAGAGGGACAAAAAGAAATGAAGGACTTGCTCCAGTGATATCGTGGGACACCGCTTCCCAGGATCACCCGCCGAAAAGCCATTGCTCCAGAGCCGTGGTCGGCAAACTGCGGCTCTCGAGCCACATGCGGCTCTTTGGCCCCTTGATTGTGGCTCTTCCACAAAATACCACGACCTGGGCGAGTCTATTTTGAAGAAGTGGCATTAGAAGAAGTTTAAGTTTAAAAAATTTGGCTCTCAAAAGAAATTTCAATCGTTGTCCTGTTGATAGTTGGCTCTGTTGACTAATGAGTTTGCCGACCGCTGCTCCAGAGCAATGAGTTTTCACACTGTGTTCCTCGGCTCTGGGTTTCTCAGCAGTGACTCAGGGCCAAGCGACCCTTGCGCTGGCTTGCGTGGGACAGACCTGGCGTACACCTATTATCCAGCATATTATTTTACCCACATCTTCACATACACAGCTGAAAGTTGCTCGATGTAAATAATGATTATATCCCTGTCTACTGCTTCATTTGACAAGTTATCTTTAGCATTTAATTAACAGTACACTAAATACATGAAGAATCACTAGACCATTTGGCTGTTCCATTTTGAAAAAAAATTTATTTTTTTTTTTGGCCTGACTTCAACTCTGGAATCTACTGGGTTTTTTTGTGTTCGCTTTTTTTGTTTTGGAAGTAAATGTCTCTTCCACCCTCAACCCCCTCCATTTGCACTGTGAATCTAATTGCCAGGAAGAAAAGTTGGCTTTTTTTTTTTTTTTTAAGTGTGCACAAAATAAAAGTCACTCTTTTTGGGGTCTGGTTTTATGGGCTTTGACAAATGCAGAGAGTCATGAAACCACCACCACAATCAAGACATAGAACAACCTCATCACCACCACCCCCGACCCCCACAAAAAAATGCCTCCTGCGACCCTTTTTGTGATCTAGCTCTCCTCCCACCTCTCACCCCTGGCGACCAGAGATCTGTTCTCCACCCCCTTTTCACCTTTTGCAGAACCGGCCTAATCTTTAATAGCACCCCATTCCTCCGAACAGAGAAAAAAAACCAAGGCCCAGGGTGAGGAGGGCTCTGGAGGCCCACCCTGGCTTGATTCTGAGAACGTTCCAATGGTATCTGATTTATATTCTGGATTTCAGCTAAACATTTCATTTGAGAAAAAGCGGGCCACCAACAAAATGCTCACAGCCGCGTTCCCAGCGCCGTCCAGGAGAGCAGTACTCACGTTCGGCGATCTGGAGCACCGGGTACCCCAGATAGAAACTGAACTCCACCACACTCAAGTTCCTGAGCAGCTCGCTCACTTGCGTCCCATTCCAGAACCCCTGCGTGCCTTTAACAGCAAAGACGATATTCACGGGGCCCCGGCGAGGCGCCACCCTGGGAGAGCCCACAGTGATATTCAAGATCTGAAAGAAGGAAGTCAGAAGCAGCTTGTAAAATAAATGAAAACGGTCCGCTGAAAGCCTGACTATGATTTCTCTCTCACAATTTCTCTCATCCATTCTTTTTTTTTTCCCCAAAAAAGAGGGAACATTTTTTAGCCTTAGCCATGTGGGTCAGTTGGTTGGAGAATTGTCCTGTACACCAAAAGGTTACAGGTTCAATTCCTGGTCAAGGTACATACCTAGGCAGTGGGTTCAATCCCCAGTAGGGGGCGTGTACAGGAGGCAACTGAGTGATGTTTCTCTCTCACATCAATGTCTCTCCCTCTCTTCCCCTCCCCGCCCCCCCAAATCAATAAACAAATCCTTGAATGAGGGTTAAAAAAAAAAAAAAAGGAGGGAACATTTTTAAAGGAAGAGTAACGGGTTTCAATGGCCTGGTTCCCTTTTGCAATACTTGAACTCCTCAGGATACTGAAAATGGTTTTCACATTAAGTGATGAACTGAGCACATGTATCTATAGTACCCTCCCCTCCCCCTCCCATCCCAGATCCCACAGAAAGAACAATAAAGCTGAACAAAGAAGCGGAAGTCCATAACAGCACTGAGAATGGAAGAAAACCTGAGATTCTGTCAAATTTCTGGAAAACGGAGAGGATGGGATCATGCTGATAGAAACTAGAACGGAGTGACCAAGAACACACAGGCACAGGCTCCACGGTTGGGAGCCAGAAGAACCAAGAGTCTGCTGCCACAATTAATTAAAGGCTGTGTACCCAGGAGCCCAGTCAATTTCCTCCCTCCTCTTTCCTTTCTAATAGCCACACCCAGGCCAACACAGAGATGCTAACAGCAGCCACGTCTCCACCAAAATAGCTCAAAGCACTGCTCCCTAAGGACAATGAGCTCCCTGCCTGAGAAGACCAAGAGATTTTATCGGTTAGATCCCTAAGCAAGGGGTGGGTAGTGTTCACACAAGACAAAGAGGGAGAGACAATGAAAGAAAACGCAGCTCTGCCTTGAAAAATACAAACATGCTCCATTCCAGGGCACAACTTCCTTATCTTGCACTGGCTGTCTTTGACGCTGACTGGCATAGAAACCAACCAATCAGAACCTAATCTGGGTGAACTGCTCTGGGTGAACTGCAAAGGCAGAACCCAAGGTGGGGGCTGAGGAGGGGTTTTAAGGCAGTTGGGGGCGAGATTAGGCTGGCAGGGGAGGGCAGTTAGGGGCGATCAGGCAGGCAGAGGCAGTTGGGGGGGAGATCAGGCTAGCAGGGGAGAGCAGTTGGAGGCAAGATCAGGCCGGCAGGGAAGGGCAGTTAGAGGCGATCAGGCAGGCAGGCAGGCAGGCAGAGGCAGTTAGGGGCGATCAGGCAGGCAGGCAGGCAGGCAGGCAGGCAGAGGCAGTTAGAGGCAATTAGGCAGGCAGGCAGGCAGGCAGGCAGGCAGGTGAGCGGTTAGGAGCCAGCGGTCCCAGATTGGGAAAGAGGGAGGGGGAGGGAGAGAGGGAGGGGTGGAGGAGGGAGAGAAGGAGGGGGAGGGGAGAGGGGGAGAGGGAGAAACATCAATGATGAGAGAGAATAATGAATCAGATCGAGCCCACAACCCAGGCATGTGCCCTGACTGGGAATCAAACCCAAAGACAACTTTTAAAAAACTCTAATGTTCTCAGAGATTTTCAAGGTGACATTATATCTCATGAGATAATCCTGCATCATTGCAGGTAAGGCTGAAATAAAAAAAAATTACAAAGAAGCAAAGAACAATGAAAAAAGTGATGGCTAAAAGAAAATTCAATAGAGAGATTGAGTAACATAATAAACACAATTGAAGAGTAAACTAATGACCTGGAGGACAAAGTTTAGAAAATCTGTAAAAATAGGGAATTATAAAAGAGATTAAAAATATAAAAAGTATGAAAAGTGAACCCAGGAGCATCAAAATCTATTTACTACAAATTCCAAAAAGAGAACACAAAAAAGATGGAGGAAATAATATCAAAGAAATATAAAAATACCAGCAGTTTCCATATAATACATAGAAAGCCTGTTCTTTGATTAGCAGCTAGCCTCTCTGTCTTTAAGGGAAGCACTGCCTTCCTGGTATGCCACAATACGAAACAACAGTTTATTTAGGCATTACCCCCACTGGATATGCTGTAAGTTGATATGGTTCCTTTTTAAAACATTCTTGAATCTCCTGCATATACTCATCTCTCCTCAGCTCAGCATATCTGAGCTCCCTGGTTATGCTACTCCAATGCCAAGGAAAGAGATCAACCCAGATCCACATGAATGGAATTCCCTCCACTGGAGGGAATTAACAAGAGTTCAATGCAGCCGAAACCGGTTTGGCTCAGTGGATAGAGCGTCGGCCTGCGGACTGAAAGGTCCCAGGTTCGATTCCGGTCGGGGCATGTACCTTGGTTGCGGGCACATCCCCAGTAGGGGTTGTGCAGGGGGCAGCTGATCGATGTTTCTCTATCATCGATGTTTCTAACTCTCTATCCCTCTCTCTTCCTCTCTGTAAAAAGTCAATAAAATATATTTTTTTTAAAAAAAGAGTTCAGTGCAGCTCCAACGAAACATGAAACTAGCCTCTTTAAAGGCTAAAGCACCTCGTTCTGCATCCGGTGCTGTTCTCACCTGCACCGTGAGGTTATACGTGCCCTGGTGGTGTTTCCTCACTTCGGAGAGCGCTATCATCAGGCCTTTCTCGATGCGCTGGGTGAAAGTGCAGAAGCCAGTATCCACACTCGGAGGCACAAACTGAAGGACTGGAAGAAATCACAGGCCCGTGAACGAGGCATTTCTTTAGTATCAAGGAGTAAGGAGAGGGAGAAATAGTATCTAAATCAACCAATTCATCCATAAACAGGATTAAGTTCTATGATGTGTTATTTTTTATGTATGTCATGGAACTGCAGAAAGCCATCTCTGCTACAAATGAAAATATGCAATGTGAAGGTGATGTTATCATTTTTAAATGAGAAAATATTTAACTGACAGAAACATTTCAAATATATAGGAACTAGAGGCCCAGTGCTCAAATTCGTGCACGGGTGGGGTCCAGCCGGCCCAGCCCCAATCAGGTCGGATCGGGGCTAGGCCTGTCAGTAGGAGATGGTGGGAGGTTGGCCGGCTGGCCCACCCCAATTGGGGCCCAATCAAGGCCAGGCTGGCTGGGGGAAGGGGCCACGGGCAATTGGCCAGCGGGCCCCACCCGATTGGGGGCGGGGCTGGCCATGGGGAGGGCTTTGCATGGTGGGCCGGCTGGCCCCACCCCCGAATGGGGTAAGGGGTGCCAATCGGGGGGACAGCAGCCATGGGAAGGGGCCATGGGTGGTTGGCCAGCCGGCCCTGCCCCTGATGGTTTGGGGGGACCTATCGGGGGCATGGCCAGCCAGGGGGAGGGGCTGCAGGAGGTTGGCTGGCCGGCTCCACCCCCTATTGGGATGGGGGTGCGATTAGGGGTGGGGCAGCCAGGGGGAGAGGCTGCAGGAGGTTGGCCACCCAACCCCGCCCCATACTGGGGTGGGGGAGTGCAATCAGGGGTGGGCTGGTCGGGGGGGAAGGAAGGGCTGCAGGCCTATTGTGGTGGGGCGGGCTGATCGGGGACAGGCTGGCCCGGGGGAAGGGAGGGGGCGTTTGGCCATAGGCCCGCTCTTGATCAGGGTGGGAGTGTCCAATTAGGGGCAGGCAGGCAGGGGGGAGGGGCCATGAGGTTAGCCAGCTGGCCCCACCCCCTGATCGGGCCGGTTCGCTGGCCACAGTGGGTGTCATAGTGACTGGTCGTTATGATTGTTATGGCCCTTATGGTCACTGGCTTTTTATATATATAGACTAGTGGCCTGATGCATAAAATTCGTACACGGGGCGGGGGGTCCCCTCAGCCCAGCCTGCACCCTCTCCAATCGGGGTCCCCTTGGGGAATGTCTGACTGCTGGTTTAAACCGGCAGTCGGACATCCCTCTTGCAATCTGGGACCGCTGGCTCCTAACTGCTCACCTGCCTGCCTGCCTGATCGCCACTAACTGCCTCTGTCTGCCTGCCTGATTGCCCCTAACCCCTCTGCCTGCCTGTCCAATCGCCCCTAACCTCCCTGCCTGCCTGCCTGCCTGATCGCCCCTAACTGCCCTCCCCTGCCAGCCTGATCTCGCCCCCAACTGCCTTAAAACCCCTCCTCAGCCCCCACCTTAGGTTCTGCCTTTGCAGTTCACCCAGATTAGGTTCTGATTGGTTGGTTTCTATGCCAGTCAGCGTCAAATCTCCACCTCCTAGGCAGCCATTGGCTCCTCACAGTTCACCCAGATTTGGTTCTGATTAGTCGGTTTCTATGCCAGTCAGCATCTCCGGGCCTATCTCTGGGCCTGATCAGAGAGGTGGGGCTGATCAGCAGCCCCCACGGAGGCCCGGAGAGAAAGAGAGGCGCAGCTGCTGGCCAGGACCAGAGAGAAAGAGAGAGGCAAGGGCTGATCAACCACTGCCACAGAGGCTACGGATCAGACCCCGCTTCTCTATCCAGGCCTCTCTCCAGGCCTGATCCGCAGCCCCCTTAGCAGTCAGTGCTGGGTTGCCACACCCACAGCAGCAGCAGTCAGTGCTGGGTCACCACGGCAACCCAGCACTGACTGTAGGACTGACTTCCAGTGTTCAGTCGAGCCTTCGGTTGTTACGGTCACTGCCTTTTTATATATATAAATTAGAGATGAATTCTTAAGTATTTATGGGAAAATGACATAATATCTCGAATTGCTTTAAAACACTCTACCTTCCTCAAAAAAATGTATGGGAGATAAACGAAACAAAATTGGGAAAATGTTGATAATTTCTTAAGCTTAGTGATGATCATATGTGGGCTTAATATGTTATTCTATTTTTGTATGTTTGAAAAATGTCCATAATAAAAAGTTAGACATGATAGTAAAGAATTACTGTGAACTTTGGGGAGTGTAATAATGATACTGATATATATATATATATATATATATATATACACACACACACACACACATACACATACATACACACATACACACATACACATATGCTGTGTATATATATTATATATATACACACACACACACATACACACATACACATATGCTGTATATATGTAAATATGGATACATGTATATGTGTGTATGTACATGTATTTATGTATATATGTTTAATAATCCTTCTCTTTTCGAGACATAGGCTGAAATATTTATGAATGTGATGATATGATGTCATAACAAAATAATGTGATATATTCTCAAGACTGATCCACATTGTTGCAAATGGCAGTATTTCAGAAATAAGTCAGACAGAAAAAGTCAAGAACCATGATTTCACTCATATGGATATAAAACTAAAAGCAACATATCAACAAACAAGAAGAAGAGACAAACAAAAACTCATAGACACAGACAACAGCATGGCAGTTACCAGAGGGAAAAGGGGTTGGAGAGCAGTAAAGGATAAAGGGGGTCAAATATATGGAGATGGATGGAGATTTGATTGTGGGTGGTAGGCGCACAATGCAATATATAGATAATATATCACAGAATTGTACATATGAAACTTTTATTAACAAATGTCACCCCAATAAATTTAATGAAAAAACAAACAAAATAATGTGAGAGGAGGGGATGTAGATGGGAGTGTGGATGTAACAAGGAGTTGAAAATTGTTGAAACCGTATGAGAGGTGCAAGGGGTTCATTAAACTATTCTGTGTACTGTTGTATATGCTAGAAATTTTCAGTAATAGTTTTGAAAATTTAAATACATTTTTAAAAATCTTCCCCAAATTAAAAAAAAACTTAAAAAAAATGAAATTCTATTTACAAGCCAAAACAATTATGGACAGTGTTCTCACCCGTTTGAACTTGGAACCTGGACTCCGGCACAAGGAAGGAAGGTTTCACAGCCAGGATTAAAGGAGTTTGGTCACGTACAAGTTTACTATTTATAAGCACATTTATGACTGATATTGCCGTGTAAACGAAAGGACCAGATGTTACCAGAAAAGTGAAGTCAGCGAATAGTTCATAAACCTATGAAAATAAAAAATACAAAAGATAATAATTATCAAATTATCTAACCAAATTACCATCAACCAAATGTACAAGAAATTGTATTGAATAGAAAAATAATAAAGTAATATAAAAAAATAAATAGCTAGTTTTAAACGAAGGGCTGGTGCTTCACAGACATTCAAAATTTTATTTTAGTAATTACTTTTGCACATTTGCTCTCCTTCTCGAATAGCACAAAATTACAAGAGCAAGGACAACGAGAAAGAATAGCCAGCAACATGAACTGAATAAGGAGTTATGGAGAATTCAAAACGTTTGCTATATTTAAACCACATATAAAGAAACAGTTATTCTATTGAGCAGTGTTGTCCAAAAGAAATATGTGAGCCCCATTTGCAACTGTAAAGCGTCTAGGAGCCATACTAAAAAAAAAAAAAATAGAGATGAAATTAATTTTAAAGACATTTTACTTAACTCAAAATATCTGACATATCATTTCAATGTAAATTATTAGTGAGATATTTTACATTCCTCTTTTCACTAGGTCTTTACTAGTAAAATCCCATGATATTTGGTACTGACAGTCCACCTCAATTCAGACAAGCCCCATTTCATTTGCTCAATAGCCACATGTGGCTCGTGGCTCGTGGCTCCCATTGGGAAGGTGAGGGCTCTCAGTGTGGCGTCAGAGTTCAAGATGGGGAGAGGAGGCATTAGCACAGTATCCACCATAAAACATCTGGAAATTTACCTCTGTCTCACTGAATGTACAGAAACATGGATATGCACTCTCTCTAAAATCTAATATAAACTCTACTCTCAGTCCTTTCATGTAAATCAAGAGAAGCATAATCGTTAGGGTCATCACCCCAAACTCTTGTTTTAGAGCCCTTTTGTTCCAACTCTGCCAATACAACCCTCTAATTGGGCCAGGATTAGTACATTAAGGGATGCGTTGGCAGAGTTGGGGAAGGAAGAGAAGAAAGAGCACGTTCCACGACCACTGTAATGTGCCTTCACCGGGGCTCCCGAGTCAGATTCTCCGCTGCAGGGACCCACCTTGAGCTCCACGGCGCGGTTGAAGTGAATTCTCAGCACCTCCTTGATGGACGTAATGATGTACTCCTGCACCGCTCTTCTGGCCAGCACTGCAGATCGAAGCCAACACCCGAACCAGGTTAGTGTCATCACACTGCTGGACCCCAGGCAGAGCCTGTGCTGTGCCCAAGTGTGGTAGTGGCTCCAAAAGTCGTTTTGTAAATAAGGCCCCAGCGAGGAAAGAACACAGTGGACCTTGAAGGTACCACCAGGTCACCAGGTCAACCATGCACAGCATCAGCTCGACATGCTAAGAAAACCCTTGACTCCTTGCCTCAGTGGGTGAGACCAGGAATCAGACTCTGTGGCCCAGCCGGGGGCAGAGAGCATGGAGGTATCATGTTCAACAAGAGTCGAGTTCCTTCAGCATCTCATAAATGTCCTAACAAAACGAAGTCATTCAAGGTGCTGTTGTATTACTCTGAATAGTCCCCATGGCCTACCACCATATCCTCCATCTTCTCAAATTAATCAGAGTAAGATCTAAAACTGCAACATTGGGATATGAGTTCAATAATCTTTGGGGGGAAAGGGATCATCAACAGAGACCTTCTGGTTTCTCCAAATTCCTCAGAGCCATTAGAGATGAGAAAGAGCTCCTGAGGAGGCCTGGGGTCAGGCCATCCCTGGGTGAGAAGGGCAGCCTCACCCCATACTGGATACCTGTGGTCAGTGCCTTCCTACGAGTCCATCATGAATCCATGGAGATCACTCATGCTTTTATTACAGAGCTCTCTAAAAAGAGCCCTTTCAGAGGACAAAGAATCACCTCAACCCTCTTCTTCTCTGATACATAATTACAAGAAAACAAACAAACAAAAAACCCAGTTCAAATCTAAATGAAGATCCTAAATGAGAGGACACTTCCTGTGGGTTACAATTATCACTGAGAGCAAAAGATGGCACTCATCTCCACTTAAAAATACCACATAACAGTATGGATACTTCTGCATGTTTACAAAATCGGTTCAAGTGTACATTTACAATGGGTGAAATTTACACTATTAAAAATGCATGCATCCCTGCCCAGCCTGTGTGGTCCAGCGGTTGAGGGTCGACCTATAAACCAGGAGGTCACAGTTTGATTCCCGGTCAGGGCACATGCCCAGGTTGTGGGCTCAATCCCCTGTAGGGGGCGTGCAGGAGGCAGCTGATCAATGATTCTCTCTCACCATTGATGTTTCTTTCTCTCTCTCCCTCTCCCCCTCCTCTCTTTGAAGTCAATAAAAACTTTTTAAATACATGGATCCCTAACAAAGGACATCAAACTCATTAAACGTATGTCATATGTGAAAGTTAATCCATGCTACATATATTTGATATTCTTAGCGATATTTCTAAAATGGTTTCTAATTATCTGTAGAATAAGAAATTCTAAAAGATACACTAGAAGTATCATAAATTTCAGATATAAATAAGCTTTCAGTAGTTCTTTTAATAAGCTCCTTGTAACTGTCCACTTTGTAGCTACTGTGCAACAATTCTGTAGGAAGGAAGGAAAGTTCATGTCTATTAGAAACTCCTTTCTCTCTCTTCTGGAGGGCTATAGTCCCGAAAATGAAAGTTCACCACTTTGTCCCAACCTCCTTTCCCGCATTATTACCTCAGTCTAATTACCAGCCAAGTGAATGTCCTTGGGCTGTCTAACCTCTCCTCCTGTGTTCACACTCTCAACCTGGAGGACACTTCCTTCCGTCTTCAAGTGATAGCCTTTCACTCATCCTTTAACGTGACCTCCAATTCACATTCTTCCAACCCCGTCCTTGATTATACCAAATAGTCACTCTTCTAGAACTCTGCTTCAGCCATTCTCAACGCGGCTGCCAAGAAAACATGCTCAGCATCCGCCCTACTAGACTCTAAGCACCTTGAGGGATGGGACCAAGCCATTCATCTTTATATCCTGGAAAGCTTCTAAAAGTACTTCACACATACTCAGTGCTCCATCATTTCTTGTCACATGAATTAACAAATGGTTGCCTCATTTGGGGAGGGCAGAGTTGGGAGACCGAAGGCTTCAACTACTCCCAACCCTCTCCGAGGGTGGCAGCACCCCCAGGGTGAGCAAAGGACACAGGGCTCACGTCACTCAGCATGGAGAACCAAGACCCAGCATGTTCTCCTCCTTCCCCACCTCCACCTCTCCTTGTTCCTCCATTCCTTGTCCACTCCACTCCTCCTCTATCTCTGTTGCCATCTTCTTCCCCTTGGTTCATTTCTACCCCTCGTCCCCATCAAAGTCAACACACACACACACACAGGCTGCTCATCAACAACAGTACATTGTATATAAGTACATATGCATGGCTCAAGCCTTCATGCACGCCCTGTAATTTCTCATGAAGAACAAGTGAGAGAGCCTGATCACGCTCTCTCAGCTCGGTCACCAGACTGGCACCAACATGGCAGCCAACATACACCGGCTTCATGTGACAGGCAGCTGCCTGTCGGCCAGTCACTCAGGTTTAGTTCAACCATGACTTCTAAGCATGGGTGATGAGTTCCAAAGACACATATCCTAGCAAAACTGCTAAGGTTTAAATCTTTTATTTATTCTTATTGCTACTACTAACTACAATAACGTATTTTGTGGGTGCTCCTTATGCCAGGCACCGGGTTGAGTATTTTTTATGCATTACAATGCAGTGGGTGTCAATATCATCCTTAATCACTAGTAGCCCTGTGCACGAATTCGTGCGCCAGCAGCTCTCTGCCACCCTCCTGTAGCTCCCCCTGCCCCACTCCCCGCCCTCATGGCTTGCTGCCCTGCCCCCTCCTGTAGCTTTTTGCCACCTGCTTGTAGTTCGCTGCCCCACCCTCCTGCAGATCTGTGATCTGGTCATTATGCGGTTGGTCATTATGCCTCAAGGTGTAATGGGTAATTAGCATATTCCTCTCTTATTATATAGGATTGGGGAAACTGAGGCTTAGAGAAGCTAAATAACTGAAGAACTCACAGGTGGTCAATAAGGAGTGAGGATTACTAACCCAAGATCTCTTGGCCTAAAGCCTACCCTCTTGGCCAGGATGCTACATATCCCGTAAGCATTTCAAACAGCATCTTAGAAAGATCACCCCAACCAAAGAGATGAGGAAGCAGGGCCTTACCAGTTGTGATCAAATAAGCATCAGGAATGGTGATATCGCACACGTACGGCGGCCTGGTGGTGACCACTGCCGGAGTAGTAACCACAGCCTCGGGAGTGGAGGTGGACACAGGATGAAGGGACGGCGAGGGAAGGACTGTGCTGCCCTCGTGGGGATTCTGACTCTCAGGGATGCTGTTCAGGGTGACATCGACAGCATCGTCGGGAGCAGTGCTGGCAGGAGACATGCTCAGTTCAGTGGTTGTGTTCATCGGCAAATCTGTGGGTGTGAACGATGGGCCCACAAATACAGGCTCTGTAGGTACAGGCGAGGGGACCACTTCAGAAACAGCTGAGGATGCCGAGGACGGGGACACAGCGACGACCAATATTGTGGTGGTAGGAATGACCTTGGAGAGAGGGTAAGACAGACGTGTGATCATCCACAGCACTGATATCCCCATCGGAAGGTATTGGAGTTGAAAAGAGAGATGATTCCGTTAAAGGGGGCGTCGTCTGAAAAGCAGTCAGAAGTGACGCTGAGTGCGCTCCAGCAGTCGAAACATCAAGGACGGGCTCAGAGCTGGAGGCCACCCGAGTGGGGACTGCAGATTCGTGGGGCACGAGTGAAAACTCAAAATAGGAGGTAGTTTCCGTGAAAACTGAGGTATAATGAGCTTCAGAATCTGCCGGTGAGACAGTGGCTGCTTCAGAGAGCGTGAGAGACGTGGAGTAGAAGCTTGAGAGAAGTGACATTTCAGAGTAACTAGGTAGAAAAGTGGATGCACTTAAAAGAAGGTCTGAACTCGGCCAGAGCTGAGAGAAGTCAAGGTTTGTAGAATTAGGAACAGAGAGCGGAGGTGACTGCAGATTGAGAGAGTCGGACAACGAAAGTGTCTCAACCAAGGTGGGAAAGGCCTGAGAAAGGATGGTCGACAGGTCACTTGACATCGGAGATGGAAACACAAGTACTTCTGAAGACAAAGGGGCCGAGGTGCTGACCAGCGGTGGAGTTGAGAAAAAGCTGGATGCAAACCCCAAAATGCTTCTGGTTTCGTGTTGGGAAACACTGGGGGATTCTCGGGCAGAGGAAAGCGGAGCCTCTACGGAAGGCTCTGAACCGTAAGACGTAAAAGGAGTTGGGTCTCTGGAAGCAAGTGATGGCGTGTTTTCATCGGCCGTGACAGGGAAAGACGAGTCGAGGAGAACACCAGGGACAGCCGAGGGAAGCACAGCTGTCACACCGGGCGGCATTACTTGAGTTTCAACGGCAGAGACGGAGCCAGAGGAAGCAGGATCGAGTGGCACTGGTGGGGAGGGGCCGTGTGAAGGATACACTTGTGTGATCCCGAGGCTCCTCACGTCCCCCACGGCCGAAAGACCCACGCTTGTTTCTGAGATTTCCACAAACCGCGAGGAAAGTGGAACTATTGGTCTTGAGGGGAAAAGTAAGTTATATTCTTGAGGATCTTCCTCAAATTCAGAGAAGTCCTCTGCTATGCTGCTCGGGGAAGAGATGCTGCTCGGTGGAGAGACACTGCTCGCTTCCCATACGGTCATGGTCTCAGCGCTGTCCCCTGACCCCGCGTCTTTCTCCACGAGGCTCGTGGACAGAACGTGCCGCAGTGATGCCATCGAGCAGGACCTGCACCACGTGTACGGTCTGGATGGAGACGCTGGGCTCCAGGCAGGGGTGTCGTCCCGATGATCTGGGACCACTGAACTGCCAGGCAATTCGGATGCTTCCCTGGAATTGCCAGGAAGAGCGGGGTCATATGAAACATCAGCTGACTGAGGAGAAAAGGACACAAACGCAAGAGGACTTGAAAACAAAGCGCAATTTATGCTGCAGCTGCTGCTAAAAGCAAGGGCCGTCTGGGATATGGCTGCAGTTGGAGATGTTCTTGGAGAGATGGTTTCTTTTAGACTCTGACTCAAAGGAGTGGTCCCATCGGGGTACCTGTCTGTACCCGGGGCCAGAACATCCTCTGGAGGCGCTGAGGCCTCCCCCGAGGCGGGGAATGGCTGAGTGAGGCCATCGCCTGTCGGCTGAGGCACTGAAGATGTGGAACTAAAAAGGAGGGTTTCTATGCCCTCTGTTCCTGAAGCCACGACCTCCAGCAAAGTCCTGCTTGATGAGCGTCCATACGGGTCAGTAGGATAAAGCACCAAATTCCTACTAGGGGTTGGAATCATGGCCTCGGAAGTGAGAAAAGTTGACGGAAAAACACTGCAATGACTGGGGGACTCGGCACGCGCTGTCGGTTGTTGCATTGTGTCTTGCCAGGCGGATGTCACTCCTTCCTCTTGTGAAGGAACAGTGGGCAATGGTGGCGTCAGCACGGAGCCTGCTGTTTCCTGGGGCAGCCCTGGGGGGCTGACTGTGACGTACTGTATCGGAGAGACCATGCGGGAGGTGGCCCACTGAGTTTCTGGCAAAAAGTTATCCATTTCATCGTCATCTATGACCACCTCGTTGCTCGTCACTGACACAGAATTTGCCACAAAGATGCTGTGACCTGCTGAACTTTGGGTCAGTTTTCCTTGGTTAAAAAAGGCTGTATCAAAAGTAGCAGTGGGTGGAGAGGACATGAGGTGGAGAGGACTGCTCGGCGGGGACGCTGGGGCAGTCTCCGTTAAGGCCACGTGTGCAGTGCTGTGCACGGCGCTCTCCTTCAGCGGGTGCTCCGCGGAGGGCGCAGACAGGGTGAGCCGCTCCACAGAGAGCTCGTCTACAAGACAAATAAACGCTGGGTCAGCTGCCAGGCCAGTCACACGGCTCACCTTTTGATATAAACATCTACCCTCTGAGCCAATACCCACTCACTGTGAATACCCACGATTCACAAACGTTAGCTAGCTGGAAGCCAGAAACCGCCAGCATAACTGTCAGGGTAGCATCTGCAAATACTCACACATCTGAGCTCCAGCTTTACTTAAGCTTGTGTGTGTGCACACAATGGCATTTTTTTTCTTACTTTCTAATGTCACCACAGAATGTTGGGAATGGAGGAAGCCTTGGGAAACTGTCTAGTCCAGTGGTCGGCAAACTCATTAGTCAACAGAGCCAAATATCAACAGTACGATTGAAATTTCTTTTGAGAGCCAAATTTTTTAAACTTAAACTTCTTCCAATGCCACTTCTTCAAAATAGACTCACCCAGGCCGTGGTATTTTGTGGAAGAGCCACACTCAAGGGGCCAAAGAGCCGCATGTGGCTCGCGAGCCACAGTTTGCCAAACACGAGTCTAGTCCATTCTCTCGAAAGAGAGTTCAGAGGAAGTAACTAAATCAAGTACATGCTCACCCGGACAGAGTGGTGCTGGAATCTGACTGTAAGCCCTCCTTAATGCCAAGCCCATGCTCTTTCTCTTCCAGAGGGCTGGCTCTTGAGAGAAATGAACATGGCAACTCTGACAGCATCCCTCACTCCCTAGGTAAGAGAGTTCAACAGTTTCCTGGTTAGAGGGCCTTCCACATTTAGGCCTCGGGCAACCTCCAGGCTCAGCTCTTTTGGCTCCCTTCTCCAGGTTCACGCCTTCCTGACTATGCTCTGGCCAAATGAGCTGCCTGCAATTGCCTGAACCAAATTCTCTCTGGCTCCGTACTTGGTACATTCTTGTCCCTCTGCCTGGAATGCCCTTCCCTGGCTCTACCCCCGGATGATGCCTCCTAGTCCTGCAGCTGCAGCATAGATACCACCCTCCTCAAGTTGGGTTAGTACCTCTCCCTACCTTCTACTGTCATATCCCTTACTGTGCTCCAGGGAAATGACCTGTCTGCTCCTTACATGGTGAGCTTCATGAGGACAGGGACAGTTGATCTGTTTCCTTTACATAATGCAAGAGCCAATAAGCATCTGTTACATGAATGAATGAGTGGTCTCTCAGGACCAAGTTCTGAGATGTACCAAAAGCATCTTATCCTCTGAAACTTTTGTACTCCCTGCCCTCGTGACAGCTCCCATTATCATGTAAGCAGTGTATGTGTCTCCACCTCTGATTCAGAGAAGCGGGACATGTGGTGGCCGAGGCCCCTGATCAAGGCCCAGGGTATAGGGTAGTCCACTGCAGCACAGGCTGGGGACTAAGCAGCTATTAGGACTCATGGCAACATCCTCCTCTCACTCATCCAGACAATCTGTCTGAACACAATTATGTGAATCTGTATAGGGATAATCTTGAATTCCCTCTTTATTTTTCAAGAGTAAATTATTTCTATTCTATTCCTGGCAATATGACAGGCTAGAGATCTCAAAGCCTTCCCACTTCATAACACTTAATTATGGTTACTAAATCTCCAAAAACATCCTCTTATGTGACTGAATGAGCCTGTAAGACAATAGGGGACATGGGCTGAGTGTAAGAGCAAAGCAGGAGCTGGACTATGGAAGTCATCGAACACTGAAGTCACCAGGTGGCCTAGAGGGACACTAGACCAGACAGCCTAACACTTAGGCCAGCGACCACCACTTTTTCCATCTCATGGCACACACACACTAATTACCAAAATTCTACGGCACACCAAAAAATATCTATTTTTTGCAGATCTGACCAAACAATAGGTATAATTTTGACTCATTCATATAGGATGGCTATTGTTGTGCTGGCTGTTGTTGTTGTTTTTATTTGACAATCTAAGGGAAAAGAGGTCAGGGCCCCTGACTATATAGTCAGGTATTGCAAGTTTTAAAGATTCTTGCAGCACACCAGTTGAAAATCGCTGGCTTAGGCCATGGGGTAAATGAGGGACACGTGTTGGGTCTGGACAAGTAAAGAACCAATGGAAGACCATCTCTAAAAAGCAGAGACCCAGGAAGTGCCATAGTCTCAGGGAAAGCGTGAATTAGGAAGAAAACAATCCATCCCTGAGAGGAAAGCAAGAAAAAGTATCTGTCGCAGCTAACTTTGTGCAGATATTTTACAAAAAGTCTCCCCAAGTTTGGAACTTATACTATTTGCATGGTCCGAAAAAGTATGTGCTGAGAATCATAATTTAAAATGGACCAGGTCTCCAACACCTATCCAAGCTAACAGAAATCATCTCTAGAAAAACACTCTCAAACCAGACATCAAAATATTCTGCAGCTAAAACTCCAACAAATGATTGCAAGATTTAAAATTATAAAACACAAGGAATTAAGGTACTAGGGAAAAAAGTCAAGAAACCACCCAAAAGAGAAAACAACAACACACAAATAGTATCAAATCTGTAAAGACTTCATATATTGGAATTATGGAATTTTTTTTTAAAGTATCTTACTACAGCCCTAGCCGGTTTGGCTCAGTGGATGGAGCGTTGGCCTGCGGACTCAAGGGTCCCAGGTTCGATTCCAGTCAAGGGCATGTACCTTGGTTGCAGGCACACCAGTAGGGGGTGTGCAGGAGGCAGCTGATCAATGTTTCTCTCTCATCGATGTTTCTAACTCTCTATCCCTCTCCCTTCCTCTCTGTAAAAAATCAATAAAACATATTTTTTTAAAAATAAAATAAAAACCCATACCTACTTATATGATGATACCACAGGACACCAAAGAGAACAAGAAATTGTAAGTGCAGTCAGAGAACAGGAATGGCAATTGCACCATCAGATACCTACTTCACAGAACGAGGAGCCAAGTGACAGTGAAATAAAATCTTCAAAGTGCTAAGAAAAACAAATCTGACATCTTAGGTTTGAATAACCAGCAATACTCTCTATTTGTTAAAATAAGGACATTTTCAGAGAAGCAAAAAGTGGTATACCAACAGAAGACCTTCAGTAGAGAAGTCTGTCTAAACAAGGATAATCCTCAACATCATTGATAGATTCTGCGACTTTAAGCAAAACAATTTTACCATAGGCTAATGGATATAAACAAGAGTTAAATTCCTACAGCATCTCACTAACATTATAACAAAAGAACATTGAACAAAACAATGTTATTTGAGGACCTGCTATACTTCAAGAGGAAAGGTAATTCCAGAAGGAAGACCTGAGAAGAAGGAATAGAGAATAAATAAATGGTAAAGGCAATATGGTTAAATCTAAACGAATTCTGATGGTATAAATGAGCAAATAATACCATATGATTTGTGAGGTTACAAAAAAACATAATATTGAATTAAAATAGCTTATTATAATCACACCGAAGCTGGAAAGAGGCAGAGGTATTTTGACTCACTAGCAAAGATGGAAATCAAGAGTGAAGACAAAATTCTGTGAATAGCTTTTGTGTATATACACTAAAATTTATAAATGATATTTAGTCATACATTTACTAGAGGCCCAGTGCACAAAGATTCGTGCAAGAATGGGCCTTCCTTCCCCTGGCTGCCGGCACCACCTTCGCTCAGGCCGGAGCCACCTTTCTGCCTTCCCACCTTCCCACCTTCCCACGCTGCCCAGAGGCCCGGAGCTGCTGGGGCAGTGCGGAAAGGCTGCGTCATTGCCATGGCAACGATGCAAGCATCCCGGCCACTCAGCGCCTGCGTATACAAATTAACCCACCATCTTTGTTGGGTTAATTTGCATACTCACTCCTGATTGGCTCGTGGGTGTCACAAACGTATGGTAAATTTGCATCTTTCTCTTTTATTAGTGTAGATATAGATTAAATGTTTCTAGTTGGTTCCATTTGTATCTGAAAGTCACAAACTTACACCAGAAAAAAAGCTGCTTTGAAGGGTTATATTCCTTTCTATGTAATATCTTTTAAAAATGGACAAGAAAAGAAGAAAACCATTTCTTAGAGATTTAAAGTGGTCTCATAGCAATATTATTTGGCATCTGTTGTCTTCTATACAAGCTGGCTTTGGGGTTTCTTGTCTATGTGCTTTTACCATTTACCCGCCACATTCCAAGCCTGCGTAAGAGCAAACATGGTACTTATCACACAGGTAAAGCAGCAGCTGTTCTTTTCTATCTTAAAGGTTAAAGAGTTACACATTTAAGAAGTCATGAAGTCAACATCCTGTCCAAACATGTAGCAGACAGATTTGAATGTTTTCCGAAGGATAAAGCATTTGTGTTATAATTTATTTCGATATATAAGATCTGAATAGGGAGTGAGAGTTCTTTTTAAATGAACCAGAAACATATTTCTAAGTGCACCAGAAGACTGCAAGAGATAAAATAACAAGAAAAAGCACCATTTAGTGGCTAATGTATGAGCCCAAGTATCTGATGTAAATTAGAATTCAATAAACTCTGTCTTTGAAGGACAGGGAAGAGGGAAGACAAAGTGGTTAAAAGAATGAAAAATTCTGAAACTTCCAATTAGGAAATTTGAGGTGTGCCAAGTGATGTCCCCCTTCTCTCCATCCCGCCCCCTTTTTTTTTCTTTTTCTTTTTTTGGCCAAGCTCCAGGAGAGAGACACCAGCACTGAAGAGACAGCAGCTGAAATGCCAGGGGAATTACTTCTGGAATTAATTCAGGAAGAGCTTAGAAAACCCAGATGAGTCCCTCTCCCAGCAGAAAAGGCTTCAGGGACTCTAGTTTCAAGCCCCGGAGATCAATTTTCAAGCTCTAAAGCGTTAGTTCACAAAAGGTTCTCTCTGTGTTCTCTCAGACAGAAAGGAACAATGTTGGGGCGATACCAGAGCCCCTCAGACTTCTGAGTGCACACAAATGACATGGGGACCTTATTTTAAATGCAGGGGCTGCCCAGAGAAGCTGGGGTGGGCACTGCGCTTTAGTGGCTCCCAGGTGTGGGCGAGTCTGCAACCAAACTCTGAATAGCAAGGGCTGAGGCGCTTTCTCCCACATAGACCACACAACACATGCTTACTGGGTGCCTCCCTGATACCTCATCCTGGGCTAGGGTCCTGCCATGCTGTATCAGGGTAACAGAGCAGAAAGTGCCTTCTTGCCATGCTGAGTAACTGATTAAAAATTCACAAGGCAAACCCACAGAAAGCACAACACCAACAATGGACTTTGGTGACAGTGCTGTGTCGATGTAGGTTCATGGATTGTAACAAACATACCAGGGTGATGTCAACAATGGAGGAGGCTGAGCATGTGCGGGGGCAGGGGGTACATGGGAAATCTCTGCACCTCTCCCTCAATTTTGCTGTGAACCTAAAACTGCTCTTAAAAATATTTTCAAAATATATATAATATTGAATGGCACCTGTAATTAAAAAATAAATTTAATTTGTCCTGGTGGGGTGGCTTAGTTAATTATGCAGGGGCATCCTCCCATATACCAAAGGTTGTGAGTTCAATTCCAGGTCAGGGTGTGTACAGGAGGCAACCACTAGATGTTTCTCTCCCATTGATGTTTCTCTCTCTCTCTAAAATCAATAAACATATCCTCAGGTGAGGATTAAAAAAAATGAATAAAGATAAGTTTAATTTAAACATTTTAAAAATATATAAAGCATTGTAAAAGCTTTATTATATATCTTCTTAAATGTTTTTAAAAGCTTTATTATATATAAGCTCTATAATATATATAATACTCCATATGTTATATCTACACTAATAAAAGAGAAACATGCAAATTGACCATACCTCTGCTACACCCACAAGCCACGCCCACAAGCCAATCAGGAGCAAGTATGCAAATTAACCCAACCAAGATGGCTGCAGCCACGGAGCGAGCAGGAGGCTTGGGTTTCCCCGGCAATGGAGGAAGCCAAGCTTCCCGCCCACCCTGGCCAGCCCTGGCCTCTGCTCAAGGCTACAGAGTTTCAATTATAGAAGATAAATAAATCCCAACAAAAATGGCGGTAGCCCTAACCAGTTTGGCTCAGTGGATAGAGCGTCAGCCTGTGGACTGAAAGGTCCCAGGTTCGATTCCGGTCAAGGGCATGTACCTTGGTTGCGGGCACATCCCCAGTGGGAGGTGTGCAGGAGGCAGCTGATCGATGTTTCTCTCTCATCGATGTTTCTAACTCTCTATCCCTCTCTCTTCCTCTCTGTAAAAAAAAAAAAAAAAAAAATCAATAAAATATATATGTAAAAAAAAATGGCGGCAGCCATGGAGCTGGAGAGAACAGGAGGCTTGGGTTGCCCCCAGCGATGAAGGAAGTCAAACTCCCCCTCCCCCACCTGGCTGGCCCTGGCCTCCGCTCAAGGCTACAAAGTTTCAATTATAGAAGATAAATAAATCCCAACAAAAATGGCAGCAGCCACGGAGCTGGAGAGAGCAGGAGGCTTGGGTTGACCCTGGCGATGGAGGAAGCCAAGCTTCCCACCCGCCCTGGCCAGCCCTGGCCTCCGCTCAAGGCTACAAAGTTTCAATTATAGAAGATAAATAAATCCCAGATACCAGGGCCTCTGCTTGGGTTGCCAGGGGGCGTGGCCAGCCTGCAAACCACCACAGGCCCCTCGCCCAGGCCACCCCATGCCCCAAGGGAACCCCAACCCTGATCTGGGACACTCTTCAGGGCAAACCAGCCGGACCCCACTCATGCACCAGGCCTCTATCCTATCTAATAAAAGAGTAATATGCAAATTGACCATCACTCCAACACACAAGATGGCTGCCCCCATGTGGTCAAAGATGGCTGTCCCCATGTGGACACAAGATGGCCCCCACAAGATGGCCAGCAGGGGAGGGCAGTTGGGAGGGACCAGGCCTGCAAGGGAGGGCAGTTGTGGGTGATCAGGCCAACAGGGGAGGGCAGTTGGGAGTGACCAGGCCTACAAGGGAGGTCAGTTGGGAATGATCAAGCCTGCAGGGGAGGGCAGTTAGGAGTGACCAGGCCGGCAGAGGAGGGAAGTTGGGAGCAACTGGGCCTGCAGGGGAGAGCAGTTGGGGGGGACCCAGGCCTTCAGGGGAGAGTAGTTGGGGGGGACCAGGCCTGCAGAGGAGGGCAGTTGTGGGGGACCAGGCCTACAGGGGAGGGAAGTTAGAGGTGACCAGGCCTACAGGGAAGGGCAGTTAGGGGTGACCAGGCCTGCAGGGGAGAGCAGTTAGGGGTGACCAGGCCTGCAGGGGAGGGCAGTAAGGGGCAATCAGGCTGGCAGGGGAGCAGTTAGGCATCAATCAGGCTGGCAGGGGAGTGGTTAAGGTTGATCAGGTTGGCAGGAAGAAGTGGTTAGGGGCAATCAGAAAGGCAGGCAGGCAAGCAGTTGGGAGCCAGCAGTCCTGGATTGTGAAAGAGTTGTCCGGTAGGATCGGGCCTAAACGGGCAGTCGGACATCCCTCGAGGGGTCCCAGATTGGAGAGGGTGCAGGCTGGGCTGAGGGACACACCCCGGCCTCTAGTACATTATATATATTATAAAGCTTATTATAAATAATAAAGCTTTTAAAAAACACTTTTTAAAAAGACAGAGAGATGCCTGTCTCTAGGAACTTGTTCATCTTACACATGCAAGATAATCTGGTGTTTTACTTAACTTTTTTGTCGTATTTTTCTATTTGAAAATCTTCCCTACATATAATAGTCAATCAGGGAGTCATGGACTTCTCAAGCTGAATGAATCCTTTAAGACCGTGGCCAATCCCCGCCCACTGCCAACGAGGCTCAGAGTTTAAGCTGACTTGCTTAAAATAGCCCCGGGGCAGAGCCAGCCTGGAAACACAGGTTCATGAACTCTCAGAGCCTGAACACTATACACCACACCAATTAGTCAAATTAGTTCATTTCATTAAAACTGCTAGTGAAGAAATTACGCTGCAAAGCGTGTTATGTTATACTGTAGCTGAGAGCACGCGCTCAGTTCTGTCACTGAAACCTACAGGACGGCCTGCATTTTGAGCTGTGAGGCCCCTCCATCCACCTGGGGACAGCTGGCAGCTGCAGACATGGCACTAGGAAACAAAGCCCCTCAGAGGGCTGGCCTTCGAAACCCAAAGGACAGCAGCATAAAAAATCTCTAAGGGCTTTACTTCAAAGAGAACCGTCACTTTCGCTTCTTTGCTGAACTGTGGAGTTTTCAAAGCGTGACGAGTCCTCTCCACTCTTGGACAGTGAGCCTACCACAAAACAAGAGCCCTTGGCATTTCCACAAGTTAAAAGAACGCACAGACACCGGTCAGATTACTCAACCTTATTACCCATTTTGGCAACTCGTTAGCAACTTTCTTCTTCTTTTAGTTCTCAGGTTGTCCTAAGAGAGGACTTCAGTGCCATTAGTAAAACCACCCTTCCCCATTTTTTCATTTTTCTTCCTGGTTTAGCAAATGGTGTCTTTCTTCCCTTTCTTTCTCCCACCCTAACTGTATAGTAACTAATACCTTCTACCAGGTTACTACTCTTCCTTCTAACCGGTACTGGTTTTATTATCAAATATCAAATAGATAAGAAAAACTATGTATAAAAGTATAGAGAACAGACTGACAGCTGTCAGAAGGGAAAGGGGTTGCAGAGCTGGGTAAAAAAAGGTAAAGGTAATAATTAAGCAAAACACACACACACACACATACAAACTCATAGACACAGACAACAGCATGGTGATTACCAGAGGGGAAGGGGGATGGAGGGAGGTAAAAAACAATGAGAAATTTTTTTTTTTTGAGAAATTTTTATTTGCTGGGTATCCTATCTAATAAAGAGGGAATATGCTAATTGACCCTCACACTGTCACAAAGATGGCAGAGCCCACAGCCAATAAGGAGGGAATATGCTAATTGACTGTCCCGCCCTCAAAGACGGCAGCACCCACAGCCAATAGGAAGGAATATGCTAATTGACTGCCCTGCCCTCAAAGATTGTGGCACCCACAGCCAATAAGGAGGGAATATGCTAATTGTCTGCCACACCATCAAAGATGGCAGTGCCCACAGCCACAAGATGGTGGCACCCAGTCCCCTTTGCTGCGTGCCTGCCTCCGGAGTCCCCCAGTCCCCTCAGCCCCCCAGCTGCCCAGAGCCAGCCCGAGGCACAGGCAAGCCTCGGATAGCAGCTGCCCAGCCGCCCAGGGCCGCCAGAGGCTCAGGTAACCAGGGCTAGCCGAGGATTGCACTGCCAGCAGTGGCAGCAGCAGAGGTGTGATGGGGCGTCGCCTTCCCCTGATTGCCAAATTGCCTCCCGCCCCTGAGGGCTCCCGAACTGTGAGAGGGGGCAGGACAGGCTGAGGGACCCCCCTCCAGTGCATGAATTTCCATGCACCGGGCCTCTAGTATAGATCTTACACTAATAAAAGAGATAGATGCAAATTGGCCATACCTCCGCGACGCCCACCAGCCAATCAGGGGTGAGTATGCAAATTAACCCAACAAAGATGGTGGGTTAATTTGCATTCACAGGTGCCAAGCAGCCGGGGGCAGGGCGGCGCCAAGTCACACCCGCAGGCTCCCAGGACCATCACCGGCCCCAGGAGGCGAAGGTGGCTGCGCAGCTTGACAGCAGACAGCAGGGCCTGCTTGGTCGTAGCCGTGGCGACCTAAGAGCAGGCAAGCACGGCCCACAGGCAGCACCCAGCAGGACCTGCTTGCCCATTGCTGTGATGTGGAGAAGGCAGGCCCCGCAGAGAGAAGAGAACCATGGGGAGCGGGCCTAAGCCATCAGTAGGACATTCCCTGAGGGCTCCCGGATTGGAGAGGGTGCAGGTCAGGCTGAGGGACCCCCCACCCTGCCCCATGCTTCGTGCACCAAGCCTCTAATAATAATATAAAGAACACCTGAATTCCCATCTTCCAGTTTAAGAAAAAAGAATATTACCCTTACCTCTGGCATTCCCTGTACACCCTCCTGTCTACCCCTCCCCATCTCCTCCCCTTCCTTCCCACTAAGGGAACCACTATTTGGAATTACGTATCCTCACAGCCTTGCTTTTCTTTATAATTTTACCAGATATATGTATCCCTAAAGAATATACTCTTCAACTTTGTATATCCTCAAACTTTATCAAAATGAAATTATGCTGTATGTATTCTACTGCAACTTATTTTTTCACTCAATATTTTTCTAGAATCATCCATGTGTGTTTTTTGCATGTAACTGCAATTATTTTCACTTCAATATGAATGCCTCCCTATGACTATACCAAAATATACTTATCTATCTACTGTTGATGGACAGTTGAACTATTGTCAATTTTTGTTATTACAAACATTTCTGACATGAACCTTCTTACCCATCTCCTGGTACACATGTGTGTATATTATGTATGTGCATGTGTGTATGCATATGTGTAGGTATGTGTGTATAAGTATGTGTTTGTGTATATGTGTGTATTTGGGGAAAAGTAGGTTTACAGTTGTATGTGAAACAGTTAATAAAGCTATTGTAATCATCATAACCTGAACGTCTTTTTCCATACAAACAACGGTAAATCTACTTTTGCACCCCCTCCGCCTTGTACTAGTATATGTATGTGTGTGTGCATGTGGGTGAATGAGCATATACTGATGTGTGAAGCATGTATGTAGATATTCATGCATACATGGGAACAGAATTGCCAGGTCCAAGGATATGTCCACCTACAACTTTACTAAATAATACCAAATAACCTTTCTAAGTAGTTGAATCAATTTACACTCCCATTCTTGATTGCTGCAAATCCTTACTAATACTTAATATTCCAAAACTTTCACATTTCCCCTAATCTGTCTGGTATAAAACCTTATTGTTTTAATATGCATTTCCCTGTTTGCATCATGCTGAGCATCTTTTCCTATCTGCTGGCCACTCATGTTGCCTCTTCTAGTGTTTTTTCAGTTCTACTGCCCATTTTGCTATAGGGTTTTTTGTCTGTCTTTCTGATTTAAAGTCTTTCTTGATAAATCTTGGGTACTAATCTAATGTCAGTTTTAACTTCCTCAGTTTGTGCTTCTTGTTTGATTCTCTTTATGTGGTCTTTTAATGAACAGAAGTTCTTGATTTTAATATGGTCAAATTTATCAATCTTTTCGGTTACTGTTTGTAATTCATGTGTGTGTGTGTGTGTGTGTGTGTGTGTGTGTGTGTGTGTGTGTGTGTGTGTCTTAAGATGGAAAGGTCCAAGAACTTTTTCCAAACACTAAAAGGCATAATCGTATTTTCCTATATTATCTTCTAAAAGTTTGAAGGTTTTGCCTTTCTCATTTAAAGTCAAATGTGCCTGAAGGAATAAGGTGTGTGTGCATGTGTGTGAGAGTGCATGTGTGTGTGCATGCATGTGTGTACAAGCACAAGGTGTGGACATAAACAAGAGTGTCCTAGACTAATGTCACTCAAAGTGGGGTCAGTCTTTTCATTACAGTTTGCAGTGGGACAGGCACTTGGGCCAGCATGTAACTCAATGCACTGCTCCTTCAGAGAGTAGATTGTGCTATAAAAATGTGCCAGCTGAACCAGGCAGCATGCCCCATGAGAGGGCGATTCACGGTCTGGTCTCAGGTCCTTATCTCATCTTGGGTGCAAGAAGTCTGCAGCTCATGGTGCAGTGCTGTCTGGCCAGAAGATGTGGGCTCTGTGCCAGGCCCCAGTGGGGTGAGGTGGGGGGGCGCAGTACTGGACATGCAGCCCACTGAAAAACAGAGAAAAGACCAGGATGTCTGGGAAGCAAGGGAAGATAAATAGCTCCAACATGGGACTAAAGGGAGGGAGGGGATGAGAACATGCAAGGCTTGGATGCTATGACGCTAAGGACAATGAACAAGATCATAAATGCAATGGGAAGCCATCGAAGGCATTTAACAGCATGAGACTGACATGATCAGAATAATGGTTCTAAAAGTCACTCTGTTACAGGATAGGAGGGGCTCATCTCTCCCCAGTTGCTCATGGGGATGGGGTTCTTGGGGTACCACTGGAATAAGGATTTTTGGAGGCCCCCATGGGAGGATGAGATATAATAGATATAATTATAAATTATATAAATAGATATAACAGATATAATTTCCATGAAATTCCACCCATGGGTTTCCAAAGTCTCGTTTCCCTTAGTCCAGTCATAGAAGAAGTGTAGCTGGGGCTTTAGTAGAGCTCAAATCAGAGCCAGTGCCCGGAGTTTCCTTTCCATGTTGGAGTCGGGTCCAGTATAGCTTCAGGCTAGTTCAGCCTGTGTTCCTGTGGCAGTCCACTGGTCCACTGTATATAGGGGTTGGCATGGTTGTGGGCCATAGGGGTGGATGCAAGGAAGCAGGAGCAAAAGAGCCCCACAAGCCAAGAGTCAAGTGCAATAAGAGCAATGAATTCCTTTTTTAGGGGATTACATATTCTCAAATTTTCACATTCTTGCAGTGGGCACACCTATTCTGGCCAACCGTCTCTGTCCCCAGGTTTGACTGACAGGCAAGTGCCTTCCCTAGGTTTCCCCCCACCCCCCACCCCCGCCCAAACTTTACTGGGCATGTGTTTATCTTCCCTTTGTTGGATCCCTTCCCCCAATGTTTTGCAGGGACTAGACGTCTGTTCCCTGGCGAGTGTGAAATTGCAGCTTCCTGGTGAAGCTGCCCAAATGATATGCCTATAATGTCTGGCTTCCCCCTTTGCTCATTTCCTATCCTATCCTATCTAATAAAAGGGTAATATGCAAATCGACCGAACGGCGGAACAACCAGTCGCTATGATGCGCACTGACCACCAGGGGGCATATGCTCAACACAGGAGCTGCCCCCGCTGGTCAGTGCACTCCCACAGGGGGAGCACCGCTCAGCCACAAGCCAGGCTGACGCTGGCAAGTGCAGCAGCGGTGGCGGGAGCCTCTCCCACCTCTGCAGCAGTGCTAAGGATGTTTGACTGCAGCTTAGGCCTGCTCCCCACAGGGCCTAAGCCGTCAGTCAGACATCCCCCTAGGGCTCCCGGATTGCTAAAGGGCGTAGGCTGGGCTGAGGGACCCCCCCCCTCCAGTGCACGAATGTTGTGCACCGGGCCTCTAGTTATTTATAACTAGCTAATCACAACAGTATCACCTCCTGCTGCAGTGTGGAAAATAGGTTAATGGGAGCAAGAGGAAATGTGGAGAGATCAGTTAAAGGTCACAGTACTTGAAGCCTGAGATGATGATGGCTTAGATTAGAATGGGTTGGTGGTGGTGTTTTTTTTTAGAACTTTGTTATTCGTTGTGGCCTATAGACCATCAGCATCACCTGGGAGTGTTTCAGAAACGCAGCCTCTTAGGCCCATTGACCCCTACTGTGTCAGAAACTACTTTTATCAAGATCCCCAGGAGATTCATGTGCCTGTTAAAATTTGAGAAGCATAGCCTGATTTTTTTTTTTTTTTTTTAGAAAAATCCACATGAAGATATCAAGTTGCAAGCAGATACCTGAACCTGGAGATAAATAAACCTGGAAAAAGAAGAGAAGAAGGTCTGAGAAGCAGGGGAAAAGAAGGAACGTGAGATGACAAGAAAACAGCAAAAGTGTTTAGGACTCAGGCAGGGCTCACCTGTGTGGAATGACCCCGAGGGGTGAAGAAAAGAAAGGATGAGAAGCACGTGTGACAGCAGGTTTCTTTGGCCTTGAGGTGGCAGAAGCCAGGTTAACATGGACTGAGAATGAATGACAGATGACAAAATGGGGATTATGTATAGACAACCCTTTTGAGAGGTTTAGTTGTATAGGGAAGGGAGGGATAAGATGGGAACTGGAATGGTCCAAGGAAGGTTGTTTGGTCCTCAGACAAAAGATAAGAATCACTGAGAAGCTCATTAAAGAGGCAGGCTCCTAAAAATGCAAAACATCAATCTAATCAAGAAAAAACAACAGACAAACCCAGAGACAATCTCTAAAAGTCCTGACTCTTCAAAGATCTCAAGGTCATAAAAGACAAAGTCTGAGGGACTGTCACAGATTAGGAAGACTGAGAAGATGTGGCATCCAAATGCAATGTGTGGTTCTGGAACAGAAAAACTGGGAAAACCAATGAGATCCTATAAAGTCTGCAGTCTAGTTAACACATTTGTACCAACATTAACTTCTGAGTTTTGATGATTCCACCATGACTCCACATATGTTAATATTAGGGAAAGCTGAGTAAATGATATATGCGAACTCTGAATTAACTTTGCAACTTTGCTATACGTCTAAAATTCTTTCAAAATAAACCTAAAATAACTCAGGTTCTCATCCAGTCGGCTGGGCCTGGGGTTCAGGAATTGATGAGTATGTTTGTGCTTACTGCTGTTCTTGTTGTCTTATAATCTATGCTTCGAAACAGTAGCATAAATAATTCTAATGCAAATACAGAAACCTTTCTTTGAAAAGTGCTGGACCAGAGCAATGCTGATGGAACCGAAGATGCAGAGGAGAAGTGATGAGCCCGGGTGGCTGAGAAGATAGAAGAAAATGGAATCCAGAGACTGAGAGGGTGAGAGCAGAAACTGGTCAGCAGCACAGATTTGCTGGTGAAAATGGAATTCTGGTCAGGGTGGAGGTTGGGGCAGCGTGCACCAGGATAGTGGAGGGCGTGTGAAGTACTCATGGAGGGCAGGGGGAGGAGGCTGCCTCCAGACAGGAAATCTGATGGCCTGTCTTTACCATGGGAACTACAGCCTGAAACCAGAAAGCAGGTTTCACACATCCCACGTAAGGAAAACAGCGGTGCCCAAATCAGCATTTCAGACTACAGCTGGCCCTGGGAACTTACCCAAAGAACAATCGCTGATGAGCTCTCTGCACAGAAAAGTATCTACCTCAGGTGGAATGACAGATAACTGACTGCCAATCCCCAATATTTTAAGATCTCAAAACTATGTAAAAACCTCTTTTAGGAATCTTCCTTTGACATCCTTTGTTTCTCAACTTTTCTTCAGTCACAGACAACATTAAAATGTCTGAGCCGCTGCCATATTTCACATCTGGTATGGAGTGAATTGTGCCATTCCTCCCCAACTCATATGTTGAAGGTCTAACCCCAATGTAACTGTATTTGGAGATAGGGCCTTTAGGAGGTAATGCTAAATGAGGTCATGAGGGTGGGCCTTGATCCAATGAACTGGCATCCTCCTATGGAGAGAGACAGACAGCAGAGCTCGCTCTCTCTGCCACTCTCACAGAGGAAAGGCTGTGGAAGAACACAGCAAGAGCGGCCTCGCCAGAAACCAACCCTACTGGCACTCCGATCTTGGACTTCCAGCCTCCAGAAGTATGAGAAAATAAAGTTCTGTTGTTGAAGTAATGCAGTCTGTGGTACTTCACTATGGCAGCCCTACTAACTAAGATGACATCTGTCTTTCCTGACTCAAACAAGAGGCCCTGTGGACAGAGATGATCAGAAACAAAACCTGGAGGCCTCAGGTCTCACCTGGCCCACCCCAAGTTACCTAACTGCCAATCTCGTATAACTCACTTCCCACTCCTGGGTCTCAGTTCCTTCTTCTGCGAATAAGGAATAGGGTTCCTGCCCTGGCCGGTGTGGCTCATTTGGTTGGAGCGTTGACCCGTACAATGAAAGGTCATGGATTCGATTCCCAGTCAGGGCACATATGGGAAGCAACCAATCAATGTCTCTCTCTCTCTCTCCACCCCCCTGTCCCTTCTTCTCTCACTAAAATCAATAAAGCATATCCTTGGGTTCCTGAGAATTGCCATCAGGAGAATGGGTGTTAGAGTGTTGACTTTCTATGGACAAACATGAAAAATGGCCCGGTGCTAGTGCTGTAAGGTTTCCTCCGTCAGGGCTCTCTGTCATTTGCAATGGAAATAACTCTGGCTACATAAGCAGAAGGGGGATTCAATGGAAGGATAACCAAAGGGTCCACAGAACGGACAGGGCAGCTCAGGGTCAGAACACCATCAAAGCCACGGAGAAGCCCTCTGGGGTCTCACTGCTGGGGGTGTCCATCGATGACACCACGCTGGGACTGCCACTGGCACAGCTCCCATGGGCCCTCCATTCCCCTCAAAATTCAAAGTCCAGCTGGGAGTGCCCCCTGGTCACACGTAGGTCACATGCCACATTGCCTGGTAAGCCTGCAGCCCTCTGAACCTCACACAATGAAGGCTTCCCCAGAAAGGGAGAGGGTAACCCTCAAATGACAAGTGGCCACTGCATCAGTAGTGGGGGCTTTAGTTTTAGCTAATAAAATGCACAACTCTACAGCAAGGGGGCCAAAAGCTCCAGAACATTTAACAGAGAACAGGTCCTGTTCTATCTAAAACTTGCTCAGTTCCCCAGGAGAAATCTCCCATAGTCAGTCAACCTTCCCCTTCCTCCTCTAGCGATGGGGACACAGATAACAATTGTGACTTCACTGGAACATGAAGAGAACTAATGAGAAACTTCAGAAGAAAATTGCAATCAAACAATACTGAAATGATGGTACCACAAAGCCTTCTAAAAATGCATGCTATTATAGTTAAAACATCAGCATAGGCTTCGTGGTGGAATTTAGGGATTCCCTGTTTCTTTGCATGATTTTCTCATTGAAGGGGATAGGGATACTAAAATGTTCGGTTAATTCAAAGCGTGGTACAGAATATTTATCGGATGATGTTGTGTTTCACTTTGTTCTGTTTTATTCTTTCCCAAATAAAATGCAATCCTCTTTACCAACCTGGAAAGCAAGCCTGTCAGCACTTTAAGTAACCAAAACAAACCAAACTAAATACTCGATTCACTGAGAACAAAGGAGGAAAAATTCTCAGTCAGCCATCTGTTTCTAAAATAATTTAATTCAAAACACAGTCCCATAACAGGGAAAAGGACACCATCGGCTTCGAGATAATCTCCTGTCTCCGATTACTCTCAGAGGTGGAATGGCACACGACATCCTGTGACTAAGCATGAGGAGGCACTTTCCCTCCCAAACCCAGAGCCAGCAGCCACGGTCCCCACTCAAACACCCAAGCCCCAAACAAAGTGACCAAGAGACATCACTGTCTCGGTGGGTGGGTCTAATTCCAGCAAACAGTACAGAGCTTATGCTGCTGCAGGCTCAGTCGCTTATTCAGCTCTAACGTAAGCTTTTATTTTCTATCGAGGGAGCAGGACACTTAAAAGAGAGAGGAGGGGGGCATTTGGGCTAGAAGCAGACGCACGGACAAAGGCTCCAGGTCTGGACAATGTGGGATGTGTCTGTGTAACAAACAGCAGTGGCTCCAATGGGCTGCGGAGAACACCAGGAAAGTTGGCTGAGGAGTGTGAGAATGTTGGTAGACAATGGGGAGCCACTGGGTATTTTGAGCAAAACGGCCTTTTTATCAAAGTTAAGCTGTGGAAGAATCAGCCTGGCAGAGTGAAGCACACAACGGTGACCTACCTCACGCTCAGGTACCCAGGAGAGGGGCCGGGGTATGGAGGGAATGACCAGACATGAATGGAAAAGAAGGTGTAAGTAAAAGAAACCACACAAAGGTTAAACAGATGGTAAGACTTAGCAGCTGATGGGATGATGGGCCAAGAGAGAAGAAAAAGTCCAAAGTGATTTTTTTTTTTTTAATTTTTAGAGAGAGGAAGGAAGAGGGAGAGAGAAGAGAAACATAGATTGGCTGCCTCCTGCATGCCCCCTACTGGGGATGGAGCCCGCCACCCAGGCCAGAATCCAACTAGTAACCTTTCAGTGCAAGCGACGACACCCAACCAACTAAACCACACCAGCCAGGGCCCCAAGGTGATTTTGAGTCAACTGCCCACTATAGACAACTACACTTGAGTAACCGGCCCTTAAAAAAGCCCTGGTCCTCCCTCATATGCCAGTTAATCACTCATTCTCGCAGTCAGGTTCTTCTGGTTAACTCTCAAATCCCATCCCTGATCACCACGCCTTAGTGTGGACCTTTATCATTACGTGCTCAGAACTCGGCCTGGCGCCCCCTCCCTGAAGAGATGGGCTTTCGGGGTGCAGGAGGCAGAAAGGTTCTGAGACGCTGGACACTGACACTGCTTTCTTACTCCGAGTTTGGTTCAAGTACCAGGAGAGCTCAGAGCATCACAAACATGCCTTCACACAACAAACAAGAGGTTGCTTCGCTAAGTGCTTCTTGAGTGATGGATGGCACACGTCCTGAGCACAAAGGGTGGCAGCCCAGAGAGGCTGAGCACCTCCAACATGACAATTCTCCACGTGTGCACAGTGTCACGAGAGCTATGGGACACCACCTCCAAGGCACCCTAACCCCTGGGCTCTAGAGTCAAGGAAAGCTGTGACCGCCCCTGCCCTGACCAGAAGTGTGTTCCTGGCCACAGAAATCAGTCTGGGCTGTGGTTTTGTCCCCACCAGCCACGACCCACCCTAAACCCTGAAGCTGCCTCTAGCTCCTCCAACCCATCTGGAGTTTTCTAACATGCATATCTGATCAACCCATACCTGTCTATTTGAAGTTTATGGAGGTTTATCAGCCCAGTCTTAAGATCCTCCGATGGTCTGTAATAGCCTTCAGAAACCCCAAGTCCTCAGCTGTCACACCAGAGTCCGCATCTCCCGGCCACTGCCTGTCTTGCTGGTGTCACCTCCCTCACAACCAGCCCACGCTCCAGCCATTCAAGGCTTTTTCTGACCACCATGCTTTTGCAAAGGCTGTTCCCTCTCCTTGGGAATACCTGTCCCTTCTTTCCCTAACTCCTCTCATGCTCCCAGACTTGACATTTTCCATCCTCCCCAGAATCCTGTGTACGTTTTTCTCATAGAACCTAAATTGTAATTTGGGGCTTGCTCATCTGCCTCCCTAATATGATGAGCCACTTGAAGGAAAAGACTGTCTCTTTTATGAGTCTGTCTCCCATGTCTCGCTCAAAGCCTGACATGTTCATTCATTTATTCAATCATTCATAAATCCAACAAATATCTTCCGATCACATAAGCTAAGGGCAAGGTATGAAGTATCAACCAAGACAGAAAGGTCCCCTGCCCATAGACCTTACAATGGAGAAGAGGAGACAGACACAATAATTATAAAATGAGAAGATCGCTAAGGAAATGAGCAAAGTGCTATGACCAAGAAGGATGGACAGAGAAGGTCAGGCAGGTACTTTGAAGAGGTCATGTCTGAGAAGGATGAGGAGCCAGGAGAAAAAGAGAGGGGGAGACCGCGCCAGGCAGAGGGGGTGGCGTGTGCAACGGCCTGCAGTGGGAAAGATCTCGCCAGATGTGAAAATAGCTGGTGTGCAAGGTGCAGAGCCAGCAGAGGGAGCCCGGCTCAGGCGTGGCTGGCGTGGGAGGCGGGGAGCAGTTTCAGGTGGGCGGAGATGTGATTCTAGTGCTCAGGAGAGCAATTTGGACGGAGGATACAGATTGGGTGATTATCTGCAGAAAGATGGTAATTGGAGTCAAATGAGCCCATCGAGGAAGAGAAAGAGAAAAAAGTTCGACTCCCACTCCCTAGAAAGCTGCGTTCACGTAAGGGGCGGCAGGAGACCCCAGTATTCTGCAACAATCAGAAGGGGCCACCTTTAGCAATCACACCAAATAAAGCGCTATTTACATAAACTTCTTCTACAACCTAATTCAGTCAAGCACACAAATTATTCTCATCCTTACTTATTTCCATTCACTGACAATCTTTCCCAAACCCCCTCTTCTGTCTGCTTATTGGTATGAAGAGCCTACTGATTAGCAATTACCCATAGCGTTAAGTCTCTAAATATCTATAATTATGACTTCTGTTGGTTTATTTGAGGCCTCGGTGGGACTCCAGGATGAGGAATGACATGAAGTTAATGTAAACACTAATTTGCCAAGAAAATCACCACACCAAATATACAGATAAGCCAACATGCAATTTTCCCAACACGGAGGTTCTAACAATACAGAAAGAGTTCCATATTTGTTTTTTCCTATTTAAAGTGTTTAAATGCCACAATAAACCAATTCAGCATTTTTAACTTTTTATTATGAAATTTTCAAACATAAACAAAAGTTGAAAGACTAGAATACCAACTTTCTGCCATGGTCACTTCACCAACCCCCACAACTTTATTTTGTTTAACTAAAGTAAAGCAAAACCCAGATACCATTCATTTCACTAATAAATACTTCAGCACCTCTGATAAAGACTTTTAAAAATCATAAAAAACCACAATCATTATCACAACCAACAAAATGAAAAGTAATTCCTAGCATCATCTAATTATCCAGTCTATACTTAGTTCTCCTTGATGGCATCAGAATATTTTTGTATAATTGCTGTTTTCAAATTAGGACCCACACCAGGGGCACACATGGTTTGGGTTGGTATGTCCCCAAGTCCCTTTTACTCTAGAACAGTTTTCCCCTCTTTTCCTTTTTTTTTTTTTTTTTTTTTTTTTTTAATTAAGCTCTCACTATTGTTACAGAAAAAGATCATCTGTCCTTGTAGATGACCCATAATCTATCTTTGGCTGACTATATTATTATGGTGTCATTTAACATGTTCTTCTAACCCTCAAATCTATAACTCAAGAATGTCAAACTCGTTGTCGACGGGCCGCATGTGTCAGCCTCAAGTTTGGCATGCTTGCTATAACTGACCGATAAGATCGAGAGCCTTCACCAGATTCAGGATCAATATTTTTGGCAAGGATACTTTCTAGGTGGTCCTCTGTATTCCTACTGCATCACATCAGGAGGTGCCTAGCATCTGGCTGTCCCACTCTGAGTGACACGAAACTTTATCAGGGGCTTTAGGTGGTGACAGTCTGCTCTATCCACTACAAGACTCATCAACTCTTCACCTAAGATTAAGCAGACTCGATGACCCTTGCTTCCATCAATTATTTCATTAGGGAGTTTGGTTTTTAAAGCCTGTGTTAATTAAAAGTATTCCTAACACTCAGAGATATAATTATAGGAAAAAGAATAACTATTTGGTATCTGAAGCAATAGTGTGTGTGTGTGTGTGTGTGTGTGTGTGTGTGTGTGTGTGTGTGTGTGTGTTTGAGAACCTTTCTTGAGTCACCTGATTAGTAATTCAATAGAAAGATGCTCATTTCTGTGCTCTTCTTTCAAAAGATTACAGATATATTACTGACTCTGCATGTATTAGAGTAACCCCCCCCTCCCCAATCTCTCTCTCTGATGTTCAAAGTTCCAAAAAGACAGTGAGTAAAGAATAAATAAAATCTTGGAAATTATGACAATTAGGAAGGAAAGAAGAAAGGAAGGAAGAAAGGGTCAGAGTATTTCCAAAACAGCATATTCGTTTTAGTTCCTTTCCAAAGGAAAGATTAATGAAGTACTAAAATAACCTTAAAACACGATGGTTTAGCCCTGGCTGGTGTTGCTCAGTTGGTTGAGTGTCATCCTACACACCAAAAGGTTACCGGTTCGATTCCAGGTCAAGGCATAGGCCCAGGTTTCAGGTTCGATCCCCCGTCGAGGTGCACGTAGGAAGCAACTGATCGATGTTTCTCTCTCACACTGACATTTCTCTCTCTCCTTTTCTCTTCCTCTCTCTCTAAAATCAATAAATACATATTTTTTAAAAACATGACTGTTAACCAGTTTCAATTTCTACTTCTTCGCAAACCCCTTAACTGAAGTTTCTAGAAAACAGCAAAAAGGAATCTTTTTCTTCCCTATCCCATACTCAGAGAAGTGTGAATAAACAGTATAATCCCTGTGTGGACTGAAGCAAGAACTCTCCGACCGCCTCCGAAAATGGAGACTAGTTATTACTTTCTGCAGAATCCTTTCATGACCCTGAGAAAGCCTCTGTTAACAGTCAAGACTCCCAGGCCTCCCTGCTCTCCCCTGGGTTAGGGAACCTGCAGTTCGTGGACTAACAGCGTGGGGGGAGTCCTGCCCTCAGGTTTGACTTCCAGGTATGGTGATGAGGGAGCATGAGCCCCACAAAGAAAACAGGAAAGGTTAAAAATGTTGCAATGAATGCCACTGAGCTGTATACTTAAAAAAATTTTAATGGTAAATTTTCTGTTATGTATATTTTACTACAAAAAAATAAATGTTGCAATGGTCAACTGAGAGGCTTACTAGCCATGTCAGTAATAACTACTCTGTGCCAGGCACTCCATTATCCTTCCCACTTTATTGCTGAAAAAAACTGAGGCTCCGAAAGATGAATGACGTCACTTGTTCAAGGCCCTCTAGTCGTAAGTGGTGCCATCAGCATTTGACCCCAGATCCGTCCCCCGCCAAGACCCCTTGCTCTCTTCCACACCATTATGCTGCCTCTCTAGGGAGGTGGGTCTTGAATTGCACCCTAGATTTTACAAGGGACATTTCTTGATTATGGTTCTTGAATAGCTATGCAAAAATGTCTTCACAATCACACGGCAAACAAGAATCCATACCTTAAAAATACCTCCCTAGTTTGAAAACTATGCTCATTGCTTCTCAACACAGGCCTACCAACTTGGGGTGTGTTAAACAATAATTAAAAAAATGATACAGTAAAAATAACATCTCAGACACTAAATCCACAGGGGCAGGAGGCTAGTGCCTGGGGTCAGCTCTGCATCTGGACCGCACAGGGGTGCTGCCACGGAAGGACCCTTTCTGTACCAGGTTAAGGATGCTTAGGCCCAGGGGGAGGCCTGAAGAGGGTCAGGAACCTTCCCAGCAATGGGCTTTCCCAGGCACCATGCTGCTAACACATTCACTCCTGACTTGCAAAGGTTAAGTTGAAGGTTGGGCCTGATGTCGGAAAACTCCAGCCAGGAATACAAAAGACCTATGAGCTCCAGCAACCTGGCAATGGCTCCCTGGGGCCTCAGAGAGCAGATGGGCAACTATGTGCCCCTCCAGGCTATCTGTCCTCAACTGCTGAGGAAGCTAAGGCAGCTTAGCATGCCCGACACACAAGAAAAAGCAGGCAGATGATGACAGATCTCCTCCTTTGTGACAACGATGATGACAACAGCTCCAGGGTGCTCACTCTGCACCTGGATGCTTTCCGTGCCCCCCTCCATTCTCACAAAGACCTACGGGGAAGGTACTGTCATCACCCCTTCACCCAGGGGAAAGGCAGGCCCAAGCAGTCTAGTCCACCCAGGGCCTGGCAAGAGCCAGGACTAAGACCCTGGTCTGTCTGCCGCCAGCACCTGCCGTCCCAGGCACAACACACAAAACTAAGAAAATAACACCCATCTGAGCCAATCTGAACTTAAAAGCAATATAATTGCTAACATGCACATGAAAAGATTCTTAATGTCATTAATCATTAGGGAAATGCAAATCAAAATCACAATGAAATAGCACTTCACACCCACTAGGATGGCCTTAATTTAAAAAATTAATAAATAAATATAATAGCCTGGCCAGTGTGGCTCAATGGTTGAGCATCAACCAAGAGGTCACCGGCTGG
Organism: Ia io; assembly: GCA_025583905.1. Lineage (NCBI taxonomy): Eukaryota > Metazoa > Chordata > Mammalia > Chiroptera > Vespertilionidae > Ia > Ia io. The sequence continues at coordinate 27,802,265 of JAJQQW010000016.1, forward strand.
ATTCCCGGTCAGGGTACATGATCCCCAGTGGGATGCGTGCAAGAGGCAATCGACTGATGTTTTTCATCATTGATGTTTCTATCTCTATCCTTCCCCCTCCTTCTCTAAAAAAAAAAAAAAAAAAAAAAATCAATCAATAAAAGCATATATTTTTTTAAAAATAGGAAAGAAACAAGTGGTGGGTAGGATGTGGAGTAACAGAGTCCTCTGGTTATATGCTGCTGCTGCTGCTGTGACAAAAGGATGGCGGTTCCTCAACAAGTTAAAACACAGAATTACCATATGACCCAGTAAGTCCACTCCTAGGTATATACACAAAAGAACTGAAAGCTGATATTCAAACAAACACTTGTGCAAGAATGTTCATAGCAGCACTACTGACAATAGCCAACAGGTAGAAACAACCCAAATGTCCATCAACTAATGAATGGATAAACAAAATGTGGTGTATCTGTACAATGAAACACTATTCAGCCATAACAGAGAATGACGTACTGATACATGCTTCAACACAAATGAAGCCTGAAATCATCACGCTGAGTAAAATCAGCCCCAAAAGCATATATTGTCGTTCCATTTATATGAAATACCCACAACCTACACTAGACAGTTGAGTTCTTGCATAACATTGTGAATGTATTTAATGTCACTGAGTTACACACTTTAAAATGGTTTAAAGACTAATTAAAGGTTATGTGTATTTTACTGCCATTTTTTAAAGAAAATCAATTCAAGGGCTCAAAAACAAAAGCTCCTAGGGACAAATTAAACACCCTCATCCTGATTTAACTTTACTAAGCTCTTATTATCCTAAAGCTGGCTTTGCATTAGACTAGCATGGTGATTCTCAGGGTGGTCCTGCTCTCAGAATCACCTGAGGATCTCTTCAAACTAGGGGTCTCCAGGCCTCTCCCCAGACTCTCTAAGGGAGTGGGACTCAGAAATGCACATGTTAACTCAGTCCCAGGGCCTTAGCTCTAAGACTCTCATGCCAGATCCTTCCCCTGTGGCCCGAGCTTCTCAAAAAGGTGTTACTAGCTCTGTAACACCTGACAGCTGCTGTCGGGTACTACCTCTGCGATGTTAGCATCTGTTGTGTTAAACTCTCAGCTGCATTTTCCAAATCAAGCCCTTCCACCTGGCAGAAGCTGACCTTGACCCCGCTAACTATTCAGAGTTCTGTGCCCCTCCTGGTCCACAGAGGTGGCTATCTTGCTTTTGAGACGGGTGAGACTTTTTGGTGTTCTATGTTTGTACTTCATCTATCAACTTTATGCATTTAAAGTACAATTCATATTTAAAGCATTAACTCACATGTGCCATCTTATCCAACGACTGTGATTTCTGACCACCCCCACTTTAAGAGTTTTTATTGATTTTTAAAGTAAAAGAAAGAGAGGGGGAGAGAGAGACATCAACGTGAGAGCAAGACATCAATCAGCTGCCTCCTGCACACCTGCAACCCGGGCATGTGCCTTGACCATGAATCGAACCAGCAACCTTTTATTGAATGGATGATGCCCAACCAACTGAGCCACACCAGCCAGAGACCATCCCCACTTTAAAACCAGACTGGTAACATGTTCTCTTCTACCCATATTAAAATCATCCTTTAAGTCAGACCAATTTTTTTTCTTATTTTTTTTAATCCTCCGCTGAGGACATGTCTTTTATTGCTTTTAGAGAGAAAGAAAGGAAGGGTGGGGGGGAGGGAAAAACATGGATGTGAGAGACAAACACAGATCGGCTGCCTTCTGTTTACATCCCAACCAGAGATCTAACCACCTGGGTATGTGTCCTCACTAGGAATTGAACCCGTGACCCTTTGGTGCACAGGACAACACTTTAACTAACTGTAGCACACCGGCCAGGGCAGGTCAGACCAATTTCTAAATAAGGTTATAAAGGGTTCTTTTTTAATATATGAGTAGCAATTTTTAAATATATCTGCAGTCTAGGTCAACAGCAAGCTTTGACAAAGAACATGTTTGGCTGGTTCCCCCCGTCTCTGAGCTTACTAACGCCACACCTTCTCCCCCCACGGCCCTCCCCATCATTTCCGAGCCTCTCCCCAGGCCCTGGGCTTTTATCTGCCTCTCATCTTCTCCCTTCCCTCAACTGGTTTCACATAAGAATCTGAAACCAAATAACATTATATTCATTGTTACATCTACTGAGTGAGGTTTTTCTTCTCTGCTTTTAAACACTGGTTATAATGTGTTCTTTAAATAAAGTGTGTGTTTTTTTCCTTGCTGCATGTAAGCCTTGGTTGATTTCTCTAGAGGAATCAGTGGCCTCTAAGAGAAAAAGACTCTTGATTACTGACACTATTCAAATAAGGAACACAGGGCATCCTCAGTGAGAATGTTAAACCACTCTCTGTCATGATACAATTACTCCTTTTAGGGGCAGGGAGGAGAGTCTCTCACAAACCAAAGATATTCTAAAACAGAACTTGAACTTAAACAATAATAATAATAATAATAAAGGCCTTACAGCAGCCCTCTAGGCAGGCCATCTAGAGGTCCCCATTCTCTGGAATTCCTGACCCCACCCACTATTTATAATGTCCCCTGTGTTCTGACAATGACCCCAACTGCCCCCGCAGGTGGCACTGCCCAGCTAAGAACCAGTGACATGCACTGGCTCACGGGGTGGCGTGGGGAGAGCAACTGATGAGGACAGGTAACCAACCCCAGCCACGCCAGCAGCTCCCCTGCCTCCTGGTGCAGGAAAACCACAGCAATTCTTCGCTTGAATTTTATTTATCAGTGTGTTCACACCAAATGGGATGGAAGAAATGTAAACCTGCCCCCTTCCACACCCATCTCACTGTTTTTAAGTCCATGAATATAGAATCACTGTTCGTTCCATTGAATTCCATTGTGGTCCCTATGTTCACCAATTTCTGAAAGACTAAATAGTAAATAAAATGAGGTACCGTGGAAAACAACAAAAAATCCTATTAACATCAATAGTCACTAATATTTATTGTCTGCCACGACACCCAAGTTCTGTACTAACACTTTTCAGGCATAACGTCACTTCATTTCCCAACACCCCATGTTGCAAACGAGTACATGGAAGCTAGAGCTTAAGGAACCTGCAAAGGCCATTTGTTAGTCAGACGTGGAACCGGGATCTGCACACAGTTTACAGGCCTCGAGCCCTGTGCACCAGACCCCACTGGTCTCCAAACGGACGGGGTCATACGCTCCATTAGCAAACCTTGAGCCGGGTGATAGTGTGACCTACCCAACAAAAGTTAGAGGATAAAAAACGTTTAAATAACAAAATACAATACCATGCCTGCTGATTCTAGCTGGAAGATCGTGGTCCATAATTTAGACAATATATTTGCTGGGAAATAGATAAGGTGCTTAACCCTGAGTCAAACTTACAAGAAGTTGCAAATTTTCTTCAAGTCCTCACTATAGCAGCCTCGGAAGACACTTAAACAGGCCTCTACAGATGCCAACAAAAGAAGAGGCCCAGGAGTGAGCCTCACAAAATAAAGAGCACGCAATTGGGAAAGGGGGCTGCAGAGACTAAAGCAGTAGATGCCCAGCCCAGGAGAGTGGGCCTTCAGGCATTCCAAGAGAAACCCGAAATCCTCATTTGGACGTGAAATCTCGAAATATTTTTAATGCGGGCAATCCTTTTAACATATCTATCTACCTACCTACCTACCTACCTATCTGCAGGCCAACGAAACCAATTCTTCAGGCTCACGCTTGAAAGATGAGTACCGGGAAACCTTTGCCGACAGTAAGAGTTCCTCAGGTTACCCAACGATCGTGGGTGTTCCCTGGGATGAATGCAGAGGCCCGGGAGGCACCAGGACCTGGGACAGATTCCAGAACTGCCTACGAGACCTACGGGTGTGTCACACAGAGCGAGCAAACACATCTGAGCCAGCCCCCGGCAGGAATGGGGGCAGCGTGTGTGAGTTCACGAGAGCAATGAACAGAGCTGAAGTCGACGCACTGTGCCAAGCCACAACCCTCCTAATTAATGCCACGTTTTCAAGACAAGGGCTGAGCCCATCTTATTGCAAGATCTGCACAAACACAAGTTACCCAGCAACATAAGCTAACAGTTGGTGGACTCCTCTGTGTTCAGATCTGTGTATGACATGATTACACACCCTAATTTAACATTTCAGCTTGAAATCAGGATAAGGATTACCTCGGTGGGAGGGGCTTGGGAGTGGAAGGGGGCACAGCGGGCTTCCGAAGGGGCCGGTAGCCCTGTTTATTGATCTCAGTGGTGGTACACAGCTGTATTCGGTTTCTGCAAATTCATCCGGCAAGGCACTTAAGAGTGCTTTTCTGTATCTATACTGTACTCTAAGTTACAAGTAAAAGTGTAGGTAGATAGAGATATATAAAAATTCAAAAACTAAATTTCTATCAAACTTGCAAAACCCTTAAAGCACGTCTAAAAGATCCACCAAACTAGGCCGGTCACTTAGTTAAACCACTCAACTCAGCTGTCAAAAAAGGCAAGGCTGCCTACAACCTTCCTCCCAGCCTTCCTGGTCTTCAGGAAAAGAGACGATGCTCTGTGAGCTTGGATTGGTGTGAGGAGATGAATCCTTGAAAAGCTGAATGGAAACCACCTCTGGAACCTGAACTATAATTATATTTAACTCTACTTAAAGGGGACTGGACATTTAAGGGCTGCACAGCACAAGAATAATCACTCCACCTGATCACCCAGCGGGGCCCCTCACCAACCCCTGTTGCATGGCTGAAGGCAGAGGGGACCAGCCACCAGCTCAGCGACCCCCTTCCTCATGCAGCCGCTCTACTCCTGCTCTCCCCTGGGATTGAACCTTCACCCTCTCTCTCATCAGATCATCCATCTCTCCGACTTTGCCTAAATTATCAGCACCATCTCACATGAGGTCCCCCATCACCCTCAGCTCAGCCCATCTCTGTCACCACAGTTCCGTCATTCCTTCACCCACAAGGTCAGGTGCACCTCTCTCCACCCCACCCCACCCCCACACACATCTTCCTCTCTGGGAATCCTGAATCCTGAATCCCAAACATGGCATCAAGGAATGCAGACTTCCTGGACCTTGCCTCCTCCCACATCTTCATCTCTCCCCTTCAAACGCCAGAGACCTTCTCTCCCTGTAATATTTTCTCCTCACCCCTGTGACTGCTTCTCTTTCCCTTCCCTTTCCTTCCCGGGCCTTTCCTGGAGTGCGCAATTGGCACCCCTTCTCCACAGTGCCTCTGTGGCAGGTGCGCACTCGCCAGGCTGGCCCTGGGGACTGCTTATGGCCATCGCTGCAGTTCTTCGAACAGCTCCCAGATGAACAACTGCACTGGCTTAAGCTATAAACCCACATGTTCGATGATAACACCTGCTTTCTACACACACACACTGACTTCCAGTAACTACAAATCTTAAGAAAGCACCTAAAACCTAACAAGTCACTGGGATCATTCAGGGACCGTCTGAGTTATTAATAAAAGGCCAACTGCGCAAATACCCCTGCGCCCGTGGAAAGCCGATACATCGTGATGAGCCAACTACAAGAGGAAAGAACACGACATAGATGTCTGCACAACAGCCAGGACTTTAAAAGTGTTTCCTGAATCAATGTGGAAGAGTTACCTTTATAAATATTGCAGAACTCAACTGCTTTGTTTTCATCAAACCGTCTGGCTCCAAGGCATAACTAATATGTATTAAAAGAACAGTGTCTGGAATCAGACGAACTGGGTTGGCGTCTCCACTAATGTCGGGTTAATCACTCCTGTCCTCAGTGTTTCCATCTATAAAACAAGGACAAAAATACACACCTCGCGGGGTCATTGGAGTAAATGAGATAATGCACGGAAAGGGCTAACCTTGGCTGCACATCAGAAGCACCTGGAGCGCTGTACAGACGACCGATGCCTGGCTGCCACTCCCAGAGAGTCTAACTTGACTTGTCTGGGGACAGCTGGCATTTTAAAATGTCCCAGGAGAGTCTAATGTGCACAAGAGCCACTGAACTAACACATGGCAAGCTTTCAAAAAATGCCAACTACTAGTGTAATGATTAATAAGATGGCCTAGAAAGGTAAGAATTCAGGGTTCTAGGTCTAAACAAGATTATACATAAAAGGAATCAAGCTCAGGCAAGTGAGCATTTTAATAATCAGGAAGCTTAAGTGGAAAATAAAACACATTAAAACAAACATACTTTCTTGGTTCTGCTCTTCTCAGCTAGTCAAGTCAGAGAAATGTAGCTCCCAGGAATAAATGAAGGACTCCATAGGTCAAGCAATGTTCATGAAGGTCACGCACAGCTAAGCAAGAGGAACTGTAAATTGCTGGTGTGAATTCCCTGGGCCTGAAGCTCTAACCGGCTGCTATAATAATCACCTAATGGGCCAATTTTACAAAATATTTATGCTCTAGTCTAAAAATTTATTTTCACTATGGGAATTCGTACATTAACTCCGGCTCTCATCACTTCTGTCACTTTGTGATAATCTTGAGATGTTTGGATCCTAAGGAAATGTTCTAGAAGGTTCCATGAAGTGAGGCCTTTAAAATAAGGATCACCCTTCCCACATGAAACACTGCCCTCTCCCCGCAAAGAACACACCACAACAACAAATAAGCTGGAAAATCTAGTGAAAAGCAAAAATATGAAAGCAACATGAGTGAAATAAAATGAGGAAAGCCACCTCAGGAAAGAACATAGTGCTAAATTCAAAAGCAAAAGTTATGGGAGTCACAGTCCCAAGATATTCGAGAATCTACGGGAATTTAATTCGGGATTTTCATAATATGAAATTTTAAGGCCATTTCCTGTAATGTTTATAAACGTTCTTATTTACCTTCCACATAACACAAATATGCACATAATGGCACAAATAATCTGATCAAGCACTGATTTCGTATCTACTGTGATATATTCATTCAAAGACATTTTTTTCACATTCTAAGACAGGCGTCCTCAAACTCGGCCCGCGGGCCACATGCGGGTGCTTTTGCCGTTTTGTTTTTTTACTTCAAAATAAGATATGTGCAGTGTGCATAGGAATTTATTCATAGTTTTTTTTTAAACTATAGTCCGGCCCTCCAACGGTCTGAGGGACAGTGACCTGGCCCCCCGTTTAAAAAGTTTGAGGACCCCTGTTAAGATATCTGAAATTAGCATGCCCTTACAACCAAGGGTGTGCCATGGGTTAAAGGGCAGCGTTTATTCTTCCTGTTTTTTCTTTCTCAGAGGGACAGAAAATAACGGGCCCATCACACTGTCAACGGCATCTTAGCTTCAATGAAGTAGGATATTAGTCATCAGCAGTAATATTACCATGTGAAATGCTTTATGCTGCCAAGGAGCTAGTACTCTAAATAGGGAGACAGGATGTATGCATAAAAACTTAGATTAACAATAATAAAAAATCAGCTCCTAATAAGAGCCAATGAATGTCATAGAAACTGCTGAAAGAATATGAAGCAGAGAGCATTCATGCAATTTAATTCAGTCACAGCAGTCATGGGGTATTGGAGCCATGATGCCCAAGAGGCTAATGGTGCCATAAAGAGCGACAGAAAAGACCCCCACACAGTACAGCCAGGACTCGATGGTCACCACACACGGCCCTCCTCTGATGTATCCTCAGGTGGTTCTGCCACCTCTTCATTCAAACACTCACGAGCTCCTACTACTATGTGCCAGAGACAGCACCAAATTTCTGGGATCTGGACACACTATTCCTGATCCTGAGGTGCTCATAGTCTGGTAGTAAAAGCAATTAAAAACAAGTCATTGTAAGAGTTTCCATATGAGATGATAAGAAGTTCTGGAGACAGACGGTGGTGATGGCTACACAACAATGTGAATGTACTTAATATCACTCAACTGTACACTTAAAAATGGTTAGCCTTGGCGGGTTTGACTCGGTGGATAGAGCGTTGGCCTATAGATCAAAGGGCCTGGGGTTTGATTCCGATCAAGGGCATATATACCTTGGTTGCTGGCTCCTCCCCAGCCTGGGCCCTGGTCAGGGCTCGTGCAGGAGGCAACTAATCAATGTGTTTCTCTCACATTGATGTTTCTCTTTGTCTTTCCATCTCTCTCCCACTCTCTCTAAAAATCAATGGAAAAAGTGTCCTTGGGTGAGGATTAAAAAAATAAACAAATACTTTATTTAAAAAACGGTTAAAGGGCAAATCCTGTGTCATATATATTTACCACAATAATCAATCGATCAATCACTGTGATACATGATAGAAACAGTCAGAATAGAGATAATGAATACAACTGTGGCACAAAGGAGAGTCAAGGAAGAGCACTTAACAAAGGAAAGACAGCTGGGAATGGGTGATAACAGATGTGACACCCAGAAAGGAGCCCTGTGTTCCTCCATCTTTTCACCCCCAGATCATATCATCAGTCCCCCAGGAAACAGCAGTGCTGACCTGTTCAGATACCTAGTGTGGCCAAGATGCCCAATGCCAAAGTCCTCTCTGACTGCTGGGCTCGGGATCTTACAAGGTGCCTCGAGTAAGTGACCCCTTCGTGGGTGAACACCTGTTCACAATGAGATTAAACAAAACATAACCAGACAACAATAGTGCAGGCTAGAAAACAACAGTCCTGCGAGGTTCTCTCTTTCTAGAGAATTGCTGACCCATACAAACTATAAATCCGTTTCTAAAAGCCCAGCACAGAGGACATATTTTGAAAAAGTTATTCTGGTTCACACACACAGGGTTCTTTTAAAGTCTATCCTTTTTGATCCAGCTATTCTCGTTCTATAAATGGATCCTACAGGAAATATCCAGAAACTCAAAGATCTATGTACAAAGAAAGAATACCAATAAAGATGCCCAACAATTAAAGAATGGCTTGACCAATTCTGCTCTGCAACAGAATACTATGCATCCATCAAAAATATTATAGCATGGAAATGTTTGCAAGAAAATGAAAGTTGCAGGGTGCAAAATTATACAGACAGCATGACCCCATTTTATGAAAAGTCAAGTCTATTATAAACTGAGTGGCCAGATTATTATGATCTCTGAATGCATAATAACCTGGAATCGAACCTGGGACCTTTCAGTCCGCAGGCTGACGCTCTATCCACTGAGCCAAACCAGTTTTGGCATGCATATTAGTCTTTTATTATATAGGATATACACTGAGTGGCCAGATTATTATGCGTTCAGAGATCATAATAATCTGTCCACTCAGTGTATATATGTATATACATTTTTAAAAGATCAGAAAGATGCTTATCAAATTGTTTACAAAATAGTCATTGTTAGATGGCAGAAATAAAAATGCTTATTTTCTTCTAAATGTGTTTCCATATTTTCCAACGTCTTTACAAATGAATATTATTTCTCCTCAGAGACAAATAAACCTTTCTTATCCCAAAAGAGAAGAAATCTACATGGCAAGGGCCTCGGACATTGACAATACTGAGTTTTAAGTGACAGCTAAGTTAGAGAGATACACATTTGAGGTTCAATCATACATAGTTATGCACAATGGAGGTGACTGATTAAGACCTTCAAAAAAGAAGAGAGGATAAAAAAAAAAAAAAAAAAGGAGCTCTGAGTTACAATTCAGGTAAGGGGCCATGAAAGATAAAAGGAATCCCAGCTTTATGAATCACGAGTTCAGGGTACTGAACTCAGTGAGTCATTCATTATATAGTCTGGTGCATTCATTCACTCATATAGTCATTCATTCATTTACAAAATCATTCCTTCCTTCAATCATCCATTTAACGATTTAACAAATATTTATTGAAGGCCATGCATGGTACTAGGTGGTGAGGATACAAAGTGGAATAACACACCATCTCTACCCTCAAGAAGTTTTCGATCTAATTAGAAACAATGATGGCACAGAATAGTTACACTATCCGAGAAATACAGATTTGTTTTTGCACTATGGCCAAAGTTCTAATGCACGATTTTTTTAAACAATCTTAATAGTATTATAAAAACCTGATGTATAATAATTCTTTCCCTCTAACCAACCATCAAAATAAAAGACTATCACAAATCATGACCACAGACAACTAGAAAAAGTACCATTTACCCATTCACTCACTCATCTACTGGTACGAAACACTGTGTTGGGCGTTGTGGAATAAATAGGTCACTCTAACAGGGTACCCACCAGGGGGAAGGGGGAGTAGGGGTTTACCGTGGGGAGGCCCAACTGCACAAGGCAAAGGGTCTTTATAATTTCCCATGAAAAGCCTGAAATTAGAACCCAGAATTTACAAATGGAGAAAGTGTAATTTCTGTGGGATCATTTTTTTTATCCTAATGTTGGTTATCAATTATTTTAACATAAAATAGGTCTTGAAAGTTTGGTTGCGAAATAAGATTTATTTAAGATGGGGAAGCTAGAAAGGAATTGTTGAGTGGCCCAACAACCCTATCAAAAAAAGTACAACAACCCTATCAGGTACAATTATTAACTCCATTTTACAGATGAGGAAACTGATGTACAAGGAGATGAAGTAGCTTTCCTTGGGTCACACAGCGAGTGAGAGGGAGAGCTCAAACTCCAGGGCATCCTTGCATGGGAAGAATGGCACCTCTTCCACTGAGACAGTGATGGTTGCCGGTGTGGGTGAGTGCAGCTCAGGGGTGGGAGGATGATGCTGTTGAAGAATTTAATGTCCGATTGCCTCTCTTTTCTTCTTGATGGTGGTATCGTCAGGAGGTGGGAGGCAATAGGAGCTACCCCACTGATGGCCGCAACAGAGGCAACATTCTGGTTGCTTCTCAGGAAACTTTTGAGCCTAGGATCTTAGGGAACTGGCTGTTTCTGCTTCATCCCTCTTGAAAGCCTGCAGCTAAATATGAAGTACACCCCCCTGAGGCCACTGAGCTTTAAGAACAAGGGAAGGAGGGTATGTGGAAGAGCACCAAGATACTAGATACATGAGTGAAACCCTCTTGGACCTTCCAGCCCAGTCCCCATGCCAACCACATGCAGCCAAGTGAGTGACCTCACTCAGGGCTACACTGGGCAGAAGAATCTCCCATCTGAGCCCTGTCCAAACTCCCACACCACAGAATCACAAGAAATAATATATCATTATTGTTTTTAAGTCACTCAATTTGGGGCTGATTTGTTGTTCTGCAAAAGATGACTGAAACAATGCTCCTCTTCAGCACTAGAAGAATGCTCCATCCTGCATCCCGTCTTAAAACAAAATCTCCCACACAGTTTTTCACTCCTGCACCTTCCACCAGTTTCTGCCTTTTTTGTATCACCACTGCAGTCCTCCATTACAGCACTTAGCACACTGTGGGACAGTGATTTATGTATAGGATTGTCTCTCCTACTGGACTGAGCTGTCTGAGAGCCATGAGTGACTGTCATATTTATCTCATTATCCCAACAGCTAGCATGGTGCTCAGCACATGGCAGTGAATGCTCACAAAATGTTAGGTGAATAATGCATGAATGCATGAATGAGTGGGACCTCCATACAACTGGTCTACCTGAAGGCATGCATGCTGGCACTGGAAAATCCAAGACCAAGTAGAAAGGAGAAAACACAGAATCCAGTAAGCAAAAGTTCCAGAACCAGACAAGATTCAAAAGGTGCAGGAAGGAGATAAAGGGAAAGGTCAGCATGGTGGAGTCACTGTTGAAACCCACTGAGAAGTCACTGCTGAAACCCACTGAGATTTGGGGGTTGTTTCCGAAGCACAACTAGCTTATCCTGACTGATAAAATACACATTCTATAGCACATGTTCTCTCATGGGGAGCTGAACTTGGAAGAGAACTTGAAGGGTGTCAGTGAATAAAATCAATATAAACGGTGATGAAAAAACTATAACAGTTTCAGGTCTAAGATTTCTGGAAATTATTTAGACGATCCAGGCAAGAACTCAAGGCGTTAATACACTGTGTTTTATGAAGAGCGAAAGGCGCAAGGGGCATATAAAACAATGGAAGTAGGACAGCTTGGAGCACAGGTTGGGTTTTGAACAAGGTACTTATTTTAAGGCATCAACTTCCTCCCACCAAAATTTCCAAGTTAATGAGAAATTGATTTCAAGCCAGTGGAATACACCGATTTATTAACAAAAAGGATGTATTACAACCACATACTCTGCTGTCAGAAACAAACCACAAGAAAATAACATAGTCAAAACAAAGTAGAAGTATTATCAAAACCACAGGGATATGATCCAGGACATGCCAAGAGAGGAAACGCAGTAAGAAAACTTGGTATAAAGAAAAATATTACCCTCGTGCTGGAGGATATAGAATGTGGGTCCATAAGGTGAATTTTTAACTCCCTGAAATTTTTTAAAATTTTTAATTTTTCATCTACTGAAATAAAACAACATGGCATCATCACGCCATACTTTAGCTTTCAGCCGGCCAGCGTGGCTTGGCGGTTGAGTGTGGACAGATGAACCAGGAGGTCACGGCTCAAGTCCCAGTCAGGGCACATGCCTGGGTTGCAGGCTGGATCCCCAGTGTGGAGCGTGCAGGAGGCAGCTGATCAATGATTCTCTCTCATTATTGTTTTTTTCTATCTCTCTCTCCCTCTCCCTTCCTCTCTGAAATCAATAAAAAAATATTTTTTTTAAATATTTTAGCTTTCAAAAGCCTGCTTCTTTCATCTCTCTTAACCAGTATTTGATGAGCACCTTCTATGTGTCGGGTCCTGCATGTGTCTTCATAGCCAAGACTTCTGACATGGGCCAGGGGCTGGCCAGGGGCTGGCCAGGGGCCACAGAGACTGCGGCTCTCTGTCCACAGGGTTCACTCAAGCAAGCAAGCAAAGACTGTGAGTGAGCACTTCAATGGTAGAGATCATAGAGTTGTTCTTTTTTTTTAATTATTTTTTATTGGATTTATTGGGGTGACATTGGTTAATGAAAGTATGCAGGTTTCAGGTATACAATTCTACAATACATTATCTCTTTAATTTGAGAGAGGGAGAGGAAGAGAGAAAGAGAGAAACATCGATGTTGTTGTTCTACTTATTTATGCATTCACTGGTTGATTCTTGTATGTGCCCTGACTGGGGATCAAACCCACAACCTTGGACCTGCAATCTTGGCATATGGGGACGACACTCTAACCAACTGAGCTACCAGGCCAAGGCCATAGAGTCACTCTTTATATATATATATATATATATATATATATATATATATATGTGTGTGTGTGTGTGTGTGTGTGTGTGTGTGTGTGTGTGTGTGTGTTTATTAATTTTCGAACGAGAGGAATGGAGATAGAGAGGTAGAAACATTGATAAGAGAGAAACATCAATTGGCTACCTTCTGCACACCCCTACTAGAGATCGAGACAGCAACCGAGGCATGTGCCTCACCGGGAATCAAACCAGTAACATCTTAGTTCATGGATTCACAATCAACCACTAAGCCACACCAGCGGGGCCACAGAGTCATTCTTCTTGTTGTTAATCCTCACCCAAGGACATTTTTCCATTGATTTTTAGAGAGAGTGGAAGGGAGAGGGAGAAACAGAGAGCAAGAAACATGGATGTGAGAGAGATACATCAATTGGTTGCCTCCCACACACAACCCTGAACAGGGCCAGGAATGTAGCCTGCAACCGAGGTACAAGCCCTTGATCAGCACTGAACCCAGGATCCTTCAGTCCTCAGGCCAATGCTTATCCACTGAGCCAAACTAGCCAGGGCCGTAGAGTCATTCTTATACATGGACCCACAGCAAAGGAAACCCTGGCTGGGGGATGCACAACCCCAACCCCTAGGGTTACAAGGACTCCTACTAGTTGTGTGACCTTAAGCAAGTTAGTGAACCTCTCTAACCTTTATCTTCTTCATCTGTAAAATGGGGATAATAACAGCGCTTACCTAGTAGAGTTGTTGTATGGATTAAACAAGATACACTGTGCCTAGCACGATGTTTGGCACGTGACTAGCACTCTGTAATTGTTGGATAATTATTTCCGGGTCAGCCCTGAGATTTCTGGAGGGAACCAGAGAAAGGCATGCAAAGACTACCCTGATGCCAGTGAACAATCAAAGAAATGCAACTTTAAAGGAGGTATTTTTTTACCCAGGAGTTTGGCAAAGATAATAAAGATCGGTAACAGCCTGTATCATGGAGGGTGGAAGCAAATGGCACTAATTCATTACTAGAGAGAATGTCAATTGCTTCAGACTTTCTAGAGAGCAATTTGGCAAAAAATATCAAAATCAAATACATGAATGCTGCCTGGTCCAGCAATTCTATTTCTGGGAATGTATCATGAGGAAATAATTAGAAAGGTGTGTAAATATATGTGTACAAAGATCCTCATAGCAGTGTTTACCACAGCAAAAGTTGACAGCAATATAATTCTCCATCAGCAGGCAACTGGTTCAATAAAGCAGGGAACATCCACAGCATCGAATAAAACCATGAAGTGGCTATACTTCCCGGCAATGCAAAGATTCTATGATGAAGTGTGAAGTGAAAAAAAGCAAGTCAGCAAACATGTGGAGTATGAGGCCATTACTTTGCGTGTGTGTGTGTGCGCGCTTGTATGCGTAGGGGGGGAAAGGTCTGAAAGGAGAAACACCAAAATGGCACAGTGTTGATCTCTGGGTGGTAGGATTTTCACTTTCTACCTTACATCTTTTTGCACCACCTGAATTCATTTCATGTGCAATATATTTGACATTTCAAGCCTCATCACATCACTCCTCTGCTCTAAACCCCGCAACTGCTTCCCCCCTTACCTGGAATAATGCCCAAGTCCTTCTGGGGGCCTCTGACACTCCACCCCCAGCACCCACTTCCTCTCACACCTCACTCCTGTTGCCCCCACTCCCCCACCCCCTCCCTCTTTCCCCCACTCCCCCACCTCCTCCCTCTCTGTCTTGGGCACACTGGTCCTTCCCCACCCCCCAACACCAGGCACACTTCCGCCTCTACACTGGCTACTTCATCTGCCGGGAACACTGTCCTCCCAAACCCTGCATGGCTTGTCCCTTTGCCTCTTTCAAATTTTAGATTAAACATCACTGTTATGGGTTAAACCATGTCCCCCCAAAATCCCTAAATTGAAGTCCTAACCCCCAGTACCTCAGAATGTGACCTCGTTTGGAAACAGGATCAGTGCAGATGTAAGAAGTTTAGGTGAGGTCTCACTGGAGTAGAGTGGAGCCCACTCAGTCTGACCTTATAAAAAGAGGAAAGGGCATGGACCCTTCCCTAGCACCTTCAGAGGGAACATGGCCCCTTGACCTTGACCTGGATCTCCTAGCCTCCAGAACTACACGACAATAAACTTCTCTTGTTGAAGCCATTCAGTGTGTGGCACTTTGTTATGGCAGCCCCAGCAAACTAATACAGTCACCTGGTCAATGAGTCCTCCCGCACCACCCTGATTAAACCTTCAGCTCCTCACTCCCCAATTAAACCTTTGTCTGTTCCACTGATTCACAGCACTCATCATCTAGAAACACATTATGTAATTAACTTTGTCAATGATGCATCCTGAGAGGCCGGGCACAGAGCAGGCATTGCCACCGAGTAGGCATTCAAGAAAGATCTGCTGGGCAAATGAACAAACACAGAACAAAACAGATAAACTCTACCCTGGTGGAGGGAGGCAGAGAAGAAGCAGGCATATATAAGATGGTGATCGGTGCCATGGAGAAAAAATAAAGCAGAGTCAGGAGCAAGGAATTGCGGAGGAGGTTGTTGTTTAGAAAACACGGGGAGGAAGGCCTCTGATTATATGAGATTTGAGCAGAACCTGAAGGAAGGGGCGCAGTAAACCATGTAGATACTATCTGAGATAAGAATGTCCTGGGCTCAGGGAACAGTAAGTACACATTATTGCAATGAACACATATCACTTTTATAATCAGGGGGAAAAACCAGTAAAGCTATTGTTATCCTGAAAATACATAAAAATATTTAAAAGCCAAATTCTAAGGGCTAGGAAGAATTTGATTTTTTAAATTCCTGCGACTGTATTAAGTAAGGCCCAGGTTGAAAATTCCAACCCCTTCCAAGAATGCCTTTCCTCCACCCTGTCCCCCCCCATCCCATCCTCCATCAAATGACTGTCCAGGGGAAAAAACACCTAACAACGCAAGGATGGGAGGGGTAGGGGTGAGGGGTGAGGTCAGGTGAGAGGTGAAGCAGTCCTAAGGCAGAGAGACCTGGAGATCCTCGCTGGTGCCACAGAGCCAAGCAACTCTGTCTTAGCAAGCCTGAGACTTGCTCCCCGCAGCCCGCCACCACCACTCCCACCCAGATGTGCCCTGTGCCCGTCGTCCTTCCACCCCAGCCTGTCACAGGCCTCAGCCCAGCCTGTGTGTCATGTGCTCCTGGCCTGTCCCCAGACCACTGTGGCCCCTGGCTCTGACGGATGTTCGCTCCTGCTAACCAACCAACTGCTACCCACTCAGCCTCACTTTAGGCTGTTGTTTTTCAATAATCATGGTTTTTAAAAAACCCACATAGCCTGAATTTACCATATTAGCCATTTCTAAGTAGTATTAAGTATTTTCACATTGTTGTGCAACCAACTCTTCTCACCTTGCAAAACTGAAGCTCTGAACCCATTAAGCACTAGCTCCCATTCCCGCCTCCCCTCAGCCCCTGCAACCACCATCCTACGTTCTGTCTCCATGACTCTGACGACTCTAGGCACCTCACATAAGTGGAACCACACAGTACGTGTCTTTTGGTGACTGGCTTACCTCACTCAGCGTAATGCCATGGTGTAGCATGTGTCAAAATGCCCTTCTTCTCTAAGAAGGAATAACAACACCATGGAGTGTACACAGCACATTTTGTGCATCCATGCACCCGTGGACAGATGCTTGGGTTGCTCCCACGCCCACCTCAGTTTTGACACCTGCTTGCATCAGCTATCTGCAGAGGCTCCTGAAATCCTTGGCTGTCACCCACGCTGCCTCCTGCTGAGACCAGAGCAGGGAAACCAAGGACTGGACCAAGGGCATCCAAGGGCGTTTAGGCTACACATCCAGCCAGACACCAGCTCAGCTCGGAGCCGGCTGCTGCGGCTCCGTTTCCCAATCACCTTGAAATCTGGGCGGAATTTTCCTCCCCACCAATGAGGTAACAACCCAAAGTCTTTGAAATGCACCCAACCTCAATGAGACGCTGCCCCATTTGGCCAGAGCTCCCCAACCCTTAGTGCGCATACAAATCACGGGAAGAGGCTCTGAAAAGGAAGATTTTGGGGCGGGACCTGAGAGTCCACCTTTGTAACAAGCTCGGTGTGGCGCTGATGCTACTGGTCCTCAGGCCTCACCCACAGCAGCAAAGGCCTAGCGACTTCCCACCGGGTCACACCTGTCTCCTGGGCTTCACCCATCCCCCGGAAGCTGGCTTCAGAAGGTGGTTTGTTTTGTATGCTTGAGGCTTCCCCTTTGAGAGCTTCCCAGCAGTGTTTGCCCAGTGTTTTAAAGAGGCCTGCAGGCTGCCTGTCTCCACAGGGAATCCTAGCACCCAAAACAGTGGCGATGGGGGACCTTCCACAGGCCCAAACAGGGGACCAGGGAGCAAGAAGAGAAGGAGAGTTTCCAAGCGACTCCCCAGAGGTGAACAGCCTGCCAAACACCAGGAGGAACCTGACCTCCTGACCGCCTGCCTAGACACACCCATCCCAGGGGAGCCCAGGACCACTGTCACCGGTTCATTTTCGGCCCATGGCTCGGGCCACCCAGGGCTGCTGGAGAGGCAAGCAGAGTCAGGCCTCCCAACTTCAGCGGGGCCTTGCCACTTCAGTCGCCGCTTCTCAATCTCCTCTGGAAACCAGCTGCATTTTCTCACGCTCCCAATTCCACCTCATACTCGCCCTCCTCTCAAAAGATGGTCTCATCCACCACTCTCCATGAAGTCACCTGCTCCTCCAAGCCTGTCTCCAGGTCTAGTCTCCTACTTCTCCTTGGTCTTGCTCCTCTCTAAAAGGAATCCCTGCCCAGCCGGTGTGGCTCAGTGGGTGACCGTCAACCTATGGACCAGAAGGTCACGGTTTGATTCCCGGTCAGGGTACATGCCCCGTTGCAGGCTCAATCCCCAGTGCAGGAGGCAGCCGATCAATGATTCTCTCTTATCACTGATATTTCTCTCTCTCCCTCTCCCTTCCTCTCTGAAATCAATAAAAAGACCTTAAAAAAAAAAAAAAAAAAAGAATCCCTGATACCATCCCCTCCAAATCCCTGAGAGAGGTCACCCCTGCCCTCACTGCTTCCCTCTCCAACAATATCCGTCTCTTCCAATATGCATCCCACCCCATATTGGTGGCCCCACTTACCACACCCCTTTTACCACCCCCTAACTCACTGCCTTATTTCTTTTTTTTTTTTTAATTATTGGCAACACACTGAGAAATATTCCTAATGATTCTACCACTGAATTACATTTTTATATACATCCGTATACATATGAATATCTGTAGATCTACATGTCAATCTCTATATATCTATCTGGTTAATTTTTATGAGTTATTCTCAGGTTAAACATATAGTAATCCAAACAGGTTTATATTACCCTTTTCTTAAATAATTCAAAGGAAAAAACTATTTCATTTTACTTCTCACATGTGACTAACCCACAAGCTTAACTAAAAAGTTAAAGACCAACAGAAGAGGTATGTGTGTGAGAGAAAGAGATCTTTCTAATAAATTATCAAGCCATGTCCAGTGTTGGTTTGTGAGGTTGGGGAATGTTTAAGAGGACAGATATCATTTTAATTAGTGCTGTAGTGATACTAAGATACTTATAAAAAGTCCCTCCATTGTTATAATATGGGGCCCAGAGTAACACTGAATATTCACTGCCTTATTTCACTGCTGGAACAAACTCAGCACCTCCCAAAGCAGAAGCTGGCCCTCTGACAGATGCTGCTCGGCCCCAGTAAATTACACCCTGGGTGATGTCTGCCTCTGCGGCTGGCCCTGGATCACAGGAGGGCAAAACTCAGTCTTCAAATCACATCACTTCCCCTCTCTGTTGGTCCCTTTCAGCAACAACATTTTGAATAGTCTGGACCCACTGTGGGCATTTTCTCACAAGCCCCCTACATCAGATCCCCACTCCCAGCACACCCCACAAACCTAGTACCTGAGGGCACACACAGACTGTGGACTCAGACTGGGAGCACCATGAAAGCCATGGGCAGCCAGCACAGATGTTTAAGCAAGAAGGAAGTGACGTGAGCAGATGTGTTTCTAGAAGGATCCTCCAGCTGAAGGTGGAGGATGAAGTGGGTGGAGCAAGAGCAGAAGTGGAGGCCGCGTCAGGAACTGGAGGAAAGACGGTGGGGGCTTGAATGAGGGTGGGGCAGTGGGGATAGTAGAGGAAAGTGGACAGAGCAAAGAGATATTTCTTCCCCTACATGAGAAGTCACTGGGTCACTTCCCTTCATTCACTGAGGATTTGGAGTCCCACTCACAGTCCTTTCCACCTCACTTGTGGCAAATCCAACATCCACAGATTATTCACCCAAAGGCTTTCACCCACATTTCACTACAGTGACTGACTCCCACAGCGACCCTGCCCTGGGTCGTTAACCAAGACCAAGCCCTGAGTTGATGCATTTTGAAACCTTAAATGCCAACCCCGCCAACCCCTCCAGTCCTGGCGCCACCTCACTGCTCCTCCCTGCTTCTGGCCCTTCCTCATCCAGCCTCGGCTCCACGCTGCAGCATCCACACCACTGCTTCTGGCCCTTCCTCATCCAGCCTCGGCTCCACGCTGCAGCATCCACACCACTGCTTCTGGCCCTTCCTCATCCAGCCTCGGCTCCACGCTGCAGCATCCACACCACTGCTTCTGGCCCTTCCTCATCCAGCCTCGGCTCCACGCTGCAGCATCCACACCACTGCTTCTGGCCCTTCCTCATCCAGCCTCGGCTCCACGCTGCAGCATCCACACCACTGCTTCTGGCCCTTCCTCATCCAGCCTCGGCTCCACGCTGCAGCATCCAGACCATGTCTTGCCAGACCCCTCTGCTCCCCCTGGCTCTTCACCACACCTGCCTGGGACTCCCAACCCTGACCCAGCCAGTGGCCTGCCTTTCCCTGGCCTCACCTGGAATGTCAGATGCTGCAGGACAAGGTCACATCGCAGGCGCACTGGCATCACTACAATTTCTCCCATCGCCTTAGACTTCACTCCCCACCTTCCACCAGCTCCCTCCAATCCCTTCTCTCAATGCTGTCTCTCCCCAGCCCTGCTTGTGGTCAGCCCGCCTGCCCACATGAACGTCCTCACTTTGGGTGAATTATCCTTCAGTTACTTCTGCTCTTTCTTAAATTGTCAACCACTGTATCTTTACTGATTCTTCCTTGAAGCCTATAAGCATGATCAAATCTATAACCTGTTTCTAAAACCTCCATCAACCCCATGCCACCTTAAGTGATAGGGGTAACAAAACCTCACCAGGCATGAGAATCACTTGAGGAGCTTATTGAACATTTTGAAACTACAAAACCTCCGCATCCCCTAATTCAGTGGTTGGCAAACTGCGACTCGCAAGCCACATGCGGCTCGTGAGCCGCGGTTTGCCCCTCTGTTGACTGAGTTTGCCGACCACTGCCCTAATTCAGTAGATCTAGCTTGACCATGAGTGCAGGATTTTAACAAGAACCCCAGGTGAGCCCTAACCAGTTTGGCTCAGTGGATAGAGCGTCGGCCTACGGACTGAAAGGTCCCAGGTTCGATTCGGGTCGGGGGCATGTACCTTGGTTGCGGGCACGTCCCCGGTGGGGGGTGTATAGGAGGCAGCTGATCGATGTTTCTCTCTCATTGATGTTTCTAACTCTCTATCCCTCTCCCTTCCTCTCTGTAAAAAATCAATAAAATATATATTTTTTTATTTTTAAAAAAAGAACCCCAGGTGATGCTGACGAGTGGCCCTCACACCATCCTCTGAGAAACAGTTCCATGCAGCAGCACTGGACATGAGGTGACAACCACCTACATAAAAACTCTCCCCTCCCCTGGTTTTCATGACACTGCTTTCTCAGGCCAGTGTCCTTTGTGGGCTCCTCCTTCTCTTCCCCTACCCTGAATGTCAGTTTCCTGGGCCTCTGTCCTTAGCCTTCTTCTCTTCCAACTACATGCACTCCCTCAGTAGGGTCTTCCAGGTCTATGACTTCAACTACCATCAGATGCATCCATTTAACACACTTTTTTTAAAGTGCTGGATCTGGGATGGAAGGAGGGAGGAAGGAGAGGTGCTGGTGATACTCAATACAATATACAACAGGCATGTGCACTGACCAACTGAAAGGGTTGCTATTCTAAAGCAGAGTCCTAAGGTTCCTGCTAGCTGAGCATTAACCCTTCAGTTGCTGGATCTTGGGAAGGTGGCGGGGAGGTGGGGGGCATCCTAGGAGAAGAATCAGGAAAAGAATCCTGAGGGAAGGCATGTAAACCCAAGGAACTTAGGCAGATGGGGATGCCATATAGCAGCTATTTACCAACTGGTATGGTAGTATTTCAGTATGTTAATGAATGAATGGGTTATGAATCGGGGCAGGTCTAGAAAACCATTTTGTTCTGCAGGATCTAACTGTCCCTAGCTCGCGCACGCACACGCACACGCCCACACACACGCACGCGCACACACACACACACACACACACACACACACACACACCACGTCCACACACTCCTCTATCGCTCCCTCACTCTCTCATACATTCTCCTCCCCACCCCGCCACCCCCCCACCCCGCTGCCTTCTTGCAGGTCGCCATCTTCTCTCCCCCAAACCATTTTGTTCTGAAGTTGCCTGGTCAATAGGGCTCTTGTACACTATTCACGTAGATTCAGTAAACCCCAAAGGCAGGTGTATCTCAAGGTCCCTGAAGATCTGGACTGGCTCCAGAGTAGTCTGGGCTGACTCAGGCCCCAGCGAGCCAACACCACTCACTCCCAGAAGGTTGGAACGGGAGGCATTACCTCTTAGCCCAGTGCTTCTCAAACTGAGAGAGAGAGAGAGAGAGAGAGAGAGAGAGAGAGAGAGAGAGAGAGAGAGAGAGTGTGTGTGTGTGTGTGTGTGTGTGTGAGAGAGAGAGAGAGAGAGAGAGAGAGAGAGAGAGAGAGAGAGAGAGAAATCACCTGAGGGCCTGATGAAATGCAGAGTCTGAAGGTCTGGAGTGGGGCCTGAGATTCTGCATTTCTAACAAGCTCCCAGATGGCGATGAGGCTGCAGTATCACACTTTCAGTAACAAGGTTAGATTTTCACCAATGAGGAGAAGCAATGCCTGAAGCTGCATGCCACAGCAGTAGCATACCTAGAGCATGACCAAGCAAGATTGGGGCGATGGGGTGGGGGTAGGGGTGAAAGACAAAGTGGAAGACTGAGAGCAAAGTAGGTGTCCTCGGGGTGTGGCTGCAGGAGGGGAGAGGAGAGGAGGGTTTATGAGAAAGAAGGATGGAATGCAATGGTGAGTAAACTGCTTTCTGCAGGTCCCTGGACTAGAACATCTATAGGACAGTGTGATGGCAACACTCACAAACATTCAACGGACAATTACTCCAGGGCAATTACAACCAATAACAAGCATATTCCAAGGGGGTCAGCACGTGGGCTTGAAATGGAAGAGCTGAAAGAGAACTCGGAGATCATCAGAGCGACCCATCTTACACTGATGAAGAAACCCGGGACCAGGTAGCTTGTCCACAGACAAAAAGCCAGTTATCAGCCGATTAGCAGCAGAAAATAGCACGCACAGGTTTGCCAGCTCACAGTTCAATGTGCTTTCCAACAAATCCTGCCGCCTGGGTGTGTGAAGGAGAAATCCTGTCACCGAGCTGCAGATGAAAGGTGGGTGTCCACAGCTTGGCAACAAGTTATATCAGTTAGAGCAGCATCTTCCTATCTGGGAAAATCAACCTAGTGCGAATATAATTACAGTAATTAGCTAGCTGCCTCTAGCACCCCGGGCACTGGGAGAAAACCTGTGGCTCCCAGGTCCCAGGAGACTCTGAACAACAGCCTGGCTGGCTTCTGTGTTCGGGATTAAGTGAGGTATTTCCTGACAAAGACTGCAAACAGCTGTTCCCAAGGGAACGGGCGTGAGAATTTAAAATGCAGTCCTCTATGTCCTTTGACTGGCAACCCAAAGAAAACCAAGCAAACTAGATATAACCAAAAAAAGTGTCTCAATGTCACGATCTTAAATCAACTGTTCTAACAGTAGAAAGACAATTGCAACATTTTCAGTGCCCATACCCCCAAAATGCTATGAAATTTTCAGTTACTGGATTTTATAGTATCTGGATCAGTAGTTCTAAAGTTTAAAGTGCCTTAAAATCAGCTGTGAACTTGTTAAAAATGAGATTCCCAGGCACTCTCACCAAAAATTCTGTGGGTCAAGGGTGAGTCCCAGAGATCTAAATTCTTCACAAGCAACCCCCCTCCCCCATCCTCGTGTTGTTGATGCAGAAGGTGGAGGGATCACACTTTTGAAACATTTATCTTAGTTTTTATTTATAGGATACTAATCCACTCAAAAAGTATCTATATACATTGAGTGGCCAGATTATTATGATCTCTGAACACATAATAATCTGGCCACCCAGTGTGTGTGTGTGTGTGTGTGTGTGTGTGTGTGTGTGTGTGTGTGTGTGTGTGTATTCATGCACCGGGCCTCTAATATATATTATTAGAGGCCCGGTGCATGAATTCGTGCATGGGTGGGGTCTGGCCAGCGGGAGGGGACATGGGCAGTTGGCCGGCCTGCCTGCTGGTCAAACTCCTGGTCAAGAGGACAATTTGCATATTAGCCTTTTATTATATAGGATATACACTGAGGGGCCAGATTATTATGCGTTCAGAGATCATAATAATCTGGCCACTCAGTGTATATAAAACCCTAATATGCAAAAAGACGGAAAGGCAGAAAAACTGAACAACCAATCGCTATGATGTGCGCTGACCACCAGGGGGCACGCGCGGAATATGGCAGGCACTGGCAGCAGGCAGCAGAGCATGGAACATGGTGGGCGTCGGTCATGGTGGGATGGTGGGGCAAGTGAGTGGGGGCGCCAGACCAAGGCAGGGCACTGGTCGCTGTCATCCAGGCGAGCCTCTGGTGGTTACTGAAAATTCTTTGCTCCCGTGTGCCACAGTCCCACCTGGCGCTTGCACCTGCTGCCGGCACCAGCCCCGCTCACACCTGCTGCTGGCACCAGAGCCACTTCTCACACCCGCTGCCGGGCCCAGCGCTGGTCCCGATTGCTTGGTACCATCAGCGGGTACGAGTGATGGCTGCTGGCCCTGATCGCCCCTGAGGGCTTCTCTACCTCCCCCTGCTCCTAAGTGGCAATCGGGGCAGCAGCCGCTGCTCACAGCTGCTGCTGGCGCCAGCCCCAATCTCTTCATGCGAGCGGGATCAGCACTGTCAGCGTGTGGGAGCAGCGGCGGTGGGAGCGGGGCTGCTGGCAGACAGGGGACCTGGGGCCACCGCGGTGGGAGGGGCCGGGCGGGGGCACAAGGATGGGCCAAGACCCACCCCTGTGCCCACCTCAGCCTCGTGGCCCACAGTTCCTTTCAAGGTGCACCAATTCGTGCACTGGGCCCCTACTAACAAATATTCGCCTCGAAATGGCTAATAAAATAGCACATCAAGTAAGATAAAAATTTAACCTACCATAAGTATAAATGAAATGGAAAAAATACAAAAAGAAAAGCAAAATGGCCAGTTTTGCTAAAGAAAAGAATCAAAAACTTTTAAATTTCAAAATTATACAAAAAAATTTGTAAAACTCCATTAGAAGGGGAAACTGTTAACACACAGGACAAAAATGGTTGCTATCCATATATAAAAAGATTGAAAAATGTAATTCCAGCCCTAACTGGTTTGGCTTAGTGGGTAGAGTTTCGGCCTGAGGACCAAAGGGTCCAAGGTTCAATTCCAGTCAAGGGCACATGCCCAGGTTGTGGGCTCAATCCCCAGTAGGGAGCGTGCAGGAGACAGCCAATCAATGATTCTTTCTAATCATTGATGTTTCTATTTCTCTCTCCCTTTCCCTTCTTCTCTGAAATCAATAAAATATATTTTAAAAAGAAATAAATATGTAATTCCACAACTAAATATGTAATTACATGTTTAAATATGTAATTCTCTGAGCAAAAACACAGAGAAAATTAATTGAATACAAGTACAAAATAAACAAAAAATATTCAATTCATAAGTAATAAGAAATTAAAACAATGTATTATAAATTTATTTAACATGGATTTTTAAAATAATATTCAATCCTAGTGATGATGTGAATCAGGCTACCACATAAACTGCTAGGCTTTATTTCAGCATTGCAGCTTCATATAAAATTGTTGTTCATTCAACAGCCACTTACTGAGCACCTATAAGGCACTCACCACACTGACCAAAACATGCAAAGATCCAGCCTGGTGGGCCTTAGATTTATGTTACATCCTAATTTCCCTTCTAGAAATGTAGACTTAAAAAAAAAAAAAACACACACACACACACACACAAAGAAATATAGACAAAGCCTTACCACACAGCTATTCATCACAGCATTGTTTATAACAGCCAAAAACAGCTGGAAATAGTAAATGAATAATTAAGTAATTATTAGGATGGAAAATTGTGAAAAAGGAAATTCTTAAGTCAATCATTAAGTGAAAAAAAGTAAATACATTGTGCATATACTTCCATTTTCTTTTTTTTTAATGTCAACAAGAAAAGGCAAAACTATTTACAGTGTTATCTGTGGGTTGTAGGATTGTGGGTACCTGTTTTCTATACCTTCCAGTAATTTCTAAATTGCTAAGTAATTTGCAAAGTTATCAGTTTCACAGTAACTATTATTTTGAGAAAGACTTATCCCTGAATACGATGAAAAAATGTTCACGATTCTTTCCTTTTACGTTGTGGGTGTAGGTCTCCTAAAAGCACAATATTCTAAAGCAAGTCCAAAGTGTTACAAATTGTTTCCACAACAGTGAAGAGTCAAGACCCAAAGTATAAATGTTTAAACAAACCAAAAGGGCACACTCAGAGTGCTGAATGAAATGGAAATAGGCCAGAAATCGATAAAACATACAAATTTAAATAGAGACTGAAATTAGGAGACCAACGGGAAGGTGGACTCCACTTAACAAAAGTTAACAAGGAAAGAGAAACCTCCTGGAGGAGGAGGTCGTTTTCAGAGCCCCGGAAGGGGCTGGTGTCTCACCTAGGAAATCCAAATCAGGATTAAGACGCACCATTTTCTGACTAATACCACTTACTCTTCAGAAAGAGAACCGCCACGTCAGAGCTCAGCAAAGCCTCCTCCATCCCCACTCTGATGGTGAAAATACAACACTCAGGACTCACAGCCAGAGGGTCCTCGTGGCACAGAGAGGAGACCAGGACCAAACAACTGAAATGCAATCTTGCCCGTGCACCGTCCGTGCCAGGGGTCTGCGCGTGCTTGTGCACAGCTTTGTGTTTCCAATTGGATCCTTGAGGACAGCTGCTTCCTAGTCTACGACCCAGTCTAGAAGCAGCTGCGCCAACCAGAGGAGGCCAAAGCACAAATGAGTGGAGGGATGAAGTCTCTGCTCCCGTGACGTCAGCTCTAGAGTGGACATAGAATTCATTTCATGTCTCCAGGTTGAACACAGGCACACCAAGGAGATACTGCAGCTTTGGCCGGTTTCAGACCACCATAATAAGGCAAGTCCTAATCTTTTTGCTGGTGGAGGGTCTTGCCTTCAGTTTGTAAAAATAAATATATACGCTACACCTGTGAAGTGCAATAAAACGGGGGTCTGTATTTGTATTGGGGGTTGAGGGGAAACAGGAATGGACTTCTAAAGAAGAGAAAGTTATGGAGGGACAGAACAAACAGCTCCGCTATTGACATCAGACTTATTAGAGAATTACTTATGTTCTCTACATCTACGAAATATCCATTTGGCCATATGCGCCTGGGGAAGCTGTACGGAGGTGACCTGCATAGAGTTTGGAGTCAAACTAACCTAAAGGCCGGCAGCCTTAGTTTCCTCACATGTAAAATGGGGACAATGATGCCTACCCCACAAGGAGATTGGGTCTTGTGTATAAAATATAGCACCAGGCACACAGGCAGCGCTCAGTAAGTGGAAATTATTAGTCTGCCTGTCCCGCAGCTGATGAATCCGTTAGTATGAGATGGGCTTTCTTTGTCGACTAAAGACAAGGGCAGTCTTCATGAACATTTCTTTTCCCAGAAAGCCCAGGGTCTCCTGTCCTCTCTGGACACATGGACACACGGGGCGGAGCCTGCAGGGAGCAGAACTGAGTTCTGAGGTGCTGTGTTAGGCAAGGTTGTTCGCACCCTGGGTCTACTGCTGGGAAGAGACCCATTTCATCACCCCGGCTCTGGCGTGGCTTTCTGCGGCAGGGTTCCACCCAGCTGTGGGAAATCTTTGTGGAGACCTCAAGTGTGTACAAGTCTGCGGGTCAGGGCAGCTGGGTGACTGACAGGTGATGACTCTGCACCAACTAGCCTCTGACCTTGAGCAAGTCACTTCTCATGTCAGTTTCCTCTTTCGTGAAAGGAGTGGTTCCATCCTCCGATCCCTGAAGTCTCTTCCTGGGCTTCTACTGGGCCATCGCCTACACGGTGCTGCCGATCGTTCCAACAGTGAGGTCCTAGGGACACCTTCCAATGTGTTCCGTTTCCTTTCAAAGCCACTTGGCGGTCTGTCGGCCATCCTCCCAGGAGAAGGGAGGATTTGGCGTCGCTTCCATGGCTTTCTGTTCCTGCTCCATGCCCACCCAGGGCTGCTCATTCCACCTTTCCTTTTCTGCCCACTAAGGGGTCAAGTGTGAGAGCCCCGGGGACAACCACCGGCTCACAGCCTGTCAGCTCAGAGACGGTTTCCAGGCCATCCTGTGCGTATGCTCAGGGTGGACACATAAACATTTCGGAGGAGCAATATGAATTAAATCATTTCCTCAACAACAAAACCCGCCCACATGCTTCTCCATAAAGCATGCCTCTTAATTCCATGCTGACGAGCCGTCAGTAAACTCCATCTATTATAAAAACAACCCTGACTCCTTTCATGCCCTGACACTCGGAAATCACAATATTTCCACACTCTATTGTACTAATGCCTCTGCAGAAGTAAAAGCAATAGCTAGTTCCCTGGAAAGACCCGTGGCCAGGGCGCTTTCCAAGAGAGATTCTTTGAATGTTCTTTGTGTCCTGGTGCACTGGGGGACATCACACCGCCAGAATCCCTGTGTCGGTGGGGCGCAGGGCTCCTCGGAGTAATGCAACACCGTTTTAAAGCACACACACCCCCGAGTCCCCCTTCAGCCTGACAATAAAGTACTCCCTAACATTTGGTAGACCACCTTGACACAGCCACGCACGCATACAATTCCACTGCCTGGATTTTGCAGAGAAAATAAAGGCACCTTCGGAGATGAAGAAGCCACCAGACCCGCCTCAGACTCGAGGATAACAGGATAGCTTTGCAGATCATTAGCAAGATTGGCCACAATCCGCTGGCTTTCTCCCTTTCTTTTCTCCGTGCCTTCGGCTGCTGGGCCCAAGAAGAATGGAAGAGAATCTCCAGAGAGGAAGGCGAGGGAGCGGTGGAGAATAAAAGAGTCTGGGCGGGGAGAGCAGGGTTTTGAAAATAGCAGCAATAAAGGAAGACAGGGTCGCGGCGGCGGCCCGAGGGTCCCCGCGGTGCTTACCTGGGGCGCACGAGGCCGGCCGGGCCAGCAGCAGCAGCCA
The DNA here is from genome assembly GCA_025583905.1 of Ia io. Lineage (NCBI taxonomy): Eukaryota > Metazoa > Chordata > Mammalia > Chiroptera > Vespertilionidae > Ia > Ia io. The sequence goes on from JAJQQW010000016.1 coordinate 27,831,006, forward strand.
GAGGCCGGGGAGCAGCAGCCCCGGGCGGCGGCGGCGGCGGGCGGAAGGCCCGTGGCCGCTCGGCCCCGGGACCAGCGCGACCCCGGCGCGGGTCTGCCCGTCCATGGCCGCGCCTCGCGTCGGCGCCGCGCCCCCGGCAGTCCCGACCGGCGCCCGACCCGGCCTCGCGGCTCGGCGCTCTCGGACCCGGGAGGTGGCCGCTGCGGCTGCGGCTGGGACGGGGCGCCGCGCACCGGCGCGGAGGGAGGCCGGCGAGGCGGGGGCGGGCCGGGGGCCGGAACCACGGACAGGGGCCGCCAGCCGCACGCCCGCCTCGCCGCTCCGCCCCCTTCGGAGCCTCGAGCCGCTGCCCGGCAACGCGCGGGCCCGGGCGCGGGGAGGCGAGCACCACCTCCCGGCCGGCCGGGCGCCTGCCTGCGGGCAGCCGGGCGGCAGGCGCGGGGCGCGGGGCGCGAATGCGCGGGGCTGCGCGGCGCGGGGGACGGGTCCTTCCCGCAGGACCCGCCTCCCGGGAGGGGGCGCGGGAGGACGCGGGAGGCCTGGGCCGGGCCGGGAGCCGGCGCCGCCCGGACCCGCACCCCACACCGGTCCCGCCGCCGCCTGGTGGCCCCGCGCGTTCCGCCCCCGGGGGCGCCCGGAGAGAGGGAAGGAGGCCCGCCAGGAGGGGTCGGAGCCGGAAACCTGGCAGCCCAACGCGGCGGCCTCTCCCTCCTCCTCCGGGGCCCGGCTTCGCTCTGCTCGATGGCGTGCGGGGCAGCAGGTGTGAGCGGGGCGCCTGCGTGGGCAGGACAGCCTTCGGGGCTGCCGAGGGGACAGAGCAGAGGAGAGGTCGGGCTCGCTTTCCAGGAGCCCGACGGGCAGTGGAGGGGCTGAGAAAAGCGCGCAGCTCGACCAATCCTTTCTCGGGTCTAGGGGTTCTGCCTGCTGTCCCGACCGGGAAGCCCGCACAGCCCGCACGTAGTAGGCCTTCAGAAAGCTCCAGTTGAACCGAATTGAAGGGGAGCCGGAGAGAACCGCACTCATCCAGGCCCTTTGAGGGAAAGCAGCGCTCGTGGGAGGTGGAGAGACTGTCAGAGGATTAGCGTTTGGGGGTTAGGGTTCCCCAAGGAAATGAGGAAAGCGAAGAAGGGAGTTAGCGTTTGTCAAGTACCTGCTTTGTGCCCGGCATCTAACTCGGAGGATGGTGGTTTAAAGGTCTTGCAACGTGGAATTGGCAGTTTTGAATCTTCGCGTCCTGTTGCAGCGCACTAGGCAGGGTGCTAAAGGTGTGAGGGGGGCACACTATCTGACTTCCTGGGGAGCTAAGGTGGGCAGTAAAAATGTGAGTCATCTACATTGACCAAAGGATCCCGGTTGTGCCCCATTCCCGGTCCCCTATGAGACCCATTCTTGCAGCTCACCCGTCTGGGCAGCAATAGCCCTGCTCAGAGGAAGGCTGAGGCAGCCTTCTGTAAGCACCTACTGTTCCTTTCAGGGAAGAGAACTGAGAATAAAGGTTAAGGATAGCTTTTGTTGATGTTCCTAATGTGTACTTTATTATGCCTCGGCATCATAAACAGTCCCAGTTCTTAGCAACTGATCTCCTCCGACCCCCCACCATGAACAGACAGCTTTGCAGACGTTGCCTCCAGCTCATACACTCCAGGTGAGGAACTGTGTGGAGACACTGCCTGTCTCCCTCCGTATGTCTGCTCCCCAATATGATGGCCCCAGACCTGGGACCGCTTGTTCACACTTTTCTTCATTCTCTAAGCTCATTGTGAAAAAAAACAACTGTATTTGACCACAAACCACTGCCTTGAGGGGATAAATTGTCTTGTCCTGTTACATTATTTAATCTTTTACGAAATTATGCTGTGCCTCTCCAACCAAATTAATGTAAAGCTTGAAGCTGGTGTCACCCAGCTTAGGATTGCCCATAGCACCGTAAACCCTCATTACACATTTGTTCATTTGAAGCAGAGCTTCCACCTGCCCAGGAAAGAGGTGTCACCTTTCAGATTTGGCCCCAGCCTCCAGTAAGCGTCCACCTACACTAGAACCCAGGGGGTCAGAAAAAGGACCCCCCTTCTTAATTCACAGGCAGCTCAAGGAAATAAAACGTTTACCCAGCCATTAAGAAGGGATTGACATCAGTCAGAAATAAAAATCTCAACTTCAAGATAATAGAAATGACTCAAGGTCACAAATTCTCTAAGGAAAGTAAGATCCCTAGGACCCCGTGGTCCCCAAGCTCTGAAAGCATAAAACTAAATATTCCTTCTGTGAGGATCTGGAGCATTTTGCCTCAGTGTTTAGCAAAATGTCTCCCAGGGCTCTAACAGCTCAGCTGGTAAGTTTTGTGGCTCAAAAGTCCAAGATGGATTGAGTGGTACAAGGTAGGGTGTATGTGTGCATGTGTGTACTGTGTGTGCACATACATGCCCCTACATGTATACACATACCTACCTGCATTTGTCTGATATGAGAATGGATTAAGTTAAGGCCATAGGGCATTCATACAAGCGAACACTTCTGGGCATTTACTATGACCGGTTCGTTGGGAATGTGTGTGTGTGTGCAGCGGAGGGAGATATAAAAGAAGCCATTTTTAGAGATTATCTCATCTAGTTCTCATTTCATAGATAAACTAGAGGCCCCATGCACGAAATTCATGCAAGGAGCTCGGCCCCCTGCAACCACCACAGCAGCCACCTCTGCCTCAGCCCCCGCCAGCCGCAGCTTCGTCTGGAAGGTCGTCCAGAAGGACATCCGGTCTAATTAGCATATTACGCTTTTATTATTATAAACAAGCCAAAGAGGTCAGCTTATTTCTCTCAGGCTCAGCCCCCACTTTCCATTTTCCAATTAAACCACACACCCTCTAGGAGAGGGGGCTTACAGACTGGTTTGGAGAGGAGAGGATCAATCTCCCTTAGACTAACACAAAACGGGCCCCAGAGTACAAGGGCCCCACTCCAGGCCTCCTCCAACCACACCCTCCCCACAGGGCAAGGAGTCTGAGAGGCCAAGCGGACACCCCACCAGGAGCCCAGAATCCCCTGCCCACTTGGCCCCAGGCTCCCTTCCAGGGCCTGTGTGGCCTCTTTCTCCCAAAGGGTGGGCCAACAGCAGGTGTGTCTGGGGTGGCCAAGGGGCAGCCGTCTGCAGGGAAGTGGTGGAACTTGGACACGCATGTAGGGTGAGATCATGAAGCCTACAGGAGTGAGGCAAAGAACGAGGTGTGGGAGGAGAAGGTGAAACAAGCCCCATATTCCAGTAGCAACTTAGCTTCCATATTCCTGCTCAGAACGCCAAGAGTCTGAGAATTAATCTGATGATGGCTTGGTTATGCCTACCTTGCCTGCTGGGGGTTGTTATCAGGTATATACAAAAGAAGGTAAATATTGCCGAAACCGGTTTGGTTCAGTGGATAGAGCGTCGGTCTGCGAACTGAAAGGTCCCAGGTTCAATTCCAGTCAAGGGCATCGTACATTGGTTGCGGGCACATCCCTGTTAGGGGGTGTGCAGGAGGCAGCTGGTTGATGTTTCTCTCTCATCGATGTTTCTAGCTCTCTATCCCTCTCCCTTCCTCTCTGTAAAAAATCAATAAAATATATTAAAAATAAAAAAGAAGGTAAATGTCCATCAAATTCAATTATTACCCCAAGGAGTATTTTCTGAACACTTACTATTTGCCAAGTACTGGCATGTGCATGGTGGACACAACAGCAAACAAAATAAAGGCCTTTCCTCACAGAGCTTACATGCTAGTGAGAAAAGACAGGCAATAAACAAATAAATAAGTGACTATATTTGTCACTCTAACAAGGTGACACTGAGCCATAGGGGTATCTGGGAAAGGGGGTTCCAGGCAGAGACAGCAACTGTACAAAATGAAGAAAAAGCTCTAGAACAAAGTAAACATCTTTAAAATATTTACTGAGCCCCTACTGAGTAATTGTCCCACAGAACAGGGTACTGAGTGATGACAAGGTTAATAGAACTGACAATCTTATAGAAAAAAATAAGTTTAAAAATAACAGTTTTGCAAAGTAGACCATGATGCATGTCAGGAGGAAGTTATAGAATGTCCGAAAAAGGGAGATATCCTACTTGATGGGGGAACCAGGGAAACTTCATGGTGGAGCTGCAGGTGAGTTGGGCCTTATGGGTCATTAAGGGATAAGAAGGATTTGGACAGCTAAGGAGGACAGGACGAGTGTTCCAGGTGGAGGGGATGGTATGGACAAGGACACCAAGGGAGGTAGGCATGGGACTTATTTAGCTAGTGTACTGGACCAGAGGGAACAATGGTTTACAGCTCTGACTGCATAATAAAATCACCCGGACTCAAAAACTAACAAACAAACAAAAAGAACCCCAGGCCATACCTCAGCCCAATTAAATCCAATTCTCTGCAGATGAAGCTTGTGCAATCAGGTCTTTAAAAAGCTCCCCAGGATTCTGATGTGCAGCCAGGAGCAAGAACCATGGAAAACAGTATGGAGCCTCTTCAAAAAAATAAAAACTAGAACTACCATGTGATCCAGCAATACCTCTTCTGGGTATACATCCAAAGGAAATAACTATCATGGAGAGATATGTGCACCATCCCCCATGCTCATCGCAACATTATGCACAGTAGCCAAGACATAGAAATAACATAAGTGTCCATTGATGGATGAATGAATAAAGAAATTGTGATATATATAAAATGGAATATTATTCAGCTATGAAAAAAGGAAATCATGTCATTTTTTTACAATATGGATGGACCTTAAAGGCATTACATATGAAATCTAAAAACATCAAACTCAACCTGGCTGGTTTGCTAAAGGGTTAGAGCATTGGCCCGAAGACTGAAGGGTTGTGGGTTCAATTCCAGTCAAGGATGTGTGTACCTTGGTTTCAGGCTTGATCCCTGGCCCCAGTTGGGGCGAGTGCAGGAGGCAACCAATCGATGTGTCTCTCTCTCACATCGATGTTTCTCTCTCTCTCTGTCTCTCCCTCTCCCTTCCACTCTCTCTAAAAATCAATGGAAAGAATATCCTCAGGTGAGGATTAACATAAAAAACATCAAAATCAAGGACACAGAGAGCAGAGTGGTACTCTTCTGGGACTAAGGAGTGGGGGACATGGGAGGATGTTGGTAAAAGGGTACAAACTTCCAGTTCTAAGATGAATAAGTTCCGGGGATCTAAAGTACAGGACGGTGACTACAGTTAACAATACTGTATTATATACTTGAACATTGCAATGAGCGTAGAGTTTTAATGTTCTCACCGCAACAACATCAAAATGGTAATTATATGAGGTGAAGGAGGTGTCAACCAACCTTACTGTGTCAAATATATACATGTATCAAATCATAACACTGGACACCTTAAGCTTACACAATGTTGTACGTCAATTACATCACACTAAAGCTAGAAGAAGGGTAAGAACCGTCAAGCTAGAAGTTGAACCAACGTTTCTACTAAAAATGATAAGACAGTAGTAGACAGAGAGATAAGGTAAGCTGGAATAGAATAAAGACTCGAATATCTAACTAAAGGTCTGGACTTCATTTTGTAGGCAATGGGGTATATTAACAATTTTTGAGATATTATTAGAACTAAGCACAAGAAGGATTACTCTATTAACAATATATAAGGTGATTTGGAGAGAAAAAAAGACTGCAAGTAGAGAGACCAATTTGGACAGGATCTTAACAGTGCGTGCCTAAAGTAACATTTTTTACCATCAAACAGACAGAACTTTTTAAAAATTGATAATACCCATTTGTGCCAGAGTGTGGGGAAACAGGCATTTTTCTATTGTACTGGTAGAGGTATAAATTGGTATAGCCATTTTAGAGGACAATTTGGCCTTACATTGAAATTTAAAATCAGCACACCATCTGGTGCAGAAAATTCCACTTCAAAATATATATATGTATATGCTTTTGCTTTTGCTTCTTTCTTTCCTCTTTTTTTTTTTTAAGTCAGGCTCAATTCAGGTAGGTAGATTCAGTTCCGTAATTCAATCAGATAAAATTTACTTTTTTAAAAGTGTACAGTTCAATGAGTTTTGATAAATGTGTGAAGTCCTGTAACCACCACATTCAAGATATAGAACTTTGATTTTTGCCCTAAAAAGTTCCTTTGTGCCAGCTTGCAGCCTAGCCCCTGCCCCTCCCCCAATCTTTGGCCACCACTGGTCTGATTTCTGTTTCTATAGCTTTGTCTTTCCTAGCTTCATATAAATGGAATCATACAGTACGTATCCCTTTGTGTCTGGTTTCTTTTACTTAGCACAATGTCTTTGAGATTCACCCAAGTTGTTGCATGTATCAGTAACTTGTTCCTTCCTATTGCTAACTAATATTCCATTGAATGGATATACCACAGTTTGCTTATCCACTGGGAAAAGAAATAGTGTGTGGAGAGAATTTGGAGAGTAAATATATGAAGAGAAATGTTCACTTTTATGAAGAGGAATATTCACTTTTTGCCCTATGTCAGGCATGTCAAACTCGCGGCCCACAACGAATATTTTTGCGGCCCAGCCAATATAATGTTTTGATAAAAATTTCATAACTTGCCCTGGCCAGTTTGGCTCAGTGGATAGAGCGTCAGCCTGCAGACTCAGGGGTCCCAGGTTCAATTCCGGTCAAGGGCATGTACCTTGGTTGCGGGCACATCCCCAGTAGGGAGTGTACAGGAGGCAGCTTATCGATGTTTCTCTTTCATCGATGTTTCTAACTCTCTGTCCCTCTCCCTGCCTCTCTGTAAAAAGTCAATAAAATATGTATTTTTTAAAAATTTTGTAACTTAATGTTTACCATATCCTGTTATACATAATTAATAATGAACTACAACGTTCGCTGACTGATTACTATAATCATATTGCATTCATTTCCCTTACATGCAGGCGCACTATTTCTCTCCACTAATACTAGCAGCAAATATTTTAGCAGCCGATTGCCATGTCATTAGTCTTGGACTGACTTGTTTGGTGTGCACAACAGGAACTATTTTGCTTCCGGAGAACAAGAAAATAGGTTTCTTTGCGTTACGCTCATTCATTTGTGTAGTTATTCAGTTTCTGGTAAGTTCAAGAAAAAATATTAATTTTTATTAAAATGTTCTATTACTTTATGTTAACGATTACTCATTTAGTTCAGCCCTTTGTATTCAGCATGTCTCTATCAAAATAAACCTACGTTTCTATGAAAATTAAAGCTTTTGGTTTTTTGCGGCCCACATAAACTTAAACCTTGTTTATTTGGCCTGTGTTGGCCTTTGAGTTTGACATGCTTGCCCTATATATTAATACATCTGATTATAATACTATTACATCTGATTAATACAACTGATATTATTTGAATTTTTAACACAAGAACATACAAACTTTATATTTAATTTTTTAAAAAAATAAAAACTGTGAAACCCTGGCTGATTTGGTTCAGTGGATAAAGTGTCAGCCTGTGGACTATAGTATCCCCGGTTCAATTCAGGTCAAGGGCACATACCTCGGTTGCAGGCTCGATTGCTAGCCGGTCAGGGTGTGTGCAGGAGGCAACCAATCGATGTGTCTCTCTCACATCAATGTTTCTCTCAGTGTGTGTCTCCCCCTCCCTTCTACTCTCTCTAAAAAACCAATGGACAAAATATCCTCAGGTGAGGATTAACCAAAAATAATAATAATAAATAAAAATAAAAACTGTGGGGCCCTGGCCAGGTGGCTCAGTTGGGTGGAGCATCATTCCATACACCAAAAGGTTTCAGGTTTGATTCCTGGTCAGGACACATGCCTGGGTTTCAGGTTCAATCGCAATCAGGGTGTGTGCGTATGGGAGGCAACCCATCAATGTTTCTCTCCCTCCCTTCCTCTCTCTCTAAAATCAATAAAAACATGTCCTCGGGTGAGGAATGAATGAATGAATGAATGAATGAATACAAACAAACTGTGGGTTTAAAAATGGAAGAGACACATTCCAGATGTTAAATCAACTGGTGAAATATTAGTAGAGACAAGAATAAAAAGTGATTCAGAGGTTTTGAGGCCACATATGCAAGGCTAAAGGAAAGTCAGTTGGAGAGGCCGGCTTAGGAGGAAAGAAGCATTTGGGTACTGAATGCGTTGGCTGTGAGGAGATGGGCCAGCACCAGGGAGCAATGTGAACGCAGCAGCGGGCGGTGGAGGTGAGGCTCAGGCTGGGGAGATGAGACAGGTCGGGCTAAAAATACAGATCAGGAAATCATTTGCACAGAGTTATTAGCTGAAGCTGTGAGAGTGAATGACTGTGCCTGGGAAGAGAGGAGAGAAGGAGAAGGCTGAGAACAGGCCCTTGGGAAAGACCTTCATTTTGGAAAAGCTGAAGAGGAGGCGATAAAAGAGGCAGAAAAAGTTGAGGAGCACAAACAAAACGTGATGTCCCCAAAGGCTTGGGAGGGAAGTCTCGGAAAGGACTGGGGGGAAATCTCTCTGGACTTGATATGTAGTCATTAAAAAGAGACTTTCTGTTGAAATGGGGGAGGTAGGGAGAGGCAAATAACATGAGAAAAAGAATGAGCTGATGGGGAAATAATGGAGGCTACAGAGAATGGTATCTGGCAAGGCTGAGATATGTTTTAGGATAGAAAGACTAAAAATCCCTGCAGACAGAAGAGAAGGTGTCTGAAGACAATGAAAGACTAAAATGCAAGGGAGGGATAATAGTTATAATAAATTCTCAGAGCTAAGAGGAGCTGGGATCCAGAGTAACATGTCATTCTTTTGAAAAGCCAGAGCCAGCAACACAATGTCCAGTGCAGGGAGAGTGGCTTAATGACATTACATTACAGCCACAAGAGAGAATGTTATGCTTCTGTTACAGTAACTGGAAAAACACAGGGCGTGTTTGGGTTATAATGTTAAGTGGGGGATAAAAACTAAATATAAAATGGTTTATGAGCTGATATAAAACAATATGTCTGACTGGGAAGGAATTGTGCAATACTTAAAAATGTTGTATTAAGATAATGGGATTGTTACCGGAAGAGGGGACCTGGCCCTGAACGGGTCTGCCTAGAGCCGGCCGGTCGTGTGTGGGTTCTTGACTTGGTACAGGAAAAAATTCACAGCACGAGTTCAGGTGAACTTTATTAAAGGACGTTTATTAAAGCTGGGGAGAACGAAACAAGCAGGTCAGGGCAAATGAGCTTAGACTGGTCTGCATTGGCTCACTGAGAAGTCAGAGAAAAAGGGGCCTTGTAGACAGGGTCAGGGGGTTTACCTGAAAGGAATTGCCGCTGCCCATTGCTGCCCTGGTGCAAGTGTTGAGGGAGGCCCCTTAGAGTTTAGGAGATACATGCCTGTGAGCAAAGAAGTGGGGGAGGTGCGTGCATGCATGCATGTTCTTGGGAGAGAGAGAGTATGCCCTGGGACCTTCATTTTAAGGGGTTTTTAAAGCTGGGTGTTTAGGGAAGGTCTTAGGGGAGGATCAATAGAATATTCATCAGCTTTATGCTGGTGTACTAAAATGAAATTTATTCTCTTAACTTCATCTGTCCTTGGGTGTGGTTGGCAAATGGCACTAATTGGATTTCTGTTATCCGTCTCCCTGAGTAGGGTGATGTAAGCTATTTACCCCCTGGTTGGAGAGCAGAAGTGCTAGCCATTTACTCTTATGTGACCCTGGTTTAGGGAAGATAGGATGTGCCAGGTGGCTGCAAACTGCTGCTTAACTATCTGTCTCAGTTTCCCTATTCTGCTTGTCCTGGCTTACTAGTGTGGGTTATTCCCGTACTAGCCTGTTTCAGGATTATGAGCATTCTGTCCTTTACTGTTGTTGTTATATTTGTCTTTCTAATTAAAAAATGTCTAGCAGGCAATGTCTTCCTCCAAGAGAAGAAAGTCAGATGATGATGGGTCAAGATGGAGACGTTAGGTGGTCTCTACATGATTTCTCCCTCAGCACAGTTCAACAGCAGGATTTGGTCTGTAAATATGAAAATCCAAAAAAAAGGGAAACAAATCAGACTGAGCAACAGAAGGTAGGGAGGTTTCACAGACTGCGTGAGGCTTAAGCAGGGTCTTGGACAAGGGGAACAAGGGGTACATTTGTTAAAGGAAGGAAAAAGCAGTGCAGATGAGAGGGTACCGCAGAGAAATGAAAGGTAGAAAGGCAAGTTAGAAAATGAAAAGGCAAGAAGGTGGAAATGAACATATTTGCCTAATATGAGGAAAAGCTACTTATAAGGAATTGGGGGACAACAGACCAAATAGGTAGGTTAAGGCCAGATTGCAACAAGCAAAGAGTATAGACCCGCCATGGTCTAAACGAAATCAGTTTAACTCAATCCCAGGGAAGACCTCCTGCTTATCAAAGGGGAAGCCAGTAGCGAGAGAGACAGCCTCAACATGCCATGACCGCAGATACAATGTTTAAAACCAAGATCCTTGTCTTGGATGGAAGGGGCTGGAAATGTCTGTCCCTCTTGCACAGAGGCGTAACGATACTGGCAAAGAAGAATGTTCTTAAGGCAGGTTCCAGGCCTCATCTCTCTGTCTGTTGTACTTTTCCTCACTCCTTTCCCCCAAACTCCGAGCCCCAACGAACAAGTTGCCACAGATCAGCTGGCTCAACCCCCTGCCCACACTCTCCACGATCAGTTCTCGCTATAGCCCAAAGCCCCGGGCAGCGCTCCTGAGGCATGCCAAAAATCCACAGCACAATCACGGCAACAGTTGGTGAAAGCTGTTTTTAGAATCTCCCTCATTCTTTGGCACTCGACTAACTCCCAACTCACATATGACTGTGTTCTGAAACTCATCCACTCTGGCTCACACTCAGAATGAGAATGATGATAGTCATCGAGCTCACCTTGCCATCGGTTTGGGTCAATTACATGAATAAATACAGCCAAACCCACACGAACTACACAGCTTTCCTTGATTCTCTAGAAAACCCCAGGCTCACTCAGATTCCTGGATGGACACCCTTCCTGGAAGAGCTCGCTGCTCTGGAGGCTCCTGTTGCTGTGGGCAGGGCATCGCTTCTCCGGGAAGCCTTCCCTGACCTCCCCGAGCTGAGTGTGTGGCCCTTCCTTTGTGCCCCCATCAGTCCCTGTGGTATTTCTGTCGCTGCACTGACCACATGGAATAAAACTCCACGTGTCTGTAAGTTCTTCAGGGGCAGAGACCTCCTTGTTTTCATCTCTATTATTCTCCGGTGCCTAGCGCAGTATTTGGCAGGTTGTAGGGCTCAATTCATGCTTGTTGAATGAATGAATGGAAGTACAAGAACTAAGCTCTACGCCAGTCTCTTCCCTCACTTCACTTCTCCCTGGTCCCCAATTAATAATTAACCTAATTAATTAATTAGGGGAGCATGAGTGTGTCCACATATATTTGGCACCAGAGCCGGAAGGGAAGCAGCATCTACTTAACCATCCTTACGCTGACAGAGTAACTTTTTGTACTTCAAAGTATGTCAAGAAATGCTGGCACAGCCCGGATAGCTCAGGGGTTGAGCGTCGACCCATGAACTAAGAGTTTTATTGCCCGTCAGGGCACATGCCTGGGGATGCGGGCTTGCTCCCCAGTAGGGGACTGCAGGAGGCAGCCAATCGATATCTCTATCTCTCTATTCCTCTCCCTTCCCCTCTCTCTAAAATAACTAAAAACATATTTTTTAGAAAGAAAGAAACGCTGGACTCCTCTGCTATACACTATGAAACACCAGCTGCAGATTGTACATTAAAAACATACATGACAGTAACTTGGCCTTGGACAGCACTTGGTAAGCTATTGTAATTGGCACCACCAAATGTTTGCTCAGTTCGGTGACCGGAGGCTCTCACAGAAATAGAGGAAGAACACGGTCTCTGCTCTTTAGGAAAGGTCAATCTCCAAATAATAAAATAGGCTTATAAAATCTGAATTTTATAGGCTCTGGATGAAAGTCGGGAGAAGCTGGATGATAAAATTATCTGCCCACAAACAACTCTGGGTGGAACACCTGTTCTATAAATCCGTATTGTCCAGTGAAGTAGCCACGAGCCACAAATGGCTATGAGCACAAAGTGTGGCTCATGTGACTGATAAGCTGAATTTTTAATGACATTTAATTTTACTTAAAGTTAAAAATCTACATGTGGCTAGTGGCCGCCTTATTGGACAGCACAGTCCTAGACCACACACACATACAAAATCTAATGGCCACTATGTGGTAAACTAAGTATAGACACTGCCGACTTATACCACGCTATTCAGATCCCCTCATAAATCCTGATCATGGCCCATGAGAGGCCCTGCTATTTATGGCAAAAACAACTTTCTGAACCTGAGTTTCCTTATCTGTACCTGAGTTCCCCCACCACCCTCATCACTATGTCCCTGTAACCTTCTGAGAATCCACCTGAAATTCTAGGTTTGGGTGTGAGGGGTTGTCTGCCAGAGACTCAGTCCAGAATCAAACTCAGCAACCATCACCCATGACCACAGAAGTCTGAGGAAGTCCTATGTGCAGAAAGATTAGCTATAAGATTAATTTAAAAAAAAAAAAAAAGACATCTGCAGATCAAACATGTATAGTAAAAACACTACATAAAAACAAAACTTTGAATCCCCAATATCCTTTCAATAAAACCCATTGCTCAGCACGTCCTGCAAAGGTTCTCAGACTCCTGCAGGGAAGTTCAGCCATTGGGACCACCCTTCCAGGCACTGCCTCTTCACCGGCTTCCCCATGCCCTTTGCCTCACCCACCCTTCATCTGATGGGCCCCTCCTCACTCCAGCCTTAGCTGACTGCCCTGTCCCCATCTAGGTAAGTCATCATGTTAGTCTCTTCTTCCTTAGCACTTACTGTATATTTAATTTGGGGTTTGGTTTCATGTGTGTGTTTGCCATGAGGACAGAGACCATTACTTCTTGTTTAAAGATGGGTATTTACACAGTGGTTAATTGCTTAGACTCTTGGGCCAATACTAAATGTATTTTTGTCACACTCCACCACTTATTAGCCATGACATATTAGCACCCATCTGAGCCTGAGAGTCTTCATCCATTACATGGAACAACAGTAATCGTCACTACCTCATGGCGTTTCATAAGGATTAAGTGAGTTGGTATACATAAAGCATGTAGAGAAGAGCCAGACTCCCAGCAAGCTCCATATTTGTGTTAGCTATTGCTATCCTTTGCCACTAAATGGTCAATGCCTGGTACAGTACCAGGCACATAGTAGATTCTCAGTAAATACTTACTAAACGAATGGTTGGATTTCCATCAGGTTACTATAGAAATGTTCTGACCTTTTTCTTTCCAACCACTTTTTTGCTATCTTAAAGCAATGACAATAATCTCTAAAAATATTCTAAATAATTATGATAGTAACTAGTTAATTAATTTATAATGTGATGTTGATGTTTGCTTTTAACACCAAGTTAATGAAGTATCTACCTGCTTCTAGCTCCTGAGAGTCTTTTAAATATTACACAATGCCTTCGCTGTGTCTAGTCTTCTGATATTCACTATTCGTTTTGTTGACTTGATGTAATCCATTCAGAAATCTCTTTGTGATCAGCTAGTCTTATGTTTGGAGATAAGTTCTACTCAGTCGTGGTGTGGTTGAGAACACTGGGTTTAGAGGAAGACAGACCGGACTTTGAATATTGTTTCACCTTTTTAAAAAACTATGTGTTTTTATTGATTTCAGAGAGGAAGGGTGAGGGAAAGAGAAATAGGAGTATCAATGATGAAAGAGAATCATTGATCGGCTGCCTCCTGCATGTCCCCAACTGGGAATCGAGCCTGCAGCCCGGGCATGTGCCCTTGACCAGAATTGAACCCAGGTCCCTTCAGTCCGCAGGCACTCCATCCACAGAGCCAAACCAGCTAGGGCTGTTTCACCTTTTAATAACCATGAAATTTTGGGCATGATTTCCTCACCTAAAAATGGAAATGTCAATACCTACTTCATAATGTTATATGAAAATAATTGAAGCAGGTAAGTTACTCAGCAGTGTGACTTACAACTAATTGTGAACAATGATCATTACTATCGCTCAATTCTTTGCCAGAATTGTATTTAAGAATTTTGTAACAAATGAAATTGGCTTCCAATATAATTTTTAAAAGAATTTTCCTTTTTAGTGTTAAGACTAGCACCTATTTATTTCATGGATAATTTGGGATCATGTCTTATATTTCTCCTTTTCCTAAAAAGAACTTTAATTTCTTACTATGCATTGTAAGAAAAGCAAAATATCCAGAGAAGCCAAGTTATAAATATTAAAATTATCTGTAATCTCACCACCTCAAAAAAAGCACTGTTAACATTAGACCATATGCTCTTCTAGATACTTTAAATGCATAAATGCACACACTCTCATACACACACACACACACACACTCACAATACTGGTAGAAAACTGGGATCTGAATATACACAAATTTTTTTGTTTCATTCAACAATGTATATAAACATCTTTTCAACTCAATAAAATATTTTCAAAACATCATTTTTAATAGTGGCATTGTATTCCAAGATATTAACCTATCCAAAGTTGTTCAGCAAATTCCCTAATGTGGGACAGTTGGGTGGTTCCCAATATTTTACTATTATAAGCAATGCTACATCAAACATGGTGCTATATAGGTTTATTAGCCCTTGGTCCATGCTTTGCCTTTATCCAGGAAACTGACCTTTGCAAGAATCAATCATTGGCCTTCTACCCTCTCCGCTTCCTGTGGGTTGGCCAGTGGGCAAGGCACCAGCAAGAAATCTAATAATGGGAAAAGAAAGGAGCAAGAGTATTTATTCTCCCAGCTCCCTTCCTGAAGCACTACTAATTGGCTATGTCCTTGAACATAAGACCTTACACGCATCTGGTAGGAGGTTCTCTCCTATGGCTACTCTCCCTGGGTTCTTGTAATAGCCACCCCCCCTGTACCTTTATGCTTAGAATGACATGGTGTCCCCATCACTGCTAATTTAAACGCTCTGCCATTCTTTGGTTTCCCTTAACCCTGCTCAGGCCTTTATAAGTAGTCCTTCATTAAATTCTCCACATTTATCCAGTCTGTGTGCCATCTGTTTCTTGTCGGGACCATAACAAGTAAGAACAGCTTTGTGGGTCAATTCCTCTGCCCATCTTTTATTATCACACGATAAATTTCTGAAACTGGAATTATATTCAAAGTGCATGCTTATTTTTTAGACCTTTTATAATAATGCCAACTTGTCTTCTACTATATCCTTCCTCCAGCAGTACATGGGAGTCAGCCTACAGGCCGCCTGTTCAAGTGCATATTACTTTTGAACTTCAGGCTCAGTTTATTTTTTTATTTCCAGTGCTAGGAAATGCTCTTCTATTACAACCCTGATTAAGCTGCTAGTCTAGTACTTCTTCAGAAATTCCTATTCTAAAAAACAGTAAAGTCTTTGCCCTAACTGGTTTGGCTCAGTGGATAGAGCATCAACCTGCAGACTGAAAGGTCCCAGGTTCGATTCTGGTCAAGGGCATGTACCTTGGTTGTGGGCATATCCCCAGTGGGGGGTGTGCAGGAGGCAGCTGATCGATGTTTCTCTCTCATTGATGTTTCTAACTCTCTATCCCTCTCCCTTCCTCTCTGTAAAAAATCAATGAAGTATATTTAAAAAAAAAAAAAATAAATAATAAAAAACAATAAAGTCTTTCTAAAAATATAGTTCTACATATTTTTGTTCAACAAAAATTTTAACTCCTACACTTGAGGATATTTTTTCCATTGATTTCTAGAGAGAGTGGAAGGGAGAAAGAAGGAGGGGAGAAAGAGATAGAAACATCAACATGAGAGAGACACATTGATTGGTTGCCTTCCATATGCACCCCTACTGGGAATGCCCTTGACCAGGAATTGAACCCGAGACCCTTTGGTCTGCAGGCAGATGCTCTACCCACTGAGAGCAAAACCAACCAGGGCAGCTAAGTCTTTTTAAAAGAAAGTGTTTATTGGCCCATTGCTAGCAAAAAGAAGACGGTCTTGGGGTATCAAGGCTAAACCACCAGCAGCAAGGCTAATAAGAAAGACAGACATGTCCTTAGTCCTGGAGTTTTGCAAAAGTTTTTGTACGTCAAGTAGGGGGTAGTATAAGCCAGTCTGAGAGGATTTCTATTAGCTATAGACAAACGGGTGGGTGGGAGGAGGTGAAGTGAGGTTAGTCCTGGGACAGGTGCAGCAGGGTCAGTGAACAAGAAGTGGAGGCTCCTGGGGTTCGGTGGGTGCCTGTCTATTCTCTCCTTTTAGATGATCTCAGAAATGGCCTTGTGGGAGTTAATTAGATCATCTAGAAATAGCCACCTGGAAGTTAATTTTTTAAAAAATATATTTTATTGATTTTTTACAGAGAGTAAGGGAGATAGAGAGTTAGAAACACCGGTGAGAGAGAAACATCAATCAGCTGCCTCCTGCATACATCCTCCTGGGGATGTGCCTGCAACCAAGATACATGCCCTTGACCGGAATCGAACCTGGGACCCTTCAGTCCACAGGCTGATGCTCTATCCAGCGAGCCAAACCAGCTAGGGTGCACCTGGAAGTTAATTTAATAATTCCAATGCACACTAAGGAGTGTGAGCTGTTGTTTGTTTTTAAATATATTTTTATTGATTTCAGAGAGGGATAGGGAGATAGAAACATCAATGATGAGAGAGAATCATTGATCGGCTGCCTCCTGCACGCCCCCTACTGGGGACCAAGCCCGCAACCCAGGCATGTGCCCTTGACCAGAATCGAACCCGGGACCCTTCAGTCCACAGGCCAAAGCTCTATCAACTGAGCCAAACCAGCTAGGGCTGAGCAGTCTTTTATTGGTTGTGCACTGCAATTGTTAACTGAATAACCCCCTTTTTCCATTTCTTCCTTCCACCCTCTGGCCTGCTGTAATTTAGGACATCTCAGAATTTTCTTCTTGTCACTTTTAACCAACAAAATATATAAGAAAACGCATGTATAAAAAGTATCTACCCATTTAGAAAAACAAACCACAGGAAGGCTACAAAGAGCATTTACCATTGCTCACAGATCTACAGGTCACCTGGGCAGTTCTCTGGTCTTAGATGGGCTCACTCATGCATTGATGGTCAATTGCAGGGCCAGTAGGCAGCTCTGCTAATCTTGGCTGAGCTCTCACTTGTCTGGGAACAGCAGGCTAGAGGCTGGGGCAACTGGACGCTCCTTCAGGTCATCTCCTCCAGCAGCAGGCTAGTCTGGGCTTCTTCAGAGGGGGTTCCAAGAGAATGAATGGAAGTGTCCAAGGCCTCCGGAATCCTAGATGTATAACCATCACTTCTTCTGCATTCTGTTCATCAAAACAAGTCACATGGCCTGCCCAGATTCAAGGGATGGGGAAAGAAACTCCCTCTTGATGGGAGGAGCTACAAAGTCACATGGCAAAGGACATGGATATAGGGAGGGACAGAGTATTGGGCCATTTTTACAAACAATCTACCATTAAAGTTGCCATATGCAGTGTTGGCACAATAAGTGTTAAATATTATTATTATGAATGACCAGGCAACAAATCCAGAGCCAAGTGACCACCAGTATATCACCAAGTACTGGATTTGGGTGGATGACTAATGCCAACTCCTGCCCTTGAAGGACGGAAAGTGTTTAAAATACTGTATTAACCATGTTTTTTAGTTTCTGTACCTGAGATTTTGATATCTGGGGCCTTGCAGACTAGAGAGGGCTTGCCCCTCCCAGGGTTAGAGGATTCCCAAAACTCCTAGAGATAGAAAACAACTTCCTCTCCTCCTATCCCCATGCTCTCTCCTTTGCTTAGTATGCAAGCTAACTAATCCAGAGCCCATGTCCCCCCTCCTCCTGCTTTGCTTGCTCTGTCAGTATTCTTCTGCCCCGTCATCTCAGAGCTAAGTCAGACAATTAGAGGCAACCCCTGCACCACAGAGCCCCATGTCTTTATTTAAACTAACCAATCCTAAACCTGCTTAACCTACTCATCCATTCCAGTTCTCTCTCTTCATCTCTTTCTCCTTCTCTCTCCTTTTCTCCACCTCTGCCTATGACTGGCCTTGGTGTTCTCTCTTCTGCCTCTGCGTGGTGTGATTGCCCCTCCTCTTGGGAACTGTGAGTAATATACTGTCTTTTCTCCTGATCTGTTGGCCTCGGCATACCTGAATGAAAACAAAATCTACATTTTAAACCAGACATTGCTTGCCTTGGATGTAGGAATTGTAGCATGGCTGTATGACCCATGGGCAGCGTCAAGACTGACAAGAAAAACCACTGACAGGAGTTAACCTAGTTTGAATAAAAGTCAAAAGCCAAAGGTCAGGAATGAAGCCCAGGATCCAAAATTAGTGTTGACACCAGGAGACAGTAACATGGATTTAGTTGTCAGGCAGTTGAGTTTATTCTGGCTAGTAGCTTCCTTCTCACCTGAAACTTCTTAAAATTGAGCACAGAGACATCTGGTCAACATAGAGACAAAAAATGGGAAGGAGACTGGACTTTGGGTGGTAAGCACACGATACAATATACCAATTTTCAACCTTTTCCATCTCATGGCACACATAAACTAACTACTAAAATTCTGCAGCACACCAAAATATATACAGGCATAATTTTGATTCACTCACACCAGATGGCTATTGTTGTATAGGCTGCTGTCATTTTTGTATTTGATAATCTAAGAGACAAGACATCAGTGTCCCTAACTAAATAGTCAGGTATGGCATGTTTTAAACACTCTTGTGGCACACCGGTTGAATATCACTGCAATATACAGATGATGTATTATAGAATTGTACACCTGAAACCTATATGATCTTATTAACCAATGCACCCCAATAAATCCAGTTAAATAATAATAATGAATCATATCCAACTTAAAAGGGAGGAAGCCTTCATTTATGAGTGTACTATTGTATCCTTCTAATAAACATTCTTATTCTTTGTGCTGGTTAAAAATCTATAATAATAAAAGCATAATATGCTAATTAGACCGGACAGCCAAACAACCTTCTGGACAACATTCCAGATGACCTTCCAGATGAAGCCGGGGCTGCGAGGGCCGAGCCCCTTGCACCAATTTCGTGCATCAGGCCTCTAGTAAATATATAAATAAATATGTAATTGGGGGGAAAAACACAGAGCCAAAAAATGGAGTTGACAGGTGAGCAAAGTTGTGAGCAGGTAGTTTTTAGCCTACTGGGAGTGAGAATCAAAGAGAATCCAGAGGGTGGGGAGGATAAAGATGAGGAAGAAAGATGCTCAACCTCTCTATATAATGCATTATATATAGAGAGACATCCATATGTGTTAGTTTATATAGGTCATATAAAACATACTACATATATTTATATATGATATATACTTAGACATTCCTAACTCCCAAAATAATTTACATTGTGATTATTCAAATTACAGAAAAATTTATTCATGGTTCTACCAACAATGAACATCTCTAATGCACTTACATATTTTTTTATAGACCAATAGCAGTTTGACAGGGAGGCCACGGGGCAGAAAAAATAAAATTTAATATATTCAATACACACCAATCCAAGATCAGGTAAAAATACAGACATTTTCGAATAGCAGAAAATGGACTTTGGTTGTCCTCATCTCCAACTTATAGTTTTGATGTATATAGTTATAGGAGGTGGAGAGGTAAACTCTGACCTCTAAATGAGCCAAATACCCAGATGCTTATATGACAAATCCTGTTTTGTCTTCTCATTGCAGAAGATTGGGTAGCAGATACAAGCCTTGCATATGTCAAAGATAAAGATTTTATAGGGAAAATATAAATCTCTTCTCAGAGACAAAAAAAAAAAAAAAGGGAAACAGTGCCTACAAATTCATTGATATCTTAATTTGGCCTCCTCCCAGTCATGCCTATGGGAGGCCCCTGGAGTATAACCCACAGTGGTTGGAATCCATCCCCTTGTAAGGGCTGGCCTAACTTAGTACAGATCTTAGAGCTGAAATAGCAGTCCTCACGTTAGGTGACAGGTGGTGAGTACATTCCCAATGGGAAAAGCCTAAGGTTTGTTATTCACCAACCCCCAAGTGGAATGAGTGGCAAGAGATGGACAGACCAACTGTCTTATCTGGAGAACTTGTAAGAGCAGAAGTACACCTCTGAAATTCAGCCAACATTTTCCTTCTTCCATAGAACGATGGGCAGGGCCAGGTGGACCAGAATGAATCCATCAGGGACAAGGTGGTTAGGAAGTCCATGGAAGGGGACACCTTCCTCCACAAACTGAATGGCAGTGGCTGGTGCACATGGAGGTTCGGGGCAGAGGGTGGATGTGAAAATTATCACAAAGCTGGTGACTATAGCAGGGATTAGGGCAGTGATGGGCAACCTTTTGAGCTTGGTGTGTCAAACTTCGCCAAAAAACTGAGCGTAACTCGGGTAGTGTGTCACTTTGAGGAAAAAACATTATTTCACAAATGTTTCATCCTCAGGAGCAGCAAATGTTTCATCCTCGGCATGCGGCCGCCTCAGCGGCCGCGTGTCATCAGAAATGGCTACGCGTGTCAGTGCTGACACGCGTGTCATAGGTTCGCCATCACTGGATTAGGGGAAGGGACGGTGCACAGGTCTGTGATGAAGTCCTTTTGCTGTAAACCTTTGACATTCAGTGGTTACAGGTGAGGGTGTCTCAAGATCTTGGCCTGCCATCTGCCAGCTGTCGCTGCCCTGTTGTCTTAGAAGCAAAATGAGGCCCAGAGGCATGGAGTGGCCACCAACCATATTATGGCTTTTTATAGGGCATATCTGTTTCAGTGTGGATTGCCTGTGGTGATTTACAAGCAGCATCGATTGCCTCATTGGATGAATCATAAGCAATACCCATTCCCACAGAATGAGCTTTTCCTTCCCCAATAAAGGCACAGGGGCTCACACACACACCCTCCCATACTTTGCTGATTCAATCAGGGATTATAAATGCTACACAATGAATCAACCTACCTCCTCAACCCAGCTTCACAAGAAGCCACTGTTGAAAAAAAAGGGCAGCATGAAGAGCACCTGTGGTAGGGTGACCAGTTGTCCTGCTGTGCCTGACATTGTTCAGGGAAACCCCTCAGTCCTGGGCATACAGGGACAGTTGGTTTACCGTAGCCTAAGCCACACCCCAGCCTGAATGATTTAGCCACTCTGCCCTACAGCCAAGCCTTTCCTGAACCAGGTACTCTGTGTTGGTCTGGGTCCCTCCAGCTGCTGGCCAGAACGAGAACTCTGCAGTAACTTGGTTTGCCTCCACTGTCAGCATGTTGTCAGTGTTTAGCACATCTCAATTGAAGCCGTAAATGTATGCCAACATCAGAAATTCTATAGCATTCTTAAAAGGAAGTGCCCCCCACTCTCACAGCAGCACAAGGAAGACCACCTGTCTGAGCTGCCTCCTGTGGGTGACTATATTATATAGTTAACAGTATTTACCGCTGCCTCCTGGAGGCGCATTATCACCTTTGCCCATTGACATTAGGCTTGGCCATGTGACCTGCCACACCTCTCCATGTAGGATTATATGTTCCAGCCCTGCTGTGCACAGGGTGGCCACATGACCCACGCAATGAGAGTAGATAGACCCTGTAAGAGCCAGCTTGAGGTTTCTTCCTGCCAAGACACCAACACTGGTCCAGATGGGGGCGACTCTGTCAAACTGGGTCCCAAAGTGAAAAGGACATGGAACGTAACTGAAACTAACCACGATGAGCACAAGTGAAAAGTAAATCTTAATTGCTGTCAGGAGATTTAATGGTTGTTTGCTAATGTGGCCTAACCTAACCTAACTTAATGATGTATCTTTCTTGTTTTTGTTTTTGTTGATTTTTTAGAGAAAGAGGAAGAGAGATAGAGACAGAAACATCTACGGGAGAGAAACATTGATTGGCTGCTTCCTGCATGCCTCCTACTGGGGGTCAAGCCTGCAACCCACGCATGTGCCCTGACCAGGAATTGAACCAGCAACCTCTTGGTGCATGAGTCAACGATAAACCAACTGAGCCACACCAACCAGGCAATGATGATATCCTACATAATAATCCTATATAATAAAAGGGTAATATGTAAATTGACTGAACAGCGGAACAACCAGTTGTTATGATGCACATTGACCACCAGGGGCAGATGCTCAACACAGGAGCTGCCCCCTGGTGGTCAGTGCACTCCCACAGATGGAGTGCTGCTCAGCCACAAGCCGGGCTGATGGCTGG
Source organism: Ia io (assembly GCA_025583905.1). Taxonomy (NCBI): domain Eukaryota; kingdom Metazoa; phylum Chordata; class Mammalia; order Chiroptera; family Vespertilionidae; genus Ia; species Ia io. The sequence goes on from JAJQQW010000016.1 coordinate 27,853,202, forward strand.
GTAGCGCAGCAGCCTGCCTCCGTGGTAGCGCTAAGGATGTCCGACTGTGGCTTAGAACGGGGAGCTGGCCTAAGCCGTCAATTGGACATCCCCCAAGGGCTCCTGGACTGCAAAAGGGCGCAGGCCGGGCTGAGAGACCCCCCACCCCCCAGTGCACGAATGTCATGCACCAGGCCTCTAGTATCTTTATATTATGTGTGAGCTCTGATTGGTGATGTGTCTTTGACTTGGAGCAGTTTGGACACTCACTGGATTCTACATGGAGTCCTGGAGGGGAAGAAGAGGATGGTGGGCTGTAATGCCAGGGTAGTTGTGTGGTGGGAACTGTATGCGCCTCCGTCACCCAGGTAACTAACACAGAGCACTCTGCCCATGGAGCCAGCAGCCTCTGTCACTGTGCCTTGTGCTCCAGTGCAGGAACTACTCAGCCAGCTAGGTGAGTGATGGGGAGCCCAGGAATGCAGCCACTTGGAAAATTCCTTCCTACCTCATGTGATAGGGTAGGTGTGAGGAATGGAGTTAAAGTGGGTGCAGGGGCTTATGGCCGGAGACGCAGTGACCCAAAGAAGCCAAGCTAGACACTGTTTCAGGTGTCAGGAACCCCAACACCTGGAGAGATCAGAGGGAGCAACATGAACATATGGAGTCGAGAGATCAAATAAGGAAAATGCTTTATGTTTTCTGGTGTGCTTTGATGGGCCTGGAGAAGAGTGTGACCCAAAGGAAGGTCTGCCTGAGGCATTTCCAAGTTTTCCTTGGCCAGAGGAAACTTGAAAGCAGATACGGTCAACTCAGGTTAGCAGACACTTCACTGAACCGAGAGCGTATTAGAGGGAGGCAGTTTCACTTTCTGCATAAAACAAAAATTTACCTGGGAGATAAACACCTGAGAGTGAACACCTCTGAGGCACCATGAGAATAAAATTTTATCCTTGTAAGATAAATGCATGGTCAGTTCACACTCACACACACACACAACCTGACCATGCAGATAATCTCAGTAAAGATAAAACATCAGAAATTGCACAGAACATAATCATGTTATTGCATAATAGATTAAAATAGAGCCTTTAACATGTAATTAAGTAGCAATTAGTACCAATGTACTTTTCTAAATACCTGCTCAGAAGAACTCATTAGAAACGAAAGGTGCCCTGTCTTCCATCAGGACGGAAGTACCTACAACACACGCTGTCGGAGAGTGGCGATCCCCACGCTGCTGAGAGTGTAAATGGTCCAGCCACTCTGGCAGACAATTTTGAAATGCTTTTTTGACTAAAATATTCGTATCTCTGGAACAGTATAGTCACATCTAAGAAAATGATCAGAAGCGCAGACAAAGATTTATGTACCAGAATGTAGCAAACAATAAATACCCGACAACAGGACTATGATTAAATAAATGATATATAAAAAAACATAACAAAACCATCACGTATAAATATGAGTGCTTTCAAATATATAGGAAAACGGGTAGAAGATAATGTCAATCCAAAACAGCATAATATGAAATTGTATATATGGTATACTCTCAATATTTAAGAATATGTACATGAAAAAAAATGACTGAAAAAGATATCTTAAAATACTAACAGTGATTGTCTCTACACAGTAGTATTATGGATGATAATTACTTACTTCTTAATACATTCCTGTATTCTCCAAAATTTCCATAATGATATATTATTATATTTTAAAAAAAAAAAATCTTTTGTAAAAGTATTCCTAAATAATAATAAAGAGTAACTCAGTGATACAATAATACATTATTGTTAACATAATAATGAATGTGAGGCGATAAATGTGCTAACTAACCTCATTGTAGTCATCATTTTGCAAGTATACATGCATCAAATCATAGCCTTGCACACCTTAAACTTCCACATGTTATGTGTCCATTATTTCTCAAAAGAACTGGGGAAAAAAATAATGACATTACAAATCAGTTTACAAAAACTCAAAACAGCACTCAGAAAAAAAATTATACTTCGAGTATATAGCAATAAAAACAAAAAAATTACTATATACACATATAAAATGTGAATGAATTTTATTTATAAATGTATAGATGTACACACTTACAATAAAAGTTACCAATTAGGGGGAAAATACATCAAAAGAATATAATGCCATAATCAAGTAGAGTTTACTCAGAATTTAAGGATGTTTTAATACAGTGAAAACCATTAATATAATATTGGGTGACTTAAATGATAAAAATATATGATTATATCAAAAGATACCAATTCCTACTAAAAGCTTCTAACAAACAATAGTTGTTAATTCCTTCAAGTAGATACTATTTGTTTAAAACTAACAAGTAACTTCATATTTAATGAAGAAATATCAAAAAATATCTTTTTATCACAATTTTATTTAACACAAAATAGATACATAAGACAAATATTTTTGCAGCTATGATTTTAGAAAAACAAAACAGGCTTCTAACGCTCTTAGAACAAAGGCAATGCACTAAAAGACAAATATTTTCTTAAAGTGTTCATTTTAGACCTAGACAATTCAAATTGAAGCATTAAAAAGATGTTTACTAAAAAAAAAAAAAAAAAGATGTTTACCTTATGTAACACATTCCTTAGGGAGAAAAAGATTTTTTGAAAATTAAAAATATATATATGTAGGAAGAAAAAAGAACAATGAAAACCAATATGCTGCTGATTCAATGGGTTCAAATGCAGAATTTAACTCGTTATATGGCAAAAATATCTAAATACCAGTCAGAATTGCCAAGAAGAATAAATAATGTTTTTGTTCAAAGCTAGGGAATAAAAGCACAAGGCACTGCAATACAGGGAGTAAGTGCTATGCTAGAGAGCTGAGAACTCTCTTGGGGTCAGGAAAGGTTAACCCGGCATTTAAAGAATCTAATTTTACCAGGTTTTAAGGCAGGTGAAGGGAAGAAGGGTGACACCAAGAGGGAGGGAACTTACAAATGCAGAGTCACAGGATCAAACGGCCCGTTCCAAAAACCGCAAGTAGGTCAGCACACACAATATTGGCCTGCATTTTAAAAAACTGAATATTTAAAGATCAGAAAATCTGGCTTTCTGGCTTCTTTTGTCAAAATGGACAATCGGACAAACTGGACCAAGTTCTCACATGAAAACGAGAGGCAGTGGCCCCTTTTCGATGGGACAATTTGCCACAGCACTTCCTCTTTACCCCCTTCCTCTTACATCCAGCTCATTTCATCCATTAACTCACCTTTCTGGTCCCTGTAGCTGTCTGAGTTTATGACTCGTACTATACGTGACAGGGACCAATAAAGGTAATGGCAGGAAAAAGCAATATGATTAGGACTGGATTTCAAAAGATCAACCAGGCAGCAGAAGGGAAGGCAGAGGGAGAGAAGGGTGGTATGGAGATCAACGAAATCCACAAAAGTCTATTACATCAACAATTAAAATGGGGCAACCACCATTGAAGGAGAGTAACCTAGCACCTCCCACAAAACCCTTGCAAGACATGACCTGAAAACCACTGAGTTCTATAAGAGGTGATGAGGGTTTTAAACAAGGCAGTGTGTAGGGAATGTGAAGAAAGGCATGGACAAGGATAAAAATTTGAGAGATTTTTGAGGGGAAAATATCTCCAACATTAGGTAACCAATTTGACACTGGGAACAAGGAGAAAGGAGAGTATTAGGGCACTCTGCAGGTTTTGGGCTTAAGTCATTAGATGGTGAAAACGCCAAAATTTAAAACAAAAAGGCGGGGGGGTGGGAAGAACAGCTTGGAGAAAACGTAATCCTTCAATTTAGGATATGTTGAATTTGTGGAGCCTAGGGATGTATAGCTTTACCTCATAAGGCCCAATAAATTGCCAAGGAAAACTTATCTCTGAGTCTTAACTCTGTAACAGCTGATTGTCAGGTACGATTACATAAAGTATTTCTACAGAATGAATACCAAAGAACTAAAATTAAAATGAAATATTATAGAATTGAATAAAATATTGCAACAAAGATTACAAAGGGTCAGTAACTTCATATATAAGCACATAATTATAAGATATATGAAAGAAACACAATAAAAGTCTACCAAGTCTCTTAATGTAAAGGATATGCATTTATATACTACACTGTTTCCATTAAGAATTGAAGATGGTTTACAACAAAAACATACATAGTACAATGGTAAAATGTAAATAATGATAATAATAAAATGTAAAATATTTTTTTAAAAATTAGCACCAGGAGAAATCAGAAAGGAAGAAGAAACAAGATATGCACGCTGTGAGGGCTTTCAGAAACACCATTGTTGACAACCAAACTGAAAAGAGTAACAAAAGTTGCATGACTTTTACTGTCCATTAGGAGAAACACAGCAATTTCTCCTTTTACAAAGGACATTTTTTTAAATACTTCCCCCAATGCAAAAGACAGAATTTCACGATAAAAAACTTTCTAAATTAAATAAAGCTAGCCTTACGAAAAACTCACTACCTTGCCCCTATTTCTCAAATGTCATGCTATTGCAGGACAGTTAAGTATTTCTAAAAACACTCCATACAGACATTTGGGGATATTATGACAGCAAACACAGGGAAGGGTTCCATACAGTGCTTCTCTGTGGTACCCTTGGATGGAAACAAAGAACCAAACATCTAAGCATCACTGGATGAAGACATCTGGGTGGGGGAAGAGAGGAGAGGGAGGGGGAAGTGAACATGAAGTGGGCGAGGTATAGAGATCTCTGATGGTCCATCCTGATCCATAAAAGAATGAATACAATTTTGAGGAATGGATCAACTACACATCCTTCAAACCACAGCAATTGGGCTTTGGACAAAGTTTCATAAGAGCAGAATAGAAGTGAGGTAGGAATCTCTGGCGAGCACCCAAAAGTTATATACTCTCTGGGTTGCCCGAGGATGCAACCACAAGAGATGAATATTATATGAGCACAGTATGGCTGACAGCCTTTCATAAAAATTAAGGAGCCTAACTAAAGGCCATCCCACATTGGCACAAAGGAGGTAATTACAGGCCCCCGTAATTAACAAAATGCACAAAATAAAGACCTACAGAAAGCAGAGACATAAAAATATTCACTTGCACATAAAGAAATGCAAATCAAAAGACAGTATCATTTTGCAACTACAAGCTAAGCAAAAGACTAACTTTAAAAATTCAATATTGTGTGGATTATAAGAAAAGAGTTTATATTCAAAAGTTTAGAAAGAATCAAAATTTCCCAGAATAAGGGAAACAGTTAAGAAAACTATGATATACTAATGTATCTGTGCATAAAAATGATGCTGCATGATAAATGTGAATATGAGAAGATGCTTATGAAGTTGATGTACACAAACTGTATATATGAGCATACAGACAAACATGTGGCTGGGTCACAGAGCAAGTCAGCAAAACCTGCCTCTTTAAGAGCTCTGCCAACCAGCCCGGGAAAGCTCTCAGGAACTGCAGGCAGAAGCTGCCATCCAGGGCTTGCCCAGCACTAACCCCATCTGCACTCGAGTTTACCCTCTCTTTGCCTGCTCAAGGTCCAACCTCATCCCCAACCTTATCCTCCAAATCTGACAATGTCTCCTTTTCCATCTTCTTTCACTCTCACGACACCCTGTGAGGTAGGTATTTTAAAGAAATAATTAAATGAATGAATAGCTACAAATCAAAGCTCAAAACGGAAGCTTTGTTTTCAGACCTTCCAATTGGACAAGCTTCTTCTTATGTCAGCGACGTCCTTCACGGTTTACCTGCACATGGCTTCTTGGACGCCTGGGCAGGGGCAGAAGCCAGGGGACGGGCTTCTGCAGCCCCAGGAACCGGTCTTCCTTGCTTCTCAAGGACCTGTGAGTGCTCAGCAGAAGAAGCTGAATTATCTAAAAAGAAGAGATGAGGTTTCCTAAGACACTCCTTTTACCATTTCTAAATTTCATTTTTTATTGGGAGCATTCATGCAGCAAATCAAACCTCAGAAAGAAGTCTAGATTTGGAGAGTTTGTGTCTTCTGGATTTAAAATATATATTAGCCCTAGCCAGTTTGACTCAGTGGAAAGAGCATTGGCCTGTAGACTGAAGGGCACATGCCTGAGTTATGGGCTCAATCCCCTGTGTAGGGTGTGCAGGAGGCAGCCGATCAATAATTCTCTCTCATCACTGATGATTCTATCTCTCTCTCTTTCTCCCTTCCTCTTTGAAATCAATAAAAATATTTTTTTAAAAAAAATATATATTAAACACACACAGAGCAAGCAGAAAGAAACTATTTCATAGTTAGGGGAGAGCCACGACACAAGAGCAGATGAAGAAAATGACGGGCCCTATACATAATATAGAGTAGAAGGTCCCTGCCACCATTCAGGGTCCTTAGATAGCCTCCGACACCGGTATATGCAAAGCCCTCCCCACCTTCTCACCACCTGCCTAGGAAGTCGGCCACTACCATCCCAACATAAGAAAAGTCCATAGTAAAAGCTTAGAGACTCTGATTTGATGATATGGTTTTCCCATCAACAATTCTCCTGAGTCTACCACCCAGTGAAACTGATCTTCAGCTACAGGCAAATCTAACAGAATAAGTAATCTGAATGCATTCCAATGAAAAGAACACCAAATCATACTTTGTAGACCTTAAAAAGTGACAGACTAAGCGGCGAGATGGGAAGATGGTTATGACGTTATACAGAGTGACAGTTTAAGATGCTAAACCAAAACATACTTAACTGGACTAATCTTCATATAGTAACAAAACCTATAACTGGACTAATCTTCATATAGTAACAAAACCGAAGGGCTTGTGAGTAAATGGTAACAAATACTGTGCATCTGAATGAGGCCTTTTGCAATTTTTATCTTTATTCTATGATCCAAATTTTTCAGTAATGTGCTTAAAATTTCCTAACAATTCAAAAAGAAAAAACTTTAATTCAATTTAATAAAAGAAAGCCATCCCTACATTATCCTTACCTTTCTAGTCATTGGCCCATCTCCCTCCTCTCTTTTCCTAATGAAGCTGTTAAGACTGGTCTATCTACTGCCTGGCCCCCAACTTACCAAGGAGCTACACTGCTCAAACATTGGGCAGGTGCCATTAGCTGGCAGCCCTGAAAATAAACTCCATCCCTTCCTGTCTTTGGTTACAATCACAGTTCTGTATCATAAAACATTGACCGTCCTAAACTTCCCCTAGGATAGAGCTCTAAACACATGAAGTGCTTTCTCCCCAGACTCACTTTCAGATCAAAACTAGGTGTGAGGCCTGGCTGGCATGGCTCAATGGTTGAGCATCGACCTATGAACCAGGAGGTCACCGTTTCAATTCTCAGTCAGGGCATATGCCCAGGTTGCAGGCTCGATTCCCAGTGCAGGGCATGCAGGAGGCAGGTGACCAATGATTCTCTCATCATTGATGTTTCTATCTCTCTCCCTCTCCCTTCCTCTCTGAAATCAATAAAAATATGTGTGTGGGTGTGTGTGTGTGTTTAAAAACTACATCAGTGATGGAGTTTTGCCTACCTCTGACATTCTCACCTTTATTTTCAAGCATCTTGTGCAGCTTCTCGTGCCTGTAGGTAGAGATTATCTGGAAATTAACGACACTGGAAACATTCAGTCCTTGGTCCTCCAGCAGCTTCAGGGATGCCGCGTGAATGAGTTGGTGGGACCGTTTGCATTTCTGAAGCCTGCACTCTCCCCTGACAAAGGACTTGCACACATGAAACTTGTTGCATTTGTCCTTGAGGATGCAGTAGCCATACAGGGCTTCACCTTTGTTGTAGCACAAACAGACCTGGGAGAGAAATGAGGCAACACTGAAAACATTGGTTTGCACTGTATCTTTTAAGCCAATAAATGACAATTTCTCTAACTGGCAACCTCTGGTCACCAATGGCTGTTAAATTATTGGGTGGGCCCTAGCCAGTTTGGCTCAGTGGATAGAGCATGGGCCTGCAGACCGAAGGGTCCCAGCTTCCATTTAAGTCAAGGGCACGTACCTTGTTTGCAGGCTTCTCCCGCCCCAGACCCTGGTCAGGGAGTGTGTAGGAAGCAACCAATCGATGTGTTTCGATCATGTCGATGTTTCTGTCTTTCCCTCTCTCTTCCACTCTCTCTGAAAATCAATGGAAAAAATACCTTTGGGTGAGAACTAAAAAAAATAAATGCACTTTTTATAAAATCATTGGGGGGAAGGCAGATGGGTAGTTACTCCCTCCCAGATCTCCCCAGCTGTTACTAACACACAGCTGCCTCTCTCTGACTTTGACCTTCTGTGGACCTACCTTACTTCCTCAAAGTCTGTAGCCAATGAGTGAATTCTAAGCAGGTACTACAGGCTGGCCCTTTGCCTCCATTCTTCAGTGTAATTGCAGCTCGAGCCCCGCCATGAGTGAAGTCAAGGCCTGACTTTGCCTTGCGTGTAGCTTGTCCTTCCCTGAAACCTGCTTCCCTCTTTTTTTTATCTTACCAAGAAATCACACACACCTAAATTCCTATGTGTGGGGAAACCAACCTAGACAGGTAGTGTGAACTGATAATTTGTCAGCCAGACAAGGGCATTTTTTTAGGGAGCACTATTAATAATTACATTAGGGCAACGGATGTGAACTGGGTCTGTCCCAGGCGAACCAAGACCCTCCAGGCGGGGACCTTTATAATGAAGGGTCAGGCTGTCAACTCTGAACACAAGAATCGATCTTAAGCTCACACACAAAAAAGATGATCAGGCATTGCGTCCCTCCTGGCGACGCAGTTGGAATGCACCTGACTCATGACATACCTAACCTGGCTTCATCCATCTGAAGAAATGAGAAAGGAGATGGGCGCCAAGAATAAACCTCCCGGCTCCTAGGGCTGACTCCAGTGCTGCCTGTGGGTACAAGCTGCTGCCTTGAGGGCAGCCTCTGCCATCTGAACCACAGGCTCCAGCTTTGGGGCCTTCCCTTCTAGGCCCTGCAATCTCTTAGTTAAAATGGGACCACAATCACGAACTACCCTCTCTTTCCCAACACCCTCCCTTCTTCTCACCCCTCTTCTGGCAAGTTGTGAGTGTCTGTAATAGATCACTGTGCCAGACTAGAAAACTCAACTTTTAATTGGTGGTCTCTTATAAAATTTTATTTTAGGGGTTCCAACTATTTTTTTAAAATATATATATATTTTAATCCTCACCCGAGCATCTTTTTTTCATTGATCTTTAGATAGAGAGTGAAAGGGCAGGAGAAGGGGGAGAGGGAGAGAGAGAAACATCAATGTGAGAGACCATCCACTGGTTGCCTCCCCCATGAGCCCAACCAGGACCAGGGCTCGAACCTGAAACTGAGGCACATGCCCTTGACCAGGAATTGAACCCAAGACCCTTCAGTCCATGAGATGATGCTCTAACCACGGCTTTTAATTTATATATTTATTTGAGAGAGAGAGAGAGAAACATTGACCTGCTATTCCATCCATTTATGCATTCATTGGTTGACTCTTGTATGTGCCCTGATGGGGGAATCAAACTCATAAATTTGGTGCATTGGGACGATGCTCCAATCAACTGAGCTACCCGGCCAGAGCTAGGAATCCAACTATTTTATTTTTGAAAAGTATTTGTGTCTAGCCTTGACCGGTTTGGCTCAGTGGCTAGAGTGTCGGCCTGCGGACTGAAGGGTCCCGGGTTCAATTCCAGTCAAGGGCATGTGCCCTGGTTGCGGGCACATCCCCAGTGCGGGATGTGCAGGAGGCAGCTGGTCAATGTTTCTCTCTCATCAATGTTTCTGGCTCTCTGTCCCTCTCCCTTCCTCTCTGTAAAAAGTCAATAAAATATTTTTTTTAAAAAAAGTATTTGTGTCTAGCTAAACAGATACAAACATACTAACTTCACCATTATAGCAGTTATAACGGGTACTTTTTAAATATAAAACTGAGTCATGTTGCTTTGAAGCAATTAAAATTTATATCTAAGACCCCCAAAAAAGTAAATGGGGGTCAATACTTGTAACAAATATGACAAGAAAATGAATTTTTATCATTAAAGACATCGTATAAATTAACAGGAAAATACAAATGCCTCCATAAAAAAAATATATAGGCAAAAGCATAAACAGGCAATTCACAAAACACCGGCTTCATAGACAGACCTAAATTCAAATCTGCCATTTATTATGTGACCTAAGGCAAGTTAATCTATCTGAAACTCAGTTTCCTCACCTGTAAAATGGGGGCAAGTTATTAATGAATTAAGGTATATAAATTGCTTAGCATCTAGTAAACACTCAAAAAAACCAGTAGCCTTTATAACTACTTTCATACCACAGGGATCCATCACTCCCTGAGTATCAAAGTCCAGTAAAATCAGAGACTCCGGAAAGGTCACCTCCCCACCCCGGTACACCTGAGGCTGCCATGCTCTCCCCTGACCTTTTCCACGGGGCAGACAATGAGGGTGGCTCCTTGGTGACTCACCTCTGGTAAAAGGCAGGGGTCGTTCTGTAAAAGCAGAATCCGAAGCTGGGCCTCATTGAGGCCAAAAAGCCCGTGGTTTTTCAGCACTTGGATGTTGACAGGTGTGTGGATATCATGGGAAAGGGTACAGGTAGACCTAGAACACAAGGCTCTGGATCAGAGGCCTAGGTGCAGAGGCCAGTCTGTCCAATTCTTCGCCCAGGGTCACTTTCAACTTGCATGTGAAGTCAATACACAGGAACACCAGGTACTGCAGCCTAACAAGCTCTGGTAATAAGAAAGCTGGGTTGATGCAACTCCCCTCCCAGGGTCATCTTCATTTTAAATGAGGATATTTAAAGCCAAGGGTATCCCCCACCCCCAGTCACCTGCCCTGACAGAGGGTGCCCACCTGTTCTGCAGGTGAGTGCACTTGTCTTCTCCACCCCAAACAGCTGCCCACCCCCACAAGCCACCAACGTTAAAAAGAAAGCCTGCCCCCACCCCCACTTTGGGGAGCTTGAGTAAACAAGGGAGACTCAGGCGGCCTCTCCGAAATCACCCACCCCTCCGCTTCCTGGGGGTCGGACTAGATGGGTCTTTCTAAACCCAGAGAGGAGAGACTAGCTTCCGTAAAACTTTGCGTTTGTGTGGGAGGGGGCAATCTCTGCATAAAGGGTCCAAGGCTCTGACGGGATTCGCAAATGCTCCCCCAAAAGGAGCACTGGAGAAAACTCCCAAGTCCCAATCCTGACTTACCCGGCCGGGTTCCGGAGGAGCCGCGATCTGGGGCGAGAAGCGGCTACGAAATCCAAACTGCCCTGAGCTCCCGCCTCCTGCGGCGCGGGAGCTGGGAGCACCGCCAGGCCTCCGCCGCACCCCCCGCGAGGCTTCCCTTCCGCCCTTTCCCAGGAGGTCGCCGACCCCCGGGCACACGACCCCCTTTTTCCTATCTTTTGGGTCCCGCTTCCAGCCTGAGGGTCCAGGCCCGCGCGCGGGGGTCGCGACGCCGCCTGCGTCCGGGAGGACGCCCGACCCACCCCCGGCCCCGCGCCCCGGCCCCGCCCGGCCCCCGCGCGCTCACCAGCAGTCGCGGTTCGGGCACTTGCCCTGCATGTGGCGGCGGCAGAAGTGCAGCTGGTCGCAGGCCTGGCACTCGCCGCGCTGGTAGCGGGCGCAGAGGCGCGCGGAGGACACGGCCACCACCCTCCAGGCCGAGGGGCCGCCGCCGCCGGCCGCACCCGCCGCCACCTCGGCCTCCGCGTCCCAGGGGCCCTCCTTCAGCGCCACCTCCTGCAGCAGGAAGCGGTCGGGCCCGGCCTGGCGCAGCACGTCGCCGAGCCGGGCCTCCGAGAGCTCCACGTGGGCGCGCAGGTCCTGCAGGAACATGCGGCCCCCGTGGGCGCACAGCACCTTGGTGAGGAAGGAGCACACGGTGGGCTCCGCCATGGCCGCCCCCGGCTCCCAGCGCGGAAACCCGAGGCGGCCAGCTCCTCCCAGTCACGTCCACGATTTCAAACCGACATCCCGACACCGTCTGGGAAGGGCGGGGGCGGGGGCCGTGGGCCCGCAGTCGCCCCTGGAGGCGGACCTGGCAGGGACAGTACTTTACGGAGCGCCTGCTCTGTGCCAGGCACGGGTCCAGGTGAGTCCCAGCCGGAGGCGAGGGAGGGGGCGGGGTCTCGAAAACAAATGAGAGAGTTTGAGGGACTGGTAAGGGCTGCAAAGATGATCTAGGTAATGTGAGTTCAACAAAAAATTTTAACTTCCACTGCTGAAGTGTTAAAAAGAAAGGGTTTATTATTAGCAAAATAAATAAATAAAAATAAGGCCAGTCTTTGGGCATGGCGTCTAAACCACCAGCAGCATGCTAGGTAGGAAAGGCAACAAGTCCATCCTACTGGAGTTTTGCGAATGTTTTTTGTTTTAATTGATTTTTTTATTTTTTTCATTTTTGAGAGAGGAAGGGGGAGAGACACATCTAGATTTGTTGTTCCACGTATTTATGCATTCATTGGTTGATTCTTTTTTTATGCTTTTATTGATTTCAGAGAAGAGGAAGGGAGAGGGAAAGACAGAAACCATCAATGATGAGACAATCATAAGCAGGCTGCCTCCTGCACCCCCTACTGGGGATGGAACCAGCAATCCCCGCCTGTGCACTGACGGAATCCATCGGCAAACTCCTGGTTCACGACCTGCAACCTTGGCGTATGGGGCGGATGTTCTGACCAAATGAGCAACCTGGCCAGGGCTTGCAAGCCTTTTTATACATGAAGTGGGGGGTTTGGGGGAGAAAGGTATAAGCTGGTCTGAAAGGATTTACATTAGCTATAGACAGAGAGGGATGGGAGAAGGTGAAACCGGCTAATTAATTGCAAGGAAGAAGTGTCTACTCGTGGGGAAGGAATGGTAGGCCCCACATCCAGCTGAGAAGGTGGCCGGAAGCAGCCCAAGGAAATCTATACGAAGAAAAGGCATTCAAGCAGAAGCAAAAAGGGGAGCAGAAGAAACTTGAGGAACTAAAGGTCAAGGCGGGGAAGGCCCCCTGGCCACAGGTGGAATTAAGAAATCTAGCAAAAAGTGAGCTGTTCCCTGTGCCTGGGGTAATGATGATCCTTCATTCCATTCCTGTTTTAACATCTGGATTCTCTGTCAGAACATCTCTTGCCACCTATAGCTAGAATAAAGTGTTGTCTTGGAGCCTGTTGTACATTAAACAAACTTTTGTGATTGTTTTTTTTAAATATTTTATTGAATTTTTACAGAGAGGAAGGGAGAGGGATAGAGAGCTAGAAACATCAATGAGAGAGAAACATCGGTCATTGCCTCCCACACACCTCCCACTGGGGATGTGCCCGCAACCAAGGCACATGCCCTTGATCGGAATCAAACCCGGGACCCTTCAGTCCACAGGCCGACGCTCCATCCACTGAGCCAAACCGGTTAGGGCTGTGATTGTTTTGTTTTTTTAAGTGTCTGTTCCTGTGGATTAACTGTGGGCAGCAGATTGGAAGTTCACGTGCAAATAAGCAGAGTCTCCCAGGGTTCTGCGGCATCTGACTATTGTCTCTTTGGGATAATCGGAGAAATAGACAACTAGAAATTAATCCTAAATTCCAACAGGTATGCAGGAATGTGAGCAGTCTTTTGTCAGAGCTGGCCCATAGCTGTTAACTGGCTCTCTCATGTTCTGTCATGTGGTAGAAGGTGCGGGTAGCCTTAGGCAGTCAGTAAGTGAGGAGGTAGCCACCAGCCAGCCACAAGGAGCTGTAGAACACTTGAAATGTGACCAGTCTAAATTGAGATGTGATGTGTGAAACACACACTGGAATTCAAAGGTTTAGAATGAAAAGAATGCAAAATATCTCACTGATAACTGTTAATCGTGTTATATTGATATTTAAATAAAATGTTATTACAATTTCATCTGCTTTTTTAAAAATGTTTTTGTTGATCTTTAAAGAGAGAGGAAGTGAGAGAGATAGAAACATCATGAAAGAGAAACATCGATAGGCTGCCTCCTGCACACCGCCGTACTGGGGATCAAGCCCATAACCCAGGCATGTGCCCTGACCAGGAGTCAAACCAGTGACCTCTTGGTTCGTGGGTCGATGCTCAACCACTGAGTCACACTGGCTGGGCTCCTCTGTTCTTTACCTGATATAGCTATGAGAAAATTGTAAATTACCTACGTAGCACACTTGATAGTTCTGTGACAGCACCGGTCTAGACCTGTACATTTACTAAGCAACCATCCTTTTTGCCAACACCGTACTCTTTTATTGAGCCAACGGCTAATGCAGTGACCTAGTACAGTGGTCGGCAAACTCATTAGTCAACAGAGCCAAATATCAACAGTACAACGATTGAAATTTCTTTCGAGAGCCAAAAACCGACTTCTGCGCATGGGCCACGAAGTTTCAATTGCACTGTACATGCATGCCTGCACGTGGTATTTTGTGGAAGAGCCACACTCAAGGGGCCAAAGAGCCGCATGTGGCTCGCGAGCCGCAGTTTGCCGACCACTGACCTAGTACAAAGATGAGTAAGACATAACCCAGGAATTCAACTAGCCTCATTGCTATTTTACAGGGTGGTTCTGAGGATTGAATGAGTTAATGTCATGTAAAGAAACTAGAGGAAGGCAAGTGGCCAGATGCCAGAAGACCTTCTCTCCATGCTACGAAGTTTGGACTTATATACTGAAGATTTTGGGAAGCCACTTCAGTAATTCGTTGGTGGGGGAGAGGGAGGTGACATGATCCCTTGCCTAGAATGCTTCCCCCCTCATCTAGAGATCTCCTTTTTGTCCTTCAACTCTGAGCTTGGCAATTCTAGTCTTCTCTTCAGCAAGACCTTTTCTGACCTCCCAGTCTAAAGTAGTTCCCCAACCCAAACAGCGTGGCTCAGTGGTTGAGTGTCAACCTATGAACCAGGTCATAGTTCCATTCCGGGGCACATGCCTGGGTTGCAGGCTCAATCCCCAGTGTGGGGCGTGCAGGAGGCAGCTGATCAATGTTTCTCTCTCAACATTGATGTTTCTCTCTCTCTCTCTCTCCCACTTCCTTCACATGCAAACTATCACTGATTTTTCATCTTGCTTATTTATGCATTTGTAGAATTCCAAGTGTGTGAAAGCAAGAATTTATTTTGCTGTATCCCTAAACTTAAAACAGTGCCTGGCCATGCTGTAGGATAGGTGTTTTACAAATATCCCTGGCAGCAGTTAAGAATGGATTTCTAGAAAAGCAAGACAAGGAATAATGGAAGAGAAACAAGATTTAAGTGATTATAATCTCAATTTTTATATTTAGTTTGCAATGGACAATCCAAGATCGATGCTCAGTAGGCTGTTGTATATTCAGATCAAGAGCTGAAGAAAGATGGAGGGGAATATAGGTGAGTGACATCAAAGATTAGGTATCCGAAGCTGTGAGAGTTGATAAAATCACTCAGGAAAAATGAAGAGTGAAAAGCACAGGAGGGAGGTTAAACCTGGGGAATAGCAACATTAAACATGTCTGAAAACTTGAGAGCCTGCTATGCCAAAGGAAATAAACAAATAGGACAAATGACTAATTGGGAAAACTCAAACATCTGCTCATGCTTGGTTTGGTGGCATTTTCGTGCTCCGACAAGCAACAGGTTGCTATTTACATTGAGGTCCAAATCAAATGGCAATTTTGCCTTCACTTTCATCAAATCTACACTGCCACATAGGGATTTTCCTCTCTCCCCATCCCAGCTTTGTGATGAAAGAATGAGAAGGGCTTTCAAAGGAAAATTCTGAAAACCATTTACATTTTTAACTTCTGTTCCTCAGCCTGGCCCTGGCCCTACCCCTGACCACGGGAAGTCTTAGCTTCTAGCCTCTCTCTCCCTCTGCTCCTCAGCAAAAGATGTGCCCACAGGCTGCGGACTTCTCTACCACCACCACCCTGCCTTTCCCTGGCCATGTGCTGAAGGCTCCTTGGTCACTGAGTCTGGAACGATAAAGCTGGAAGGGACACATTCTCTGTCCCTCATTGAATCAGTTGGTGTCTGCAGTTGGCCGTCTTGTGGAGATACCTAGAAATAAAGCAAATGAAGGCAGCAGAGCAAAATTTGCATTTACTTTTTATTAGTCTCAAATTGGGCTTACAGAAGAAAATACAATCCAACGACTGAAATACAAATACTTGAGCTAACGTCCACACAATTTTACCAAGGTCTGAAGCAGCCAGCTAGTTACAGGGTGTAGCACAGTGAAAGGCAAGTTGGCTTGGCCCTCAAGGAGCTTACATTCTAATGCAGAAAGCAGACAACTTGGAGTTGGATAAATGCTAAAAAATGAACAAAGCAAGGCGCAAAGTATTTTAAAAACTGGGGATTTGGGAGGCAAGCATCCAATCTAATCTATAGGACTCCTTATGGAGGTAAACACACTAATCTCAAGATGCTAGATATTAACTGAGTCAGTGGTTCTCACCAGTGAAATTTTAGAAATCGATGGGTTTTGGTTTCATAATAACTGGGAATTATTATTGGCACTCAGTGGATGCAGCCAGGGATAACAGATGTCCTGCAGTATATGGGTTAGCCCCACAAAACGAAGAATTATTCGATATCTATACGACTTTCTAATGTCCGCTGGACATTTATGTAGGACCTACAGGTCGCCTGAGAGAATATAAATGTTTTCCTCTTAGACAATCTGTAATTTGACTTGTCCTATTATCTTTATTTAAAGTAAGGTAATTTCGCTCTTTCCCTTACCATACAAAGATAAGGTATATGGTCTGTTATCACTTACTCTAATATTGGTCTTCATTCTAGTGTCACCCATACCTCTTATCTTTCATTTTCCTGCACTTCTTTATGGGAAGTAGCCTCTGATAGACTCCTAAATCCAAAGCTATTCACTTTAAGTAGGAATAAATATCTATTTCATGATGTCGTATAGCGTAGTCATGCCGGAGCATTTACATAGTGAAATTCAGAAAGGAAGGAAGAGGGAGAGATAGAAACATCAATGATGAGAATCATTGATCGGCTGCCTCCTGCACGCCCCTTACTGGGGATCGAGCCCACAACCCAGGTATGTGCCCTTAACCAGCATTGAACCCAGGACCCTTCCAGTCCGAAGGCTGACGCACTATCCACTTAAGCAAAATTGGCTAGGGCCAGTTTATTTTTATTATAAATTTCTTTCCTTCTGTTTCTCCATTATAACAAAGTTAAGGCAGTAAACTAATTTTTCAAGAAATGCATATGTATAGGTTGATTGCATTATCTATGAATCATCTCAGGACAGCAAAGGGGATGTTACAAAATATCTGCTCTGAAAAAGGTGACTAGATCTGATAGGGTTTGTGGTTGTAACCATAATGGGATGGGGAGCGGGGGCGCTACTGGCATTTAGTATGTGAGAGCCAAGTATGCTGAACATTTTGCAATACATTTGACAGTTCCTCACAGTAAGAAGTTATTCTGCACCCTATAAGAATTTTGAATGTCTTACTGAACATCCATGTATGACCTACAGCTCATCTGCAAAAATATATGTCCTCATTTTCTCCATTTTGACAATCTGTAGATTTTCTTGCATAGCATCTTTATTTCAATTAAGGTGTTCTTACAGAAGTAAGTATCAGCATATGCAAGAAAGTTACTGTATCACTAGTTTTTATTCTAATGTCCACTTGTATCCCTGCTGTCTCATTTTCCCATACTTCTTCGTACAAAATAGCTTCTAATCTCCTACCTTCTTTTAAATTCAAATTATTCTAAGTAGATGTAAACATCTGAGTACTTAATTAGGTCTTCTAGTATAGTATCCAAGTTATGTACTTTTAATTTCCCTTTTATATTAATACTAAATTTTAAATTTATTTCTAAAATTGTATCTAGGTATAGAGTATGTTACCACTAAATTGCATTTTGAGGATAATAATGTGGACGTTACAAAGTATTTGTCATTTAAAAAGAAGGCAGGGGTGCTAGTTGAGGACCAATGAGCTATGTGAAAAATCCCAAAGGACTGGAGGAGAGCCAGAGCAGCTTGTATGGGAGAAAATAAATGATGGAGGGTAGGGAAGGGAGAGATCATGTGGGGCCATGATAATGATTTTGAACTTTATTCTAAAGGCATGATCAGATTTGTGTTTTGAAAGATGATTATTATTAAGTAAAAAATTTAAAAATATGGCCATTCTTGCTGCCAAGTAAAGAACAATGTAGAAGGCAACCAAGGTATTTAAGAGGGAAAACAGAACTTGAGAACAGCTTAGATGCTCAGGGGAAGGTAGGGGAAGAGGGTCAAGGATAACCTGTGGATTGCTGTTTGAGCAGATGTGTGGATGGTGATACCACGTATTTTCATACAGAACCCTGGGGAGGAACTGGTTCATTTGAGGGAGGCAGAGCCAGAATTCCGTTTTGGACATGCTAAAGTAGAGACGCCTGTGAAATATCCCACTGGAGATGTCTAATGGGCAGTGGGACAGAGTTGTATAAGTTGGATCTCTGCAACATGAAGGTCAAGATCAGGAAATGAAAACTCCAAAACGGAAACCACCATGAAAAAGGAATAAGTAAACAAGAGTAACTATTTGTGGCAAGCCTCCCAGAAAATAACCCTACGCTAACAAAATCCTTTAAACATTTGTTACTGGTGGACCCCGTAAGCCAAAGAATTGTAGCATGCTGGGCACTGATTAAAAATCTGACATATAAAATCTCAAATGCTAATTAATTTTTGTAACATGTCTGCTGGAAGGAACTAGAAGGGATATTCGGAGATTGGGATGGAATGTTTGAAAAGGAAAATTGAAAGGAAAAACCTGACTCATAATAAGGAACTTGGTTCAGGCAGCTTAACTGCTCTAAAAACTGACTGCACTACAATTCCATACATTTCGTTACATTAAAAAAAATAAAATAAATAAAGCCTCTTGCAGGCGCAAAGCCTGTCTAAGGCATTATTCTATTAGTTCTGATTCTGTGCTCACCAGGAAACAAATTTTGTCTCCTTAGGGGGCCCATCCTTCAACAGGAGGGCCCTGCTCCTAACTCCTAGGTGAGCCTCATCTGCCACAGCGAACGACTATAGGAGCCCTCCAGTTTATCAGTCATGCTTGTGTGACTCTGGTTACTGCACCTCAGTACTTCCAACATACACACACCTCATGGAAGTCCGACCTGAGAAAAGCCTTCTCTGGAATCCTATTGATTAGAACATAAGTGTCTACTTTGACATAATTATATCAAGAGCTCAAACGGGCCCTCAACTCGAGTTGGAACTTCTCTCTGAGCCACATTTGGCAACTCTTTTTTATGAATTCCAGCGTCGACCTGGATGGGGTCCCCTAAATAAACGCAGAGATAACGAAATGTATGCCCCAAATTAGTTTCACTGTAATGGTACAGTACTGCAGCTGTGTCTGTAATGGCATTTAGATTACCTTTACTCCCCCGCTCCTCCCCTCGCCCCCCACATATCCCTAAGCATTCCCTTCCCCCAACTTTTCACAATCATTATGCAAGGCTGTATAATGTCTTATGGGCTTATTTCAATAGGCCTTTTTAGATTTCTCTCAAAGTTCCCAAATTAAGTTTTTTTCAATTTAACCAAAACAAAACCATGCCATACAGTCAACTGTAAGAGTAGTTGGGAGAGAAAGTAGTTGCTGCAAATCACAGAAGTATTCGAAATCGTTCTTTACGTCTAAGGTAGTGGTTCCCAAAGTTTACGACACACACCGCGGCCGGGCTCTCACCCGCAGAAACAGTGATTTTGTTGGAATGGGATGCCTTCTGGACATTGGGATTTTTTTTGTTTGTTTCCAGATGATTCACATGTGCAGCAAAGTTTGGGAACCACTGACCTAAGGCATTTGATAAGTATTCGAGAAAATGTAAAAAAGTTTAACTGTTATGTGGGTCAATCCGGTTTTATAAGTGGATGGAATGGCTATGGCATCCTTTATGATGGTGTACCCATCATTTCTAACTAACCACGCAGGCTTTATCTGCTTCGGTATATTCAATCACATATTCTGGGTAAATCTGATTTTTCTGAAAGATGACAAAAATGGAAGGATTCAACCTTGAATCCACACAGCTGTCATACATTAGAGGAGGGCTGGTGTAGCTCCTCTTTCCTTCAATAACATTTCCAACCAGGACGCGGGCAAAAAACATAACGATGTTTTTGGGATCAGACTGGCAGCTTTTATGGGCAGTAATGGCATCTTTTGTAAAGTAATTTCCTAGAAATAATAAGAAAAAAAAGGTTAAGCATTATTATAAAAGAAAGTATGCCGTTTATAAGATTATTTACACATAATTAGATGACATGCATTGGCTAAGCTAGCCATTTTCAACCGGTATGCTGCAAGAATTTTTAAAACATTCAATACCTGACTATTTAGTCAGGGGCGCTGACCTTTCCCCCCTTAGACTGTTAAATAAAAAAACAACAGCAGCCAACACAACCATAGCTGTCTGGTGTGGATGAATCAAAATTATACCTTTTTTTTTTTTTTTTTTTCCCCCTTTGGCGTGCCAAAGAATTTTACCAATTAGTTTATGTGCGCCATGACATGAAAAGGGTTGAAAAAAAGTCACTGGACTAAGTATATGTCAACAATCAATACCTTACTGATACTGATAAGCTTTCCTTTGAATTTAAAAAATGTTTATTATACAAGTAAACTTGAATACAGCGCATAATCCTACTGGAATAACAAACATCTGCTCGTGTGCAGGGCTCACTGTGATGGTGAGAGCCACTGGAGGCAGTGACCAAGTGGCGGCATCACACAATGCAGTTCACGCAGGGTGAGCTGATTTGTAACTGATGAGCCAAAGATCTTCCAGCTAAGGCCATTTAACATTGTAAGGGACAAAGGTCATTTACTACTGATGGTAAGGTTGTGAAACATGTGACAGGAAGAGGTACCGAATGAGCAAGCCATTAACCCTGGCAGAGCTTTTCAAAGACAGTCGATTCCTCATCCTCAACTCTAAAACACCCTCTGACGATCACCGAGGTTTCCCTGCTCAGCAGATCAACAAGTTCCTGACAAACAAAATTTTCCTATTTTTATTTTTATCATTGCCACATGCTTTTCTGCCCTTTTATATTATTTATTTTTAAAAATATTTTTACTGATTTCAAAGAGGAAGGGAGAAGGAGAGAGAGAGAGAGAGAGAGAGAAACAGCAATGATGAGAGACAATCATCAATCAGCTGCCTCCTGCACTCTCCCCCACTGGGGATCGAGCCCGCAACCCACGCCATTGAACCCAGGACCCTTCAGTCCGCAGGCCGACACTCTATCCACTGAGCCAAACCGGCTAGGGCCTTTTCTGCTCTTTTAAATGAAATGAGTATATATTGAAAAGTCTGATTTCTATGCAATAAGTAATAAGTAAAATGAATTTGTTGTATTTACAGTAACAAATGTTTAATAGTTTTTTGCAAATGTTTATTATTTTTTGCTGTGTTTTTTTTATAATTCAGATGTTTGAATTCATGAAATATTGCTTACTGTGAATAGGTAAGCTACTGGATATTCTGGGTAAATGATGTTCAACAATATTTAGAGTTAAAAATGACAGTCCGGCCCAGCCAGTGTGGTTCAGTGGTTGAGCATCAACCTATGAACCAGGAGGTCATGATTCGATTCCCAGTCAGGGCACATACCTGGGTTACAGGCTCAATCCCCAGTGTGCAGGAGGCAGCCAATCAATGATTCGCATCATTGATGTTTCTCTCTCTCTCCCTCTCCATCTCTCTTCTTCTCTGAAGTCAATAAAAAAAGTATTGCCCTGGCCCAATTCCAGCCAGGGGCACATGCCCGGGTTGCAGGCTCGGTCCCCAGTGTGGGGCGTGCAGGAGGCAGTCAATCGGTGATTCTCTCTCATCATTGATGTTTCTATCTTCCTCTCCCTCTCTGAAATCAATAAAAATATATTTAAAAAAAAGAAAGTATATATATATATATATATACACACACACACACACACACATACACATATATATATATATATATATATACACACACATACACACACACACACACACACACACATATATATATATTTTTTTTTTTTAAATGATAGTCTGACCTACCATTTCCACTCCCACTCTCCTTCACAAACAGTTAACAACTTGGTGGGAATTTTCTTACACCTGTTCCTAGGCATTTACATACAGATATGCACATTTAAGCTAATATGGTTTGGTTTTGTTTTTTCATAAATACAATCATACTGTATGAACTGTTCTACAACCCTTTTATCTGCTTTAGTCCTAGAAATTTTGCTATGGCAGTACACCTAACTCCACCTCGTTCTTTTTCATGGCTGTATAGGATTCCACTATATTGATGTATAATTTAACTTAACTATTCCTGTATTGATGAAAGCATAGGCTGCTTTCACTTTTTTGCTATTATCAAAAAGCACTTCTAAATAAGTGCTTCTAAAACATCCTGTAACAAATACACACTGCATATTCTGGATCACACTATGCATCTCGCTACATCATAGTGGTCATACCTCATTTCTTAAGTGTCTGCAAAGAATTATTCCTCTTATGTCAATATTCTAAAACTTCTATTCAATTGAAGCTATTTTGGAAAGAAATCTTTCTACAGCATATACAGTTCTGTGATTTAAAAAACAGAACAGACTCGTTTTATCCCTTCTTTTACTGATACATCAGAAGTAGATGTAATTCTGACATATGTTGTTACAACATAGGGCGGCCCTCTGGAGTTACTAAGGTGGACAGAGCCATTTACTCCCATACAAATGGCCAAAGCATGAGAAAAAAAATGTGTTTGCATCTTGCAAATCATTTTTCCTCAATCCCCCACTTAAAAGCTGTTCACTTTCTTCTTGCTCCCTGCCTCTAGCATCTCTTTACTGCCACACTCCAAACTTCCTGGGCTGAAAAAACACCACTGTTTCTGAAATAAGACTAAGTGGCTTCTGAGGAGCTCTCAAGGGTCCAGGCTGGGCTGAGGGGACTCTCCCCCCTTCCCGCTCCACGCTCCGCCAGTTCAAAATAAATACAGGCCTCTAGTTCAAAATAAATACAAACAAAGCAAAAGCACCTCCTAATTCTGTGTAACAAGAGACAAATTGAGCAGAAGACTCACTCGCTGATCTCACAAGAGAGGGAGGCGTGAGGAAAGACAAAGTTCCTTGAGAAACACCTTGTCTCTCTGTGAGAACTGCAGACCACGTGCTTGCTGTACAGGGTGTTTTCTTGGCTGTCAACAACTCTCCTTTCACCAAGTTAAAGGAAAAATGACAGCAAGGGAGTAACTCTATCAAACCTTTAACATCTGTTTCAGAGGGTCTCAGCACTCTTCTATTTATAAAAGAGGAGAAACAGACTGAGCACCCACGTATGTCACAATCAGAGCCGTAATGGGAAGGCATATATACTGTATTTCCATTTTCTTTTTATATATATATATATTTTTTTTTATTAATTTCAGAGAGGGAAAGGGAAAGATAGAAACATCAATAATGAGAGAGAATCACTGATCGGCTTCGTCCTGCACGCCCCCCACTGGGGATCGAGCCCACAACCTGGGCAAGTGCCCTGGACCGGGAATGGAACCGTGACCTTCTGGTTCATAGGTTGATTTTAGAAGGAAATACAGAGCCATGCCGCCAGGGCTCTGTATTTCCTTCCAAAATTAATATCGGAGTTCTGACATAGACTTTGAGAAACTGATGGCCTTAAACTTCACATATGTTATATCTCACTCAAGATGGTTACCCACTTTCTGCATTTAAATTTAATAAACATGTGAAATTCTCATCAAGTCATTCTCCAGTTAAACCATTCATTAGCTTCCGATGCTCTTAGGGTCAAGTCTAAAATCTGTCGTGTGGCCATACGTTCCATCACTTGTCCCTTACTCTACATGCTGACTTGCTCTAGGGGGCAGATGAACCCCTATCTGCCTTTCCTTGGGAACACTCTCCAGCGGGGTTAGGTGTCCACAGGACCTCTTCTCTTCCTCCACAGCAGCTGCACATGCCATCGTTTTATTAATTATGTGAAATAATTGGGGAGGGGAGGGCATGTCTAACTTGTTTACCACTGTGTCCCCAACATCTAGCATATAGCAGGTACTCAAAAATATTTGTTGACTGCCCAGGAGGGTGTGGTTCAGTTGCTTGAGCATCACCCCATGCACCGAAAGGTTGCTGGTTTGATTCCTAGTCAGGGCATATGCCCAGGTTGCAGGCTCAAATCCCAGTCGTGGGCGTGCGGGAGGTAGCCGACCGATGTTTCTCTCTCACATAGATGTTTCTCTTTCTCCCTCTCCCTTCATCTCTCTCTAAATCAATAAAGACATTAAAAAATCAATTTAAAATATTTGTTGGCGGACTAATCGGCTTCTTGTTTTTTTGAGGTGTGTGTATGATTTTAATCTTAGCTGTATGAATTGAGCCCACTTTGAACCTTGATAAACTATTACATGTTCCTTGAAGACGAGAGACTTCGTTTCTTTGTTGGTTTTGTTTCTAAGAATTACATGAAGGGGGTTAGGAGCAAACAGAAAGAGCTGAAAAGACTTCATGTGAGGACAGACCTGTGTGACTTCAGTCCCCAGGTGACCCAGCATGGCCTGAGATGGAGAGGCCTCCGCTCCCATCTTTTATTAGCACCTCTTCGTGGCAATGGAGGCTACCTCATGTGGCTTCTATGGGATGGACAAGGTCAGAAAGAGCCACAGCCAGAACTGAGTAATAATGGTGGACAATATAGCCAACAGGTGGTGTAGCTTGCAAGTGTGTAGGAGATCAAAGAGTCACAGAGAATTAAGGTGTTTCAGGAAAAAGGGAAGTTTTCTCTTCTGAAAACGGAAGACAGGAGCAGGACTAAGGTGCGGCAATCAGTTCCCAAGTCAACTTACCCCTCTAATTTGGGCACTTAAGGCCAGTGAGCTTATTTTCTCTCCAGGACTACGAAACTTTCGACTTTCTGGTTAATACAAAATAATCACACAACCTCGTAACAGAAGCAATGCACAGCCCGCGTGATGACCTACGAGCCAGGCTTCTCTATTCCAGCACAAACCTTTTCCATAGGTGGCTTCAGGAGTCCCGTGCAAGATCCAGTCAAAATTATTCGCACAGATAGAATCTACGTGAGCGCGGTCTGTGGCACAAAACAGGTTTGTTTCGTGGACCTTCATCTCCATTTTTTTCCTAAAACAGGAAATGTGAAACTTAATACTGAGAACATTCCTCTCCCACACCGGTTAACAACATTAATGCCAACTAGAGTCTAATTGCCTTAAAATTTCATTTCATCAGCGTTCGGAATGGAGCTACTTCCATTAAGAAAACAGCTTTAGAAAACAAAATGGGTGAAAACTTTTAAATGACAGACACGTGAAATCATTGGATTACAAAACTAACGCTGAAAGAGACAAGCACTAGTGTACACAATGAAAACTAGAGATTCGAAGAAACTGCTGACTACTAAAAGAAACCAGTGACTACACATCCTAAAGGACAGGCCTCAACTAATCCCTTTAAACTCTTTGCGAAGAAACTTGGTCACATGGCCACCAACCTTTGAAAGGAATCCCAGAGCTGTGGATTCTTGAGCTTCTTGATCTTTTCAATCTTGACGTGTTTCATCGTCGATCTAAAATAGCCACTTACTCTGGCATAGTCCAAGTAATAGCTATTGATCTCTGACAACTAAAAAACATTTTACACGTAAAAATGTGAAACAGGACACATTTAAAGCATGCCATGGCCACATGTGTGGCCCCCTATGCCACTGAGTATCCTTGCCAGGCCTCTGGCAGCAGGTGGGATAAGCTGGTTTAGGTTGCTGTCTGGCAGTTTATTCCAGTGATGAACTAACTAGTTGGCACTGGGCCCGTCTGTCCAGGCTGACATGGCTAACAAAGCATCATGCCTAGAGGGAAAGGGAAACCCCCGCGGTGCCCGCGTTAGTCCAGTGACCTGGCGAGTTCAAGGCCATCGAGGGTGCGCCTGCAGCTCGAGCAAAGCAGCCCGTACCCTGAGCTTGAGCATGATGCGCAGGCTAACCCACCGCCCAAGGAAGTCGTGCCCCAGCCGCACCCGGTGACGTGCTGAGGCACAGCTTGTGTGTCTCCCCTTGAAACCCGCTTTTGAACGCCAACTAATGGACAAGTCACTTTCACTCTCCAAGTTCCAGTTTTCTCGCCCATAAAGTAAGGTACTGGCATCTATCTCACAGGGTTGTCAGAGGGTCTGCCCCCGGGAGATCCTGTGTGGCAGGACTCTGGGGACAAGGCTCCCGGTACAGAGCAGTCGTCCCTGGGAAAGTGACATGATCACCATTGAGCAGCCCACCTTCAAATCTTGACCCCAGAGTTTTACAGAAGCGAATCGTTCTTTCATTCAAACAAAAACACACATTTGTAGCAAAGTGCTTTTCCCCACCTTCGCACAGCCACCCACTGAAAAGTTAAAAACCAAGTACCTCATATCCATTCAGTGGTGGGGAGGGAGGCCTCTGCTGAGGAAGAAATATCGAGATACCAGGCTCTGGCAGGGTCTGTGCCGGCTGATGGCTACGAAGAAGAGAGAGAGGAAGAATTCACTTGCCCCCTGTCCCGTGGGCCCAAGTACTTTCTGTCCTTAACTTCCAGCCACTAAGCAAAGATTTCTCAGATAATTTTCTCCTTGTGTTTTTATTTGGACTTCATCCCTGCATATTTCTGATACAGATGTACCAGCAATCATGCTTTTTGAAAAGTGCAGAAATTATTCCAACTTTGGTAAATTAATTAAATGCTATTTTCCCATTCACTTAAAGTGTAAAAGCATTGTTCCCATTCACTTAAAGTGTAAAAGCATTATTCTCTTATTTTTTATTTTTTGCCAAAAGCCAGCATTGTATTCCAAAAGAGGCAAGTCATTTCATAAAATAAGAAACTGAAACTTAATTCCACAGTTATTAAGAAACTAAAACACTCATACTAATTTTTAACCACTTAAAAGTCTAGACTATTAAAAAACAAGCAAACCATTTTCCAGTTCATATATGATTCAAGGCCAAAATACTGAATTTTAAAATGAAGCAAAACAGAAATTGAAAAATTACTCATAAATATCCAACCAAGTGACATTTTGTCTTTTACTGAAGGGGGAGAGGGGGGAGAAGCAGCTTCTTAAAGGGCTAAAACGAACATGAGAGACGGCACTGCTGGATTTCAAATCAGGACACAATGGTATGAGGCACCACCTCAACTTCAGCCGGCACTTAGGTCTTCTTAAATGCAAAGCACGTGGGACGGGGAGGGAAGAACACACACACACACACACACACACACACACACACACACACACACTCAACTTTTCACATCCTCGCTGGTTTGGCAGTTAACTACTTTCCTCTTTCAAATTCCTCCTCTCATTGCTGTTCCCTTTCCAACTCTTCTTTCTGCCTCTTCTGCTGCAGTTTAAGTGCTCTTTTTTTTTTTTAAACTTTGATGTCTTTTTGTGAAGCACCAGCATTTCCTTCCTTATATTTACCAACTTGGCATAGTGTTTGGCTTCAGTGAACAAAGCATTAATATCCCAACACAGAATAACATTCTTTAAATTTTGAAATCTCTCTTGTTCTCGTGTGTCAAATAATACAACTTGGTTCTGTGTGAGTCCCTGGAGGGCTTGTTCTGATCTCTGCAGATCCAGGAGGTAGTGAGAAAGCAATCCTTCTGCCAGTTGCTCCACAGCTTTGTCTTCTACAGTTAGGTCCTCTATTAACCCTTCATCTGGAGAAGTGTCGCTTAAACCCGGCTCCGCTCCCCGGCCCCCAGACTGTTGGTGGCCCCACCAGGACCCCGTCCAACCTCGGCTGCCCAGGGACACTCATGAATCAGCACTGATTCTTTTATATATATATATATATATATATATATATATATATATATATATATATATATATATATATATATATATATATATATTTTATTGATTTCAGAGAGGAAGGGAGAGGGAGAGGGAGATAGAAACATCAATGATGAGAGAGAATCATGGACCGGCTGCCTCCTGCACGGCCCCAACTGGGGCTCGAGCCCGCAACCCGGGCATGTGCCCTTGACCAGAATTGAACCCGGGACCCTTCAGTCATCAGGCCGACGCTCTATCCACTGAGCCAAACTAGCTAGGGCTCTTTTTTACAGTTCTGCTCAACTTTCTAAAGTCCTAATTTGTTAGCATTAAGTAAATGTCCTCCAGCTTCTTTGTCAAATGATAAACATTTAAGGATTTTAAAGGTACAGGGCAAAGAATCCTGCTGCCTATGAACTGTATTTTAGGGTAATCATGCATGAGAAAAAGTCTTCTTTATAGAAAAATCACAGCTATTAATTACAGAAGAACTGAGAGAATTAGAAAAACACCATTTTGTAGCCCCTCAGGAAATAACAGATCTAAACAATAGACCTTCAATAGCTACTAAAACCATTAAGTAGGAGATCAGATAAAGAATGTTATAATGGAGGGACCAGACTGAAATGACAAACCCACACTCCCATCTTCATCACTAAAGATAGGGCAATCAGACATTATGGACCTCTTCATAATACGTGACAAGAAGTAGAAAGCACCACTTATATAGTACTAGAGGCCTGGTGCATGAATTCGTACACGGTTGGGGTCCAGCTGGCTGGGGGGAGGGGCTGCGGGTGGTTGGCCAGCCAGCCCCGCCCCCTGGTTGAACTCCCGATTGAACTCAGTCGAGGGGACAATTTGCATATTAGCCTTTTATTATAAAAGATTCTTGACCAAAACGGGAACCTGGCCTAGCCAGTGTGGCTCAGTGATTAAGAGTTGACCCATGCACCGGAGGTTGCTGGTTCGATTCCCGGTCAGGACACATGCCCGGTTTGCCGGCTTGAACCCCATTAGGGGATGTGCAGGAGGCAGCCAATCAATGATTCTCTCTTATCATTGATGTTTTCTATCTCTCTTTCTCTCTCTCATCCTCTGAAATCAATAAAGATATATTTAAAAAAAAAACTAAAAAAAAAAGTTTTTAAGGGGACCTGAATCCAATTAGTCCTCTAAATCTAACCACTAATTCACAGAAATTACACACAACCCCATGAGGATACAATTCACTATATTTTGAATTTGGAAGATTCTCTAGAACAAATCACCTGGTTTCTTAAAAAAAAAAAAAAAAAAGTGGCCTTGGAGAGGTGGCTCAGTTGGTTGGAGCATGGTCCTGTAGACCAAAAAGGTTGCAGATTCGATCCCCGGGTAAGGTTTAACACAAAGGTCAAGAAGGAGACACTGTAGTAGATTAATATAGGCTTAAGAGACAAATCTAGAAAAGGATATCTTCATATGATGTTTGTTTTGTTGTTGTTTTTTTGTTTGGTTGGTTTTTATTAATCCTCACCCAAGGGTATTTTTTTCCATTGATTTTTAGAGAGAGTGGAAAGGAGGGGGAGAGGCAGAGAAGGAAACATTGATTTAAGAGAGAGACACATAAATTGGTTGCCTCCCATACTTGCCCTGACCAGGGCCAGGGATTAAGCTTGCAATCTAGGTATGTCACTAATCATTGGAATCCAACCTGGAACCCCTCAGTCCTTGGGCTGATGCTCTATCCACTGAGCCAAATCAACTAGGGAATTCATACCATGTTTTGATACAAATTGGAATATATCAACTCATTTTTTAGACAATGGGGAAAAAATAGAACATGAACTAGATCAGGCGTCCTCAAACTATGGCCCGCGGGCCACATGCGGGTGTTTTTGCCGTTTTGTTTTTTTACTTCAAAATAAGGTATGTGCAGTGTGCATAGGAATTTGTTCATAGTTTTTTTAAACTATAGTCCGGCCCTCCAACAGTCTGAGGGACAGTGAACTGGCCCTCTGTTTAAAAAGTTTGAGGACCCCTGAACTAGATAGATATTAGATAATATTAAGGACTCATTGTCAATTTTGCTAGATGGGTTAATGGCATTATGTAATGTTTTTAAAAACAGACACACCTGAAGTATTTACAGTGAAATGATAGGATGTGTGAAATTTACATGATAATATTTCAGCAAAAGAAAAACTGTGAGATGATGGTAGAGATAGATGAAACAAGAATGATAAAATATTGACACCCTTTGAAGTTGGGTTTCTCCATATACCCCCCAATAATACATTGGAATATATTGTACAATTTTCTCTACTTTAACTTTGAAATTTTTCATAATGAAAAAAATTGAAATCTTCCCATTAGTAACAGCATGGACCTAGAGGGTATTATGAAACTGAAGTAAGTCAGTCAGTGAAAGACAAATACCATATGATTTCACTTATATGTGGAATCTAAAAAACAAAATAAATGGACAAACAAAATTGAAACAGACTCATAGTAGACACAGAGAGCAGACGGATGGTTGCCAGAAGGGAGGAGGGTTGGGGGGCTGGATGATAAAGGTGAAGGGATAAATAGGTACAGATTGGGCCAGGCCAGTGTGGCTCAGGGGTTGAGCATTGATCTATGAACCATGAGGTCACAGTTTGATTCCCGGTCAGGGCACATGCCCGGGTTGCAGGCTCGATCCCCAGTGTGGGGTGTGCAGGAGGCAGCCGATCAAAGATTCTCTCTCATCATTGATGTTTCTATCTTTCTCTCCCTCTCCCTTCCTCTCTGAAATCAATAAGAAGTACAGATTGGTAGCTATGAAATAGTCACTAGAGATGTAAAGTACAGCACAGAGAATATAGTCAATATTGTAGTAACTGAGTATGGTGCCAGGTGAGGACTGGAAATATCAAGGGGAAGACTTTGTAAAGTATATGGTTATCTAACCACTATGCTGTACACCTGAAACTAATACAAAATAATATTAAGTGTAAACTGTAATTGAAAAATAAAATTTTAAGTCATTTCAGCAAAAAAAAAAAAAAAAAAAAAAAGAAAGAAAGAAAAGAAAAAGAAATTCAGAGAAAATTAGGCAGAAAGTAAAGCTAAAGGAAAGTAAAGCTAAAGTAAGCTAAAGGAAATTAGTGGCACAAAGTAAAGCTAAAGGAATATGAAGACTGAAATTCTGAGGTTAAAATGGTCTGGCACTAGCCAGAGAAAAGTATTTGGAAATCCGTTGTGGTTCAGTTTGGTGGGCTTCATCCCATACACCAAAAGGCTACAGGTTCAATTCCCGGTCAGGGCACGTGCCCGGGTTGCAGGCTCAGTCCCTGGTAGGGGAAGTGCAGGAGGCAGCTGATTAATGTTCTGCTCTCACATCGATGTTTCTTTCTCTGTCCCTCTCCCTTCCTCTCTCTTTATAAAAATCAGTAATAAAACTTAAAAAAGAGAGTCAGGACTGTTAACCTGGTCACAAGTTTAGGTGCAGGCAAGGACCCGGAGCCCAGGCTGCTCAGATTCTAAAGCAGAATTGGAACCAACTCCCACTCCTGAGGCCCTGACAGAGCTCAGTTCTCCCCACCCTTGAACTCTTGTAAAATGTTTTCCTTATTACACCATGTTTATTCTTTAACTAATTCCCTCTCTCACGAAATATCTTAATTCCTATCACCAAAAGAACCTAATTAGAACACTCTGATTTTGCACCCACCTTGAAATCTATTATTTTGTTTGTTTGTTTTGTTTTGTCTTGTTTTAAATATATTTTTATTGATTTCAGAGAGGAAGGGAGAGGGAGAGAGAGATAGAAATATCAATGATGAGAGAGAATCGCCAATTGGCTGCCTCCCACACACCCCCTACTGGGAACTGAGCCAGCAACCCAGGTATGTGCCCTGACCGGGAATCTAACTGAGACCTCATGGTTCATGGGTTGACGCTCAACCACTGAGGACACCGGCCAGGCTTGAAATCTGTTTTACATAATCACACATCACTCTGAAAAAAAATCCAACTCCAAAAATGTTCATGGATAATGTAGATTTTACTGAGTTTCATGAGCACACAGAGAAGGGTTACATTGAATCCCCCACAGCAAAATTTCCTTTAAAAATCCCCTTTGTCAGACAACTTTTTCTTTCTCCAAATCCCCTTCCTTGCTCAGCTACCTCAACCCTTTTTTCTTTCCATTTCTTCCACGGCCTCCCACCTTTATAAATTCTCTCAGCAAAACTAAGGAGACACACAAGAACCCACAGCAAACAACACTCAGCACTTTCGATCCTTTTCTAGGCACACCCCAGTAACCCAGCCATTCCCAACTACAGAAGCTGAGCCACAGGGTAGTGAAGAGATTTGCCCAAAGTCCCCTAGAAGTTAGAGATAGATTTCCTACACTAGTCTTCTTCCAATCACACGGTGCAGCTTCAAAACACCTCACTCACAGGCAATGCAAAAGGGAGCTGCAATGGAATGCAAGCAGGAACGTCAAGACAACAGGCTCCAGCCCAGACGGTGTGGCTCAGTGGTTGAGCATCGATCCATGAACCAAGAGGTCACCAGTTCGATTCCCAGTCGTGTCTATCTCTCTATCCCTCTCCCTTCCTCTCTCTCTCTAAAACCAATAAAAACATATCTTAAAAAAAAGAAGAAAACAGGCTCCAAATGCGAGTGGGTCGATGGGATCAGCGCGTGACCGCCTCAAACATCTGCCAGCAAGCACTGCCTCACAACACTTACTCTGGCCCACTTTTCATCTGCGCCACTTCCCGGGCAGACACAAATGTTGGTCTTCTGATGACATCCTTTTGGGTCTTGGAAATTATGTTTGTCTGCATCATCCCTTTAGACAGAAAAAAAGAAAACCAACAAGAATTAAGGGTTAATCCTAGAAAATGATTTATTGTTACTTTTCAGAGGCTAGTAAAACAGCAAATATTCATGTCTGACCAGTATATGTATAAATAAGAGAAAAGCCTTTTGGATGGAAATTGATCATGATAAAAACTTGTAAACTTCACTGCCCTTTTTATAAGACCCAGAAAACAAAGAGGTGAAGAGCATTTAGCAATGAATCTAATCTTAGCAATAAATCAAAGTCAGGTGGTAAAGAGAGCTAGGGTAGCCAGATAACAAGACATCATCCATGTAAGCTGCCCTAAACCTGGCATTAATGATGCTATATCATTACACGACATAATTATATATTTTTGAAGGTTTTTTTCTACATCAAGTGTGAAATGTCATTTTCAATTCATGCATATTGTAGACCTAGATCCAAGCTTTAACCAGAGTGATTGCGTTGAAGAGGAAATCCTTGTATATTGCTACGATCATTTTCTTTTCTTATAAACATGCACTGCCCATGTGATACAGAAATCCCACTCCTTGGAATTTACCCAAGAGAAATGACATCCTGTATCTACACAAAGACTTGCAGTTGAATGTTCCCAGTAGCCACCCAAATACCCATCAAGAGGTAAATGGATAAACACACCACGATAGATCTTGACAATGGAATATTACTCAGCAATGAAAAGGGAAGAACTACTATACCTGCAACAATATAGCTAAATCTGAAAGACATTATTGTGAGTGAAAGAAGCCAGCTGTAGACAGAGCACACACTAAAAGATTCTCTTGATAGGAAGTTCCAGAATAGATCAAACAAATCGATAGTGTCAGAAAGCAAAGCAGTTGGAGGCAGGGGAAGACTCATGGCAAAAAGGCATGAGGAAACTTTTTGGATTGTTGAGACAGTTCTCTATCTAAAATATATATATATTTTATTGATTTTCACAGAGAGAAAGGGAGAGGGATAGAGAGCTAGAAACATCGATTAGCTGCCTCCCGCACACCCCCACTGGGGATGTGCCGCCGCAACCAAGGTACATGCCCTTGACCAGAATCGAACCTGGGACCCCTCAGTCCACAGGTCGATGCTCTATCCACTGAGCCAAACCGGTCAGGGCGACAGTTCTCTATCTTGATGAGGATAGAAGTTGCATGCATTTGTCAACATTCATCCAATGGCAGACTCAAAATGCATGCATTTCATTGTGGCAATTATGACTCAGTATAGTTGATGTAAAATGAAACAAACATACAGAACAACAAAAAGAGCAAACAGGGCAAATCAGATCATGTCACAACCTTCTCCTGATTTCCAGCTCATAAAACATCCAAGTTTCTATGCCCACTCTCGTCTCTTACAGACTTTCTTGCTGTTCTTTGAAACCTCAGGCTTGTCTACGGCGTACAGCTTAAGTGCTAGTCTTCCCTCTCCTGGCGGGCTGCACCCTCCCTTTCAAAGTTTCCTCCTCCCATAAAAGTAGGCACATCCCAACACTCCCC
Source organism: Ia io (assembly GCA_025583905.1). Taxonomy (NCBI): domain Eukaryota; kingdom Metazoa; phylum Chordata; class Mammalia; order Chiroptera; family Vespertilionidae; genus Ia; species Ia io. The sequence continues at coordinate 27,887,360 of JAJQQW010000016.1, forward strand.
CATTCTCTCGCTGCTTCACCACATTGCTTCTTTTCCCCGTGGCTGTGAGCACTTTCTGAAAATGCACGGTTTGCCCACATCTACAAAAGTGCCTGGCACACAGCTGATGCTCCAATATCCGATTAATGAATGAGAGAATGTAAGAATAAGATATAAGAGAAAAGGAGTACGGACCCAGTAAACTGCTCTGAACTGCTTTCTCTGAAGCAAGTGAACAAAATTACTGATCATATTGCTCCAGACAACTTTTACAAACTCTAAATGATAGACTACCAACCAAGGAGGGAAAATGTTTAAGCCATTTTTTCATTTCATCATCCAACAGAAGAGATTTTTATTTATCTCTATTGCCTTCTAGTCTTGGTCCCATTACATACATTGCTGCACTAGCATGCACATTACATTTTAAAAAATCTTTTCCATTTTTGCACTATTTTTAATACTTTAAACAATAAAAATAAATAAAAATCTTTTCCATTTTAGATTCTTTAACATACAAATAGAAAAGTGCAGAAACAGAAATTGGGGGTCCAGCCTTTTTCATTTAACAATACCAAATTTTGCTTTTACTACAGTTTTCATAATCAGAATTTTAACAAGTACCCATTACTCCACTAATATGTAATGCCCCAATTTGTTCAGCCACTTCTTGTTTTAGTTCTTTAGATAAGGCTGCAATAAAGATCTTCTTGCCTATAGCTTTTTACTTTTCTTCCAATGACTTATTTCCTTAGAAAAATTCCTGAGTGCTCACTTCAGTAGCACACATACAAAAATTGGAACAATACAGAAAAGATTAGCATGGCCCTGTGCAAGGATGACACAGAAATTCGTGAAGTGCTTCATATTTAAAAAAAAAAAAAAAGAGCCCAGCCGGTGTGGCTCAGTGATGGTTGAGCATCCACCCATGAATCAGGAGGTCACAGTTTGATTCCCAGTCAGGGCACATGCCAGGATGTGGGCTCAATCCCCATTGAGGGGGCGTGCATGAGGCAGCCAATGATTCTCTCTCCTCATTGATGTTTCTATCTCTCTCTCCCTCTCTCTCTAAAAATCAATAGAAATATTTAAAAATAAAGAAAGAAATATTCCTGCCCTAACTGGTTTGGCTCAATGGATAGAGCGTCGGCCTGTGGACTGAAGGGTCCCAGGTTCGATTCTGGTCAAGGGCATGTACCTTGGTTGCGGGCACATCCCCTTGTAGGAGGTAGCTGAATCGATGTTTCTCTCTCATTTATATTTCTAACTCTCTATCCCTCTCCCTCTCCATTCCTCTCTGTAAAAAATCAATAAAATATATTTTTTAAAAGAAAGAAATATTCCTGAGAAGATGAAAAACCAAGCACATTTTACTATTGCTTAATATGTATTGCCAGGTTGTTTTTCAAAAATGTTGGTATAATAGGTCCTTCAAAGCTACACTAGTAATTAGTACAGAGTCCAAATCTCAGGTACGACCGGGGCATTTTGAGGACTTGAGCAAGTTTTCTCTACCTCTTTCAGAGCACCTGCAGGGCAGGCCCTGAAGGACCGAGCATGTGACCATCTGCAGGAAGCGTCCCGAGGGTGCAGCTGATGGGCCCGTACATTCACAGGGAGGGCAGTGCTGCCCAGATTTCTTACTAAAAACACAGACAAAGGGGTAGAAGCCGACCAGAAGACCTTGCCACGGTGGCTCAGATAAGCACAGCAGAAGGCAGCTCTTTAGAAAACGTGATGGATCAAACCAAACAGTGACCTAGAGCAGTGGTCGGCAAACTCATTAGTCAATAGAGCCAAATATCAACAGTACAACGATTGAAATTTCTTTTGAGAGCCAAATTTTTTAAACTTAAACTTCTTCTAACGCCACTTCTTCAAAATAGACTCGCCCAGGCCGTGGTATTTTGTGGAAGAGCCACACTCAAGGGGCCAAAGAGCCGCATGTGGCTCGCGAGCCGCCGTTTGCTGACCACGGCCCTAGAGGATGAGGCCTGAGAGGATCAGCAAGGTTCTACGACCCTGAAGGCACCCACAGGTTCAGGTCTCCATTTTCGTCATCAGCCCCTAAAAATTATGCCTCAGCTGGGAAGCAGCATGCCCAGAATCTGAAACTTAGAATGGCGAAGCTAGAAATAACCCCCAGAAACCACTTAGCCCAATGCCCCCCATTTGACAGATGAGAGAACTGAGGCCTAAAGAGGCCAGGGGCTGCTCCCGGGGTTACATAGCTACTGTATGTCAGAGCCAAGACTAGAGCATGGGTCTTCTGACAGCCACTGGCTCCCACACCCCCCCACACTGCTGGTCTTGCTAAAAGAACCCTGAACCCACATCCTCTCGGCTCCCACCCTGCAGGTCCACTCATGCCCATTCCAGCGACGGGCACCACTGACAAACGCAGACTCTTACCTTGGAAACTCAGCTCAAAGTTCTCAGAACCCACTTGAAATGGCACAATGCCCCTCGGAGAGCAGAGGAAGACAGACTCCAGGTATGAGGAATCAATGCTCGAAATTTGCTGATTGTCTCCCTAATTAAAAAAAAAAAAAAAAGTAAAGACTTCATGATAGGCTTTTAAGTAATCTCTACCACTGTATTTTATGTAATTTTATTTTAGCCCTGGGATTTAAAGAGGGATTGTCTTGCCTCCCAGACCAGATCATAAAGGCTCCCCTTTTATGGTTTTCTCCATCCCAGGCCCGGGAGAAAACAGTCTACCCTGTAGGAACTACACTTGGTGGATGCTGTAAAAATATAGCTCTTTACAATCATCTTTTTTTAAGTATATTTTTATTGATTTCAGAGAGGAAGGAAGAGGGAGAGAGAGATTGAAACATCAACGATGAGAGAGAATCATTGATCGGCTGCCTCTTGCACACCCCACACAGGGGAATGAGCCTGCAAACCCAGGCATGTGCCCTTGACCAGAATTTAACCTGGGACCCTTCAATCCTCAGGCCAAAACTCTATCTACTGAGCCAAACCCACTAGGGCTGCAATCATCTTTTTACACCTTCCATAAAGTATGACCCAAGTGTACCAAGCAACTCAGACCCAAGGTACGGACATCGTGTCTGCCCTGCTAACAGAACCCAGCACTCTAGCATGAAGGAGACCCTGGTGGCTCTGTTAGCCCATCACATGAGAAAGCAGGTAAAGCTCCAGTGGGTGCACTGCTGTCCAAACGTAAATGACCCACCGCTCCTCCTCTGTATTTGCTCACTTGAACCCGAGGAAGCAAATACAATGGACTAAGTCTCTAGTTAGTCCACAACACTTGAATTTACCACTGACAGAGACTATAATGAAAGGGACTAGAAATACCCCTGAAATATAAAGACATACTCTCAGGCCTCAAGACATTTATGAAGGGCCTGAAAACAGAATGGTGGGTAAAGGGAAGTATGTCGGCTCTAGCAAGGAGGCAGGCCAGGCCACCGTTCCACTGTCCCCATCTATGGCAGGGGTGGCAGCCTGTTGGGAGCTGCCCATTGCCTTCACTGGCAGAGAGGTGTGGACAAGGAGTCCGGAAGGCTGGTCAACCTTGAGACTCCGGCAAGGGTCAGAGCCACACACCCACTGCCTGGTGGAGACCAAGGGAGCTGAAGCAACTTCCACCTTTTAGTCTTATGTAAATCCTTGCTGATGGGCTATCATGGAGCTATTCCTGGAATTGCCTGCCTAAGGGCTATGGGTGTACCCCAGACCTGAATAAAAAGGATCGCAAGGCCAGAGCAAAGCGGAGTCCTCTCTTGGGCTTCCAACTGGCCCCAGATTACCAAATTAATATTTTCTTGTCTAGTCTCTTTCATTTGCGTGTGGCCTCCTCCAGAGCCCGAACCCTGAACCACGCGGTACGTGGGAGCGTACACTCACAGCAGCCCACGGGCAGACTCCGCATGTAAGCCCCTATTAGCAGATACTGTACTCTTCACTTCTGACTGGTTCTTTCTTACGGTTTTTTATGTCCTGTTAATTGCTTACTATCTCTTTCAGGTTCTCACTGAGATCACCCATTCTTCCCACCTTTAATCTCTGGAAACTTGATGTCATTAAAAGGCAAATATTCCCCAACGCTTTTCCCTTAGCTTACTGAAAACTTCAATTATTTGACATAAGAACCATTGAGACCTATAGTTCATTTTAACCAAAGCTAATTAACTTGACTTTGTAATTTCCATTTCCACAGGCACCTCACAGAATCACTTTTAAGAAACTGCACTTTGTCCTACCCGGCTTGGCTCAGTGGATTGTGTTGGCCTGGGGAATGAAGGGTCCCCGGTTCGATTCTGGTCAAGGGCATATGCCCGGGTTGTGGGGTTAGATTCCCCAGTAGGGGTCGTGCAGGAGGCAGCCGATCAATGATTCTCTCTCATCACTGAGGTTTCTCTCTCTCTCTCTCTCTCTCCCCCTCTCCCTTCCTCTCTGAAATCAATAAAAATATATATTTTTTAAAAGAAACTGCACGTTGACATCATCCTTGGCTTGACCATAAGAACCTGTACAAAGCTCAACGTCAAAGGAGATTTCACCCCGAGGTGCTCCAGAGGCCAGCGCAGCAGAGAGGGGACAAAGGAAGGGGTCAAGACACCAAGCTCTGAGCCCCTATCCTACTCCCCAGGGCCGCTCTGTTACTCCTGTGCCCGCTGGGGTTCCGGGAAAGGTTGATAACCTGTGCCAGAGGCTAGGACAGCTGGGAAGCCACGGGCTACGGGAGTGACTTGCAGAGAACCTCTCGCCACAGCACTCCCGGTCCCTTCTACCCTGGCCCCGTGCAGATGCTTTCCTCAGGCCCCATTAACAGAGAAAAGCGGTGCTTCCCCTGAGGAACTGGTGTGCTCTCCCCAAACAGACACAGGGATCCTGTGACAGCTAGTCTCTTTGTTTGCTTTGGCAGCCAGACAGCTCCGGGCCAGATTCACGGCTCATCCACTTGCCACTCTGTCGAACCTTACGCTGGTGTTCCTGTGCCCGTTTTGTCTTTGGCTTTAACTTAATCTCATGCCTTTTTTTTTTTTTAAATCTCTCTCTCATCACTCTGTTTTCATTGGCTGCTTAAGTATGCTTCCTCTCTCTCTTTCTCTAAAAATCTATTTATTGATTTCAGAGAGGAAAGGAGAGGGAAAGAGAGAGATAGAAACATCGATGATGAGAGAGAATCATTGATCGGCTGCCTTCTGCACGCCCCACACTGGGGATCGAACCCATAACCCCAGCATGTGCCCTGAATGGGAATCAGACCATGACCTCCTGGTTCATAGGTCGATGCTCAACCACTGAACTACGTCAGCCGGGCTCTCTTCCTCTCTTTTTAATCCTATGAATCAAAAAGAGGAAGGGACACTAGTGTGGAGAGCGGCTTCAGTATTTGGACAGGTTCAAGCCTTGGACTGATGAGAGGGCACAGTCCTCTCGTGGCCACGTGCAAGTCCCAGCTTGGAGGGCAGAGCCCTCCCAGCACAATTATAGCCAACAGCTGTAGTTGTAAGCTTGAACCCATGGTCCGAACACGTGGCCCCACGTGCCTAAGTGATATAGGCTGCAAGTAAACAAAGCTTGATCAGGTGCATGTAATTGAGTAGGATCAAAACTCACGAGAATGTTGTAAACATCTTGACCACGCCCTTACTTTGCCTCCTGGCATCTGGCTATGATACAGACATGGCTTGTAGTCCATGTAGCTATCTCTCCATCAGAGAGGCAGCGTCCCACCGAGACCCAGCTTTCATTCTCTTGTCTGTCCTTTCTCAATCCTTCACCACCCCCTCTCAGGGTCGCTGAACCTGGCTGAGCTGGCGTGGCACACAAGGCGCCCTGGGGCTGATTATGCCATGGCCGTGCCGGCTCACCACACACTAGAGAGAAGCTCTGCTTATCTAAATGTGTACCCCAATTAGCATGTCCCTGTGTGGGTGCGCCTCAAATGCTCCAGGTCCAGCCTTTCAAGTTCGTCTGAATTCAGACTGGGAGCCCTAGAGACCCTGTGTGTCAGCCTGATGATTCTCTGCTCTCCCTGTTTTCTGGCTGGAAGCCGTGATCTGTACAGCTATGACTAATACATAGAAAGCTATCTCAAGGTCCCACCCCAGTCCCTGATAGTGGGGAGAGAGGGGCATGCAGCGGACTCACGTCTCAAGCAATTTCTTAAAAATAATATATGTCTTTGTTTATAATTGCAATCACAGTACATGCCTGAGAAAACAATGCCAATACAGTTGTGTATACTGTAAAAAGCACCACTTCCTCCACCACCACTCTCCACGGGTGACCATGAAGGCGTCAAACATGTTAGTAATGGTTTTCCCCTGCAGTTGGCAAGTTTAAACACGCGCCTCCAGGGGAGGAACGGAACTCACCTTCTCCCCATACGGAACCCATCTGTGAGATCCACTCTTCCAATACCAAGCCCATTTTGTGGTGAAGACAGAGTTACCCGGCAGTGCGACAGACGAAGGTGTGGAGATACGTCGGATGGGACTGAAACCACAAGCCATTTTCTGGAAATTGATTTTTAAATTTCCGAAAGGAATGCTGAGGGGGGGAAAGTTTAAAGTTAATCAAAATGCTTCATCGACCTCTGTTTTCTACTATCTGGTCTTCCCTAACAAAAGCACAGAATTGTTATTTTGGAGCTGAAAGGGACCTTCAGATTTTCTTGATACATCTTCCAGTCTTAACACATAAAAGAAACAGCTAAAACACAGAGAGGTAATGTCACTTGCCTACCCCACATATTCAATGGTATCACAAAATCCATTCTTTCCTCAAAAACTATCCCAAATAAGACTGTGCCCACACACACACAAAAACTGGTTCAGGGTTAGAAAGTGAGTTAGAAACTCTCAGGTCAGTTTTTTCAATTGTTTATCAAAAGACCTTTTCAAGAAGCCAGCAAGGTCAAAGTTATTTTCATAAAATATTAAGACATTACGTGCCTTTTTCACGTAGGTATTCTCACAGGTGCACAGTAGAATTTTCAAGAGGCCACATCATGTGTGATTTCAAAATAGATCTCCAAAAATATAAAACAATGCCATTCTTCTCAATGAATTTTTGTTTTGGAAAACGGTTATTTTTAGTTATACATATCTATAGGTATAGTTATGTGCACATAACTGTATAATTATATAAATATAGTTATATAAAATGTTATTTATATTAACATGTAATGAATTTACTTTTAAATGAATCAATAATTTGTCTCAGTTTTGATTTTTACTATGATAAATATGGATAGCTATAACACATATAATGGGATATGTGTTATATCCCATTTGGGATACTCAATACATTTTAAGTCTGTAGAGGGGTTGGGTCCTGAGACCAAAATGCTTGAGAATTATTGCTCCAAGAAGCACCTCCTTGATCAGTGGTTGTCAACCAGGAATGATTTTGTCCCCAGGGGGACATTTGGCAATGTCTATAGACATTTTGGTTATCACAACTGACATCTAGTGGTTAAAGGCCAGCAATGCAGCTACAACAACCCCCTTCAAAAAAAAAATAATAATAATAATAATATTATTATTATTATTATTATTATTATTATTTTCTGGCCCAAAAATCAATAGTGCTAAGGTTAAGAAACCCTTCTTCAAATTTATCTGGGGAGGGGGGCAAAATTCACCTACAAACAAGAAAATAGCTGATGCCACCACCTAGTGGCCAAATGCAGCAACAGAATCTCCACCAAAAATTCACTAAACTTGCAGATGATGAAATGAGATTTTTTTCCCCCAAAAGAATTTCCTTATTAAACTAGGATGCATCTTATAAATATGTTCATATGTGGTATCACCTATTTCAGCCCTGACAGAATCAGAGATATCAGGGTCTAAGAGAAAGAAAACAGCAAACAAAAAGGAAGTTATAAAATGCTAACATTTACAACAAAATTCTGCACTGGAACTATATGAAATTGCTCAAATCATATTCTAAAACTGTGAAATTAAGCCAAAGGCTCTTTTGAGGAAATCATTTAGTACTTTTTATAGTTCTTTCATAAGCTGGTAGAAATATGAACCAGACTTTGCATGGTGTTTATTTGCATGACACAATGACAAATATTAACTAAACTAATAAACGTGTCACTGTTTACTTTGCGTGAGTCAGCAAATATTCTCAGAATCCCTGGGATTATCCAGGCTCTGCGTGACTTCAAATCCACCCTTTCTTTTCCCATTAACTCAGTAGGCGTTGGCTGTTTTTATCTGAAACTTGAAGGGGATTCTGAAGGAAAATTGTGTCTTCTTCTCATAAGCCTAACACTATGCTTTCCTTTGATGATATTGTGAATCTCACAAGCCAGAGTCCAGCCACCAACTTACCTGCAGATTTGGGGGTCACAATAGGCCTTCTCAATATTCTCCATGGGCTGGAGGTCCACCCAGGTGTTTTCATTCATCACCTGCCACCGGTAGGGCAGGTGGAAGTGAACCTTGTTGCACCCTTCTACAAAGCAGAGAGGAGGGCTGAGTGGGATTGTAACCAATTCAACTAAGGCCTCTGCTGACGTTCCCATCAAGGCCTGCCTTTCCCACGCAGCCAGGACCGCATGCAGGCACATGCTGTCTGTCTCCACCTCTGTGCATGCTGGCTGCTGCCTGCACTGCCCCATCACCATATTTCCAGGTTCCTTTATCACCCACGAAGACTCATCAGAAAACAACTATTCTCCACTCCCCAAAAAGTCCCTTTACCCACATGAAGATCCGAGGTCATTCTAAATGTACAGTTTACCCTTTGTATCTCTCTCTCTCCCTCTACCTTCCTTTCTGAAATCAATAAAAATATCTTTCAAAATCTGTCATATGTATTTTTATGACAAAAAGAAAAATTTAAGGTAAAGACTTTAGATTTAGAGAGCACAGGGCAGAATCCTCAAGCAAACAAAATCAGACATGATGTCCAAGCCTGGGACAGAGGTAGGAAGGGGAGGAAGAGATATAAAAGTGAGAGGACAGGAATTTGTCCCAAGCACAGTCCCATGGGAATAATTTTTATAGGATGCCTGGTGGGAGGGGACAGTGACCAGGTGTGGCTCTTCAGCTGGAATGACCAACAGATGACTGGGCCTGTGGAGCACAGGTGGCTTAATATGCATGGCCACAAGAGGGACAATCAATATATATAAAAGGCTAATATGCAAAGTGTCCCCTCAGGAGTTCGACTGGGAGACCGGGAGTTCAATTGTTCACTATGATGTGCATTTGACCACCAGGGGGCGGCACAGAATGAAGGAAGGCCCCAGCCACCAGCCACCAGCCGGCAGCCGGCAGCCGGCAGCTGGGGAAGGAAGGCCCGGGCTGGCAGCCAGAAGGCCCTGATCGGCACTGTTAGCCGGCCAGGCATAGGGACCCTACCCATGCACAAATTTTGTGCAGCAGGCCTCTAGTGCTAAATAATGACAGGAAATGAACTTTCAAAAGGGTGTCTACTAGAATTCCTTTGTTTTTTGAATTTGTTGTTTGTTTGCTTGTTTTTAGTACATGAAAAGATGGGTTCCTGATTGAGCATAATATTTCACCTAGAACTGAATTGTGAAAGAAGAAGAAAGTGTAATAGCATGCATTGGTGAAGAACACAGGCAGATGGGCAGTTTAGGGTCAAAACCCAACCTGGCTACTTGTATATATAAAGTCGTAACATCTGCATGCCTCCAGGTTCCCCATCTTTAAAATGGGTTAGCAACAGAACCTATTTCTAGGGTTGGTGTAAAGTTTAAAGAAGATGCATGTAATGTTCTTAGCCTTGTGCCTCACACATAGTAAATGCTTAGTAAATGTTAGCCATACCACTATTAATAGTTTCTACTTCTAGAAAGACCTTAAGTTACTCACTATATTGACACCCCTTATACAGATGGTCAAGACAAATTTCCTTTGAACCAGGATCATCCACGGTATTTGCGACGTCAGATGCAGAATCTGTAAAACAGAAGAGGATGCATATATGCTGATCTTAATTTTAAACCAAAAATCAAAGCACCTGATCTCACAAGGGGAGAGAATATCCAAAACTGGACCATGGTCAAGAAAATTCCTGATTGATGTGTTGCTCATAACAAGCCCTCCATAAAAACAAGCGTGAATATTAGGGTAACATGACAGTGATGTTGACTTCTTAAACCATGGTCAAACTATTCCTGTTCTCAATATATGTAGCAGTTTATTCCATACTCTTCTACTGGTAGGTCCTTCCATCTTCTAAGTCAGTCTCCTTACCAGTACCACCCCTTACCTCAAACCCTCTAAAACTCGATGCCTTTTAATAACTGCTGGGGAACATCCTAAGCGAAACTGCCAGCCACAGCGGCTCTGCTGCAGACATGACATGGGGCCCCTTTTTGTCCTTCAGTGACTTACTCAGCGCATAGCCGGGTGTCCTCCTGGCAAGCTCACTGGCAGAGGTGACAGGCATTTGAGCAGAGTTCCGACCCTGGGCCTCAGAGGCTGTAGCTCTATTGTTTGAGGAAGATGTCGAAGGTGATACCTTGGGCACAGTGCTCATTAATGTGTGGGCAGTGGTCTCCCCCAGTGTGCGCAGGGCCTGGGGTCTCAGATTCTGACTTGTAGAGCGTAACTCATCTTTATCTGCTCTGGCTCTGACGGCTGATGTTAAGTCGAAATCAGGGACATCAGTAGCTTCAAATGTAACTTTAGTAGAGCCATTTGATGTCGAAGGTGGTACCTTGGGCAGAGTGCTCACTGATGTGAAGGCAGTGGTCTCCCCCAGTGTGCGCAGGGCCTGGGGTCTCAGATTCTGACTTGTAGAGCGTAACATATCTTTATCTGCTCTGGCTCTGACTGCTGATGTTAAGTCGAAATCAGGGACATCAGTCGATTCAAATGTAACTTTAGTAGAGCCATTTGTTGTGTTGTGGACAGATTTACTAGCACAAAATACCTGCTCTCTGTGTTTACTGTCATCTACAATGATAGGGTCAAGAGTAGGGTGAGTGGCTCTGATTTCCTGATTCCTAGGTAATGAATTTTCTCTCTGTCGACTGGTTGTGGTTTTGTAATTTAAAGATCTCACGGACGTGGTATCTGTGGCCATTCCATCCGAATTATTATCAGAAAGTGGGAAACGCTGGACTTCTGGATTCCCACTTCTGCCCTCGATATTCATATGGCCCGGGGACAGAATGCCCACACCTTTCCTGGTGGTCACGGTTTCAGATGTTTGCAGAGGACCAAGAGGAGAGTAGGAGGCAGCCTGACTCGGAAAAAACAAACTCTCTCTACTGGTGTCTTGGTCATTCGGCCAGGATGTGGGCACCTTCTGGTTGAAAGCTGGTGTTAAATCAGAAGTGAGGTGAAGGCTGGCGGTACTGCCACAGAAGAGGCCCTCTGGACTGCCATTCTCTGAAAACCTTCGGGTTCCTCCCACTGGCCCGCTTCCTCCCAGATTGGTGGCCTTGGATGAGGCTGAGGAAGGCTGAGGGCCATCTTGACTTCCCAAATGCTTGAACTTGCAGGTGAGATCCTCTACAGGCACATCATCCTGGGGAGACCTGCGGCCGATCTGATCTGCACCGGGTGTGCCGGGTGTCTCGGTTGAAGCTGGGGCAGATGGAAGGAATTCCTGACTGCCCTGAAAGAATCGATCTCTACTCTTGCTTCTGCCTCTAGATGCTGGGTCCCGGTTATGTGAAGGACCTAGGAAAAGACAAAAACAATGAAAAGCAGCGTTAAAATGATTTGAGTTCTTTTTAAAAATATATATATGTTTTTATTGATTTTAGAGAGAGAGGGAGAGAGGGAGAGAGAGATAGAAATATCAATGAGACATTGATCAGCTGCCTTCTATACGCCCCCATTGGGGACTTAGCCCGAAATCTGGGCATGTGCCCTGACCGGGAATGGAACCAATCACCTCATGGTTCATGTTCAACATTCAACCATTGAGCCTTATCAACCGGGCAACATGATTGAGTTCTGACCACTATTCCTCTCAGCCTTTGCAGGTTTGCTATCCATGTTCTATCAAATTACTTATCCTGATGTGGTGTGTAAAAAGCTTGAGAAGGGCATTTATGGTGATGAAGGCATCCTGCCATTCCATTACACAGTAGAAAACACCAGGCCACTAATGAGAAGGGTCAGGCTGACCCTGGCTCTGTTCAGCTTCTCTCCTGGGACTCAGATGTAGCTCCCAAGCCCCCAAACGCTAAGGTGGGGCTATCCACTATGGATATGGTGAATGGAGAGACAGATTAGTGCAAATTAGGCAGGATTTTCCAAAAATCATCTAGATTTTGCTCATATTGTGATGTTCTAACTAACAAGTTAAGAATTCACAAAACTTAAACCAAAAAAATGAAATGACAGTGTAAAGGTCTAAATTCACTTAAACTAGAAAGTTTCCTGAAGTTCTTCAACTTGCTCCCTCCCACCCCACCCAATGCCCAAACTTAAGAGAGCAATATCAAAAAGAACTGGTGTCTCTAGAACCTTGAGTCACACCCCTGGGAAGCAGATAGGAGGAAGTGTGTGACACACATGTGTTTGTGAGTGTATGTGAAGTGTGTGCATGTGGTATGCATGTGTGATGTGCGCAGTGTGCATGAGTGTTTATGTGTGTGGTGTGTGAGTTGTGCTATTGTGTGTGGGAAAGGTCCTTTCTCTTCCAAACCAGAGGGCAGCAGGAACATAGTAAAAGCAAACATCCGCCTCCTGTCAACAAAGTAGTTAATTAATAGATTAACTAGAAGTGATAATAAAGATCTCTCTCGCATACAGTAAATTCATATTGGCATAGATACAGAGAACACAATGGTGATTGCCAGAGGGCAGGGGGTTGGGGGTAAAGAGGTGAAGGGACTTAGAAGTACAGATTGGTAGTTACAAAATAGTCAAGGGGATGTGAAGTACAGCACAGGGAATATAGTCAATAACATTATAATAACTATGTATGATGCCAGGTGGGTACTAGAAATATTGGGGGGAATACTTTGTAAAGGATATGACTGTCTAACCACATGCTGTATACTTGAAACTAATACAAAATAATATTTTTAAAATAAATAAATAGCCCTGGCCAGCGTGTCTCAGTTGGTTGAACACTGTCCTGTGCACCGAGAGGTCAGATTCAATTCCCAGTCAAGGCACATGCCTGGGTTGAGGGCTCAGTTCCCAGTGGGAAACATGCAGGAAGCAGCAGATTGATATTTCTCTCTCACCAATGTTCTCTCTCTCTCTCTCTCTCTCTCTCTCTCTCTCTCTCTTCCTCTCCCCCCTCCCTAAAATGAATAAAAACATATTTTTTTAAAAAAGAAAAAGTAAATAAATACATTCATACTGGAAAACAACACCAAAAACCAGCCCTCCAGATGTTCCCCTGTTGAGAGAACACCATGGTGCGGGAGAGAAATCATCAGATGTAGAATCAGAACACGAGTTCTGCCACTGTCCAGTGGTGTAAGGCCTTGGAAACATTTCTTTTATTTATTCATAGCATTACCCTTCCCTCTCCGAAAACTGATTTAAGGCTGCTTGCAATAAAAGTCACTTAAAATTTCCAAGACTCAGTTTCCTCATCCATTAAGTGAGGCTAACAACACTCCTGCCTTTCTTCACTACTTTGCTGTGAGGAGCAAGTCCTTTCCTTGTAAACTATAAAGGATTTCTCAAATTTAAGGAAGTTTAATTGTTTATTACCTCTCACAGAATCTTAGAATTGGGGGGGGAGGGGGAGGCAGGGAGAGGAGGAGTAGCCGGGGAGAGGCCAATGGGGGAAAAGGAGACATATATAATACTTTAATCAATAATTTAAAAAAAAAAAGAATCTTAGAATTATGTATTCTATTTGCTTCACAAAATTTGCCTCTTCAACATCCACCTCATAAAGACATTAAAAATTGGCAAGTGTTCCTACCATTAAACAATATAAAAAATGCTTGCCGAAACCGGTTTGGCTCAGTGGATAGAGCGTCGGCCTGCGGACTCAAGGGTCCTGGGTTCGATTCCGGTCAAGGGCATGTACCTTGGTTGCGGGCACATCCCCAGTAGGGGGTGTGCAAGAGGCAGCTGATCGATGTTTCTCTCTCATCGATGTTTCTGACTCTCTATCCCTCTCTCTTCCTCTCTGTAAAAAATCAATAAAATATATTTAAAAAAAAATGCTTAAGAAATAGTACTGCTCACTTTACACCCATTAGGATGACTATTATTAAAAAAATAAAATAAAAAGCACAGAAAATTACAAGTGCTGGCAAGGAGATGGAGATATTAGAATCTTTGTGCATTGCTGGTGGGATGTAAAATAATTCAGTTACTGAGGAAAATGGTCTGGAAGTTCCTCAAAAAATTAGAGTTACCATGTGATCCAGCAATTCCACTTCTGAGTATATACACAAAAGCATTGACAGCAGGGTCTCGAAGAGATATTTGTATACCCATGTTCAAAACAGCATTACAACGTTCACAGTTGCCAAAAGGTAGAAGCAACTCAAATATCCATGATGAGTGGGTAAACAACATGTGGGGTTTACATACAATAGAAATGTTATTCAGCTTTAAGAAGGAAGGACATTCTCACACAGGCTGCAGCTAAAGGAACTTTGAGGACATTATGCAAAGTGAAATCAGGCAGTCACAAAAAGACAGACACTGTGTGATTCCACTCACATGAGTTACCTAGCATAGTCAAATTCAAAGAAACAGAAACCAGATGGTGGTTAACAGGAACTGAGAGGAGGAGGAAAGGGGGAGTGATTATAAGAGTTTGGTTTTGTAAGATGAAAAGAGTTCTGGAGACTGGTTGCACAACAATGTGAATGTACTTAATGCCACTGAACACTTAGAAATTATCAAGATGGTAAATTTTATATTAAGCACATTTTTACACAATTATTGTTGTTGTTCATCTGTACCCTAGGATTTTTTTTCCGTTTATTTTTAGAGAGAGTGGGAGGGAGGGATGAGAGAGAGAGAAACATCAATGTGAGAAAGACACATCGATTGGTTTCCTCATACATGTGCCCCCGACCAGGGCTGGGGATCAAGCCTGCAACCCAGGAACATGCCAATGATGGGAACTAAACTCAATATCCTTTGGTACATGGACAAATGCTCTAACCATTAAGCCCACCCACCAAGGCATAATATATATGTAATTTTTTTAAGGAAGGAAATTCTGACATGGGTTGGATGAACCTTGAAGACATTATGCTAAGTGAAATAAGCCAGTCACAAAAAGACAAATGCCGTATGATTCCACTTCTATGGAATCCCTGGAGTAATCAATTTCATAGAAACAGAAAGGAAAATGGTTCCCAGGGACTGCGGAAATAGGGTAATTGCTTAATGGACTCAGAATTTGTTTGGGAAGATGAAAAAGTTTTGGAGATGGATGATGGTGATTCTTGCACAACAATATGAATGTACTTAATGCCACTGAGCTGTCTTAAAATGGTTAAAACGGTCAATTGTATCTTCTACTTTACCGCAATTTAAAAAATAACAAACACATTTTTAAAGAAACAGTACTGAGAACAATAAAATAAATTGCATGTATTAATGCTAAATTTCCTATGGTAATTGTATTGTGGTTTATGTAAGAGAATGGCCTTGCCTTGAGTAGGTACATGCTCATATATTTAGGTGTGGAGTCTCCTGATGACAGCATACCTCAAATGTTTTAAACACAAAAATGTTATATGTATGGACACATATATATGTGGACAGAGATAGAGAGAAAGCAATAAAACAATTGTGACAAAATGTAAACTGGTTAATCTAAAAAAAAAAAAAAAACTTCTATTTTTTTATTTTAAAAAAAGCTTTATCAAGTAGCTTTTAGAAAAATGATAAACATTTTTAAAAACCGGATTGGTTTTTAATTATTGTATCATTTTCCATACAACTGTAAGTCTACTTTTGCCCACCCCTGTGATTATGTAAGAATAATTGTTTATGAATGTGGACAAGGTCTCAAAGGAAAAATGAAGAAGGTTTTATGTGGCGAGGTAGAGTGATTGTAGGTGGTTTTTCTTTCCTTGTGATTTATCTTTATTCCATTAAAAAGTAGAGTATATCCCTGTCCGATGTGGCTCAGTCCGTTGAGCGTCATCCCATGCACCATGAAGGTTGTGGGCTCAATATATATATTTTGAAGTAGACAGTAGAAAGGGTTCACCTCTCAACCCAGTCCTTCTCGGGTTGTGCTTGCTGTTGCAGATGTCCTGGATGTTCTGCACCACTTCCCGGCTCAGTCCGTGCTCCCTCATCATCACCAGCACCTTTCTGTCCATTAGGTTATGAGACCGGAGGCAGTTGGCAAAACCACAGTTCCCTCGGGTGAAGTGTTCACAGATGTGGAGTCTTTCGCACGGTGGCTGCTGGCCACAAATCTTTTTTCGGCCTTCTCCCTTATAATGTTTGCATATCTACAGAGGAGAGAATGAGAGTCAGCGACCAAAGTCCTTCCTGTGTCTGCTACACATCCATTAAGGAAAGTTTGAGTATACAGAAATTTCAAAAGCAGGCAGAGATATACCAAAGGGGGAAAGGCATGTGTATGCCACAGTCTTTAATGACTTCTATTCAATTGATCATCACTTTGGGACAGAAGGAACCTGTGGACTCATTAAAAGAAATATAAATTTGATAATCCTTTAGAAGAATCAGAGTAAAATGGTGAGCTACAGATAGGACCAAACAGGACCCAAGGTGAGCCCTACATTATGAGGGCACCTCCAAGAGGAAGGCCCACCTGTAGATATCAATTCATTAAAAAGACAGGTGAGTCTTACCTGCAACTGTTGAAAATGCAGAATCAAGTCTCTACTAGACAGAATGTGGCAAAGCTTCTCAAGAGATCAACCAAAGAAGGTAATTTTCTATGTCTATGTAAGTAGATATACCTAGCTCTACAGAGATGTCGTTCCTACTGAAAGGAGGGCAGAAGAAACATTATTATGCCTGAGGCCAGGCCATCTGATGCAGGACTGGAGGACGCTAGTTTTAAAGTCTGCAGATGCCCGACTGGCGTGGCTCAGTGGTCGAGCGTCAACCTATGAACCAGGAGGTCACAGTTCCATTTCCAGTCAGGGCACATGCCCAGGTTGTGGGCTCGGATCATCAGTGTAGAGTGTGCAGGAGGCAGACAATCAATAATTCTCTCTCATCATTGATATTTATCTCTCTCTCTCCCCCCACCGCCTTCCTCTCTGAAATCAATAAAAATATATTTTAAACAAAAGTCTGCAGACCCAAAACCACCTCCCTTGAATTACTTACTCCCAACCTGTTTCCTTTGCTGTGCAATGTATTTGCTCTGTCTACCTATAACACATGGTTGAGCAGATTCAATAATGAAATATGTAAATATGTTGGGCAAAATATAATCTTCCTGCTGATGCTGGCACACACTAACACTAGAGAGCCAGTGTCTGAGAGGATCCAGCAAAAAAAAAGAACAATTAGCAAGTCCACAAATAATACTTGGAGGCTGTAAGTGGCCTTGTCCACCTTTTTCGTTTGGTCCTGCTGACGCTGCCTGGCTCTCATCAGCCTCCGGCCCGCTCTCTCCTTGAGACCGAGCACCATGCCTTCAATTAAATTGCCAAGTTCTAATGGAGAGATATTTGAAGTTAATGTTGAAATTACCAAACAATCTGTGACTATCAAGACCATGTAAGAAGAGTTGGGAACGGATGATGAAGGCGATGATGACCCAGTTCCTCTACCAAATGTTAATGCAGCAATATTAAAAAAGGTCATCATTCAGTGGTGCACCCACTACAAGGATGACCCTCCTCCTCCTGAGTATGATGAGAACAAAGAAAAGTGAACAGATGATATTCCTGTTTGGGACCAAGAATTTCTCAAAGTTGACCAAGGAACACTATCTGAACTAATTCTGGCTGCAAACTGTTTAGACATCAAAGGTTTGCTAATGTTACATGCAAGACTGTTGCCAATATGATCAAGGGGAAAACCCCTGAAGAGATTCGCAAGACCTTCAATATAAAAAATGACTTTACTGAAGAAGAGGAAGCCCAGATACACAAAGAGAACCAGGGGTGTGAAGTGAAAAGTTGTGCCTGACACTGTAACACTGTAAGGATTGTTCCAAATACTAGTTGCACTGCTCTGTTTATAATTGTTGATATTAGGCAAACAGTGGACAAATGCAGCAGCAAATCAATTGTATTAGCAGAATATTGTCTTCATTGCATGTGTAGTTTGGGTACAGATTCCAAACCCATGGCTGAGTTTCTTCCCGTATGATCAAAAGTATCTTTTTTCTTTGCTCTGAATAAAACTGAATTGTGGGTTCTCTATAAAAAGTGGCATTTTGGGCTTTCCCTCTTTTTGCAAAGTGATTTCTGCCTCGTTTATTGTCTAGTTAACTTCAGTTTAGTGACTTTTTAAAAGTTGGCATTGTAAATAAAACAACTTACAAAAGTTTTCTGAAATAGAATTAACAATGTATTATCTTTATTCATGAGTTGGAAGCTGGAAAAGGCTACTTGAGGTAAATGTTCTGAGTGGGATTATTAGGATGTCTTCCAGCTTCCTGGAGTCAAGGAATACCACTGGTATTGATTAGCCCATATGTATCAGGGCTTTCTTAATTGAATCTGAGGACTTGTTTTTGCATTTTTAATCCTATGGTGGTTAGAGACTCAGTTACTACTCAGTTTGTGGTTCTGAGGGAAATATAACTATGCAGTTGTTAGCTTTTCAATTAAAAAAAGACAACCCATAATCAGTGATCCCATATGGGCAAAACTATTTACACTACTTGCATGTAAAAAAAACCAACAAAATTTAACCTTTAACATTAAAATGTGTGGCAAAACCCAGAAAGCATCCAGCATGAATGCAAGATACTTTCAATAAAAAGTAAGTTACATAAAAAAAAAAAATACTTGGACATTCCTATCACCACGCTGATGTCTAAGCAAGACTGGTCCTGGCCCGAAGTAGTCAGAACAAACGAAAGCATTTCTTCCTTGAATGAGCACATTTCAATTCACAAGTTTATATGCCAGGAAGCCAGGTTTGTCTGGTGATGCATTTTGGTTCTCACAAGTCAAGGCGAAGTGAAAAAGGAGGGAGCTTTTGAGATTTTTAGGGCAGAGAGTGTGTTGTGTCCACTGCTGCCTCCAAGATTTAACTCAGTGCCTAACACCTGCTGGCACTTTTACGTGTAGTTGAACAAGTGCAAAACAGACAACAAATGAAGTGACACCAGGAATTAAATGCCTTGTCCAGGATCACACAGGGAATCAGTGGCAGGGTCAGGCAGGACTCGAGACATGGAAGGACCCTCCTTTACCAACGGTCTTGAAACGAGCTGCATCTGGCTGACCGCCTCCTGCTGAAACATTTTGCTCAACCTCCCCAAGTTAAAACACTCCTTGAGAGATTTTTCTTGCCCAGCATTTTCAAAGAGACATTTATGCTATCGGTGCTCTGATCGATGTAACACTAAAGGAACCAGCCCTTCCGACTTCTATAGTTAAGGAAACACTGAAGTCTCACAGACTGTGATCTTAACCCTGGCAGGTGGTAAATGGCAATTTCGTTACTAGTGAAAAATAAACTTCGGGCATGAACCTTCCTACCCCACCCACTAATCATAGGTACTGAATTCTTAAAAGGGAGCCTCAGAGGCCACTGCCCCCTTCTTTGGACACTCTGTGGGATGAAAGGATGACAAGAGCATCCCCGAAGAGAATCCTCACAATGCTTTGTTCATGAGCTCTGCTGGGATCCCTCAACCGCACCTTCTGGTAGGTTCTTAATTGCTGACCTCTTCCCTAGAGAAGCGTGGCCACTCCCCCTTATTCTCCAGGGACTTGAAACAAGAAGTCCTTGGTGATTTTGGAGAACTGAAGCAGAGATCAGACCTTGATGAGTGACCTTTCCAAACCTCCAAGTTTAACACTAGACGAAGGGTGCACCACAGGTCAACATTCTCATCATTATCTCATCGTTCCTTTACACGGAAGGGATAGGAGAGGATGCTTGTTTGTCAATAGGACCTTTAATGAGGTTGGTGAGTAAGGCATTTTCCCCATGCTGGTAGTGATGGGGGACTGGGCTGGCACGTAGGCTAAGGGCCAAGACAAGATCTCTAAACCATGGGCTCCTGAAAACAGAGACAAATCCAAGTACCTAGATGAAAGAATGCACAGGGTGGGGAGAGGAAATGGGATGTGTTTTCCTCCCCTCTTCCTCTTCCTCAAACACATTTTTAGAGTGCCTTGCATTCCTGTTTCTTCTGAGCTCAGTGGTCAGCTCAAAAACATCCTTTACGTCATAAGTATTTTAAGTCCTCAGGGACACACATTGGGCTTAGTCACAAAGTATTTGACCCTCCAGAGATCCCTAACAGCTATCACATATAAAGGCACATCTGAATCTCAACCTTGATTATCTTGTCTCCATCCCGTCCACCCACTCCACTTGAGTCTTCCACTATGTTTTTGTGCCTCTCTTTTCGTGTGAAGCTAACTTCTCTACTCAAGGATTTTTCTTAGATCAGATACCATTCTTTAAACAGCATCCTCTACCCCCCCATTTTTTATTCACCCTCCATGTAATACTCCATCTGATTTTACTTTCTGAAATAGAAACAAACCTTTGTACTAAAAAATATTATTCCTAAAAATAATAATAATAATAAATAAAATAATAAACAGCATCCTCTGATTTTCAAGTGAATATTCCTGTATGGATGAGAATGTTAATTATCTACTATTGTCCCTATCTTTCTTCTAGCAATAGAAGCTCCCAAGTTTTAACTGGACACATGGTTACCCAGCCAGAAACTACATTTCCCGGCCTCCCTTACAGTTAAGTGTGACCATGTGATAAGCTCTGACTAATGAGATGGGAGCAGATGTGCTGAATACACTGTCTAGGTCGCATCTTTTGAAAAGTAAACTGTTTGCTTTCCACTTGGTTCCATTTACTAACTATTGCACTACCTGCATTCCTACATCTAGGTAAGACCAAAAGTTGGCAAACTTTTTCTGTAATGGACCAGAGAGTAAACATTTTAGGCTGTATAGGCTATTCAGTTTCTGTTTCAACTACTCAAATCACCCTCGTAGCAAGAACACAGCAGCATCCTGGCTGGTGTGGCTCAATGGTTGAGTGTTGACCCATGAACCAAGAAGTCACGGGATCAATTCCTGGTCAGGGCATATGTCTGGGTTTCAGGCTTGATCCCCAATTGAAGGTGTGCAGGAGGCAGCCGATCAATATTTCTCTCTCATCGATGTTTCTATTTCTCTATCCCTCTCCCTTCCTCTCTCTCTCTCTAAAACCAATAAAAACATAATTTTTTTTAAACAGCAGCAACAGACAATATGCAAATGAATGGCTGTGACTGTTCCAATAAAACTTTATTTAAAAAAACAGATGGCAGCCGAAACCGGTTTGGCTCAGTGGATAGAGCATCGGCCTGCGGACTCAAGGGTCCCAGGTTCGATTCCGGTCAAGGGCATGTACCTTGGTTGCGGGCACATCCCCAGTAGGGGGTGTGCAAGAGGCAGCTGATCAATGTTTCTCTCGCATCGATGTTTCTAACTCTCTATCCCTCGCCCTTCCTCTCCGTAAAAAATCAATAAAATATATTAAAAAAAAAAAAAAAAAAAACAGATGGCAAGCCAGTTTAGGCCCATGGTCTACAATTGGATGACCTCTGATCTGGACCATCAAGTGATAGTGAAATAAAATTATATCTTACTAGAGGCCAGGTGCACGAAATTCGTGCATGGGTAGGGTCCCTAGGCCTGGCCAGTGATCAGGGCCGATCTGTGGGGCGACTGGCGGGGTGATCAGGGGCCCCCACGGGTACCCACCTTTGGCTGGCCTGGGGCCTGGGGCCTGCAGGCTGCCGGCAGCTCCAGCATGAAGCATCTGCCCCCTGGTGATCAGTGCGTGTCATAGCGACCAGTCGTTCCACTGGTTGGTCCGTTGTTTGATCGATTTGCATATTAGGCTTTTATTATATAGGATGTGGATCACTACATTTTGGAGTATCCTTATTTCAACAGCTCAGCCTGTACCCTCAACCAATATACCGTGCCATTTTCCAAAATCTTCATTCAAAGCCCACCTCGCCAGGGGCCATCGTGATATAAAGCATCAATTAGTGCCCTAGCTGGTTTGGCTCAGTGGATAGAGCGTCGGCCTGTGGACTGAAAGGTCCCAGGTTCAATTCCGGCCAAGGGCACATGCCCGGCTTGCGGGCTCAACCCCAGTCGGGGGCGTGCAAGGAGACAGCCGATCAATGATTCTCTCTCATCACTGATGTTTCTCTCTCTCTCTCCTTCTCCCTTCCTCTCTGAAATCAATAAAAAAAATGTATTTTTTTAAAAAGCAAAAATAAACAAAGCATTCAGTTAAGTCCTACTACTGCACTTTCAGATTACACTTGCTCACACAAGGCTCCCAAGCAGCCTAGCAGAGGAGATATTCCAGACTCCAATTCTTATAAAACTTCAAGCAGGAAGTAAATTGCTGGAATCTCTTAGGTCATTCAACAAAAGCCATCGGTTGGTGTTGCCCCACGAGAGCCCTGGTGCTGAGTTTCTTCCTGGTCTTACTCAATCACGTCCAAAAACAACACTGCCAATTATATATTCTTCCTGCTTTTTAAACCAAGGAATCATAACTTACCTCAGGCATAAAAAAAGGGTCACTTTGGACGAGAAGCACTGCTAATTCTTCTTTGTTCAGTCCAGAGATCTGATGACGTTTCAGGACTCTAAAGTTCTCTTCTGAGAGAACATCGTGAGAATATTTGCACAAATGTCTGGAAAAAAATGACAATTGTCAGTATTTCCAATTCACAGAAAATTGAAAAAATCATCCAGGGAACTTTCAGTCATTGAAAATCAAGACCCATATCCTTTGATAACTAATACTGGTTGGTCCTGCTTAAAAAAAAAAATGCACTTTAAAAATATAAATTGATGGCCCAGCCAGAACGGCTCAGTTGGTTGGAGCATCCTCCATGCACCGAATAATTCCGGGTCAGGGTATATGCCTGGTTTTCTGGTTCATCCCGTCTGGGCACATTTGGAGGGCAGCCAATGAATGTTTCTCCCTCATTGATGTTTCTATCTCTCTCTATTGAAAGGGTTAAAGAGAATAAAACGGGGCAAAGAAAAACTTATTGTTCTTAGCAGATACCTTGCAGAAAGCTTGCAGCCTTGAGCACGGCATAGCCCAGATAACCAGAAGACACCTGGCGGGGGAGGAACCAAGGACGGACCAGACCCTTACGTCAGCAGAGTGGCTTGCAGCCAGCAAGGATTAATAAAAACCTATCTCTCCCTGCTCTCTTTGCTGATGCTTTTCTCGGTCTCAGCCCACCTGCACCCAGGTGTCGGGAATAAAATCTCTTTTGATACATTATGGTCTCATGTCATAGGTGCGCGACCCTGGCCCACTCCAAACCTTTCATCTATCTCCCTCTCTCTCTAAAATCAATTTTTAAAAACATATTTTTAAAAAACTGAAACCAATTTATTAGAAATGATTGCTCATCGAGAGACAAAGAATAACGAGGATAACACATTTATGGACTGACTATAGAGTCAGTGAGAAAATAGAATTCCATTTATCAAAGATTTTAATTACACAAAAGTGTCTATTGCTTTATTTCTTCTTCATTTTATATATCAGTGTATACCTGTATAATTTGTGACTATAAAGGAATGTAACATGCTCTTAATGGTAGAATTCAAACAAGTCTACAGAAAGAGATAAAAACCCCTTCACTTTAAGTCTTTGATGATGTAGGTCAACACTATCCCGAATATGTCATATTTCTATGACAATGAGATTGTTCTCTCATGCAAGCTTTCCAAGATATAAGCCCTACATGGCTACTGCACATTTAAAATAGAGCTAGTAAAACTTAGGAACTGCATTTTCTATTTACTTTATTTTAATTAATTTAAATTTGAATAGCCACATATAACTAGTGACCACCATACTAAGTGGCAAAGATTTAGATCTTGGCTATTCAAAGTGTGGTAGGAGAACCAGTAGTACCTGGGAGCTTGTCAGAAATTTAGAATCTCAGGCCCTACCCTAGTCCTACTGAATCAAAATCCATCTTCCAACAATATCTCCAAATGATGAAATCACACTGAAGTCCAAGATGCACTGATTTAGATCACTGAGAAGTCCTGATAGCACTGATAGTTTCATGAGACAAACAGAATTTGACAGTTAGCAATGTCCACATAACAAACTCATTCCACTTTTTAATCTACATATGCTACCTAACGTATCACCAAAGTTCTCAGATTTATGCTTTTAATAGTTATTAATATGATGGGATATTGCCCTGGCTGGGTTGCTCGGTTGGTTTGAGTGTCGTTCTGATATGCCAAGGTTTCAGGTTCGAGCCCCTGTCAGGGCACATAAAAGAAGCAACCAGCCCTAGCCTGTTTGGCTCAGGGGATAGAGCGTCGGCCTGTGGACTAAAGGGTCCCAGGTTCGATTCCAGCCAAGAGCACATGCCTGGATTGCGGACTCGATCCCCAGTGGGGGGCATGCAGGAGGCAGCCGATCAATGATTTTCTCTCATCATTGATGTTTCTATCTCTCTCTCCCTCTTCCTTCCTCTCTGAAATCAATAAAGAAATATTTTTTTTTTTTTAAAAAGAAGCAACCAATGAATGCATAAATTAGTGGAATGACAAATTTCTGTTTTGGTCTCTCTCAAAATCAATCAATAAAAAATATATATGACTAGGGGCCCAGTGCACGAAATTTGTGCACTTAGGGGGGGTCCCTCAGCCCAGCCTGCCCCCTCTCACATACTGGGAGCCCTCAGGGGATGTCCTACTGAGGCGACCGGGCTGATCAGGGGAAGGCACCAGCCCCATCACCCCACTACTGCAGCCACTGCCAGTCACTGCAGCCACCAAAGTGTTTTCATCAACACGGACTCCAGTCCATTCACCATGAAAAAATGACAACTTTCTTTAGGCATTTTCAAGATGTGTATTTCATAGGATATGACATTTCTTTCTTTATTTTTTTTATCCTCACCTGAGGATATGTTTCCATTGATTTTTAGAGAATGTGGAAGAGAATGGGAAAGACAGAGAGAAACATCAAAGTGAAAGGAACACTTTGATTGGTTGCCTCCTGCATGAGCCCTGACCTGGGCCCCAGCCAGGGAGAAGCCTGCAACCTAGGTACATGCCCTTGATCAGAAGCAAACCGGACCCTGCAGTCAGCAACCCTAGGCATTATCCACTGAGCCAAACCGGCTAGGGCAGGATATGACATTT
This sequence comes from Ia io, assembly GCA_025583905.1. Lineage (NCBI taxonomy): Eukaryota > Metazoa > Chordata > Mammalia > Chiroptera > Vespertilionidae > Ia > Ia io. The sequence continues at coordinate 27,912,624 of JAJQQW010000016.1, forward strand.
CTTAGCCCTCCAGCAGCACACCTTCGTTTTTTTCTCCAGGAGTGTGGTGGAAAAACCCTAGATCACCTTTTTGGATTCTTATACCCAAGTTACTAAGAATATTACCAGTGGCATACAGGGAGCTTAGCCAATGAGCGGTCAGAAAAGGTATTTCCTCGGCAGTTCACACTGATCGCCTCTGATCTCTGGCTCCGCCCTTGCCAAGGCCTAAAGCCTCCGGGCCTGGGCAGGGGATCCCAGCCCCGTCCCATCACCCAGCTCCGCCCCTGCCCAGGAGCCCCCTGGCTCAGGCCCTTCCCAGGTTGCTCAGGACCCATGGGGGGCCTACCTTGGAGTGACCTGGGTGCTGAGAAAGTTCCCGGGACCCAGGCTGCTGGGTGCCTACGTATGCAAATTAACCTCCATCTTTGTTGGGTTAATTTGCATACTCACTCTGATTGGCTGTGGGTATGGCGGAGGTACGGTCAATTACATGTTTGTCTATTATTAGGTAGGATGGGATGTTCTATTTTCTAGTTTGCACAACCATTATCAAATTATCAGGTGGTTAGGTTATGGCCAGATTTTCACTATATAAATAGTGTGACTACAATTACCTTTATACATGCCGAAACCGATCATTGTCACCAATAGAGAAATGTGAAAAGGGAATCTGGAAGGCTGGTCAACCTTAATTGCTCCGAATGGTCGGAGCTAATCACTCATTGTTTAGTTGAGACATTGGTAGTTAAAGCAGCCTCCACCTGTTAGTCATATGTAAATTCTTGCTGATTGGTTATTATTTGAATTTCCTGCCTAAAGGATATGGGTGTATCTCATAACCTTAATAAAAGAGATAGCAAGGCCAGAGCAGTGGTAGTCCTCTCTTGGGCTCCTGCCTGGCCCCCAATATTCCCAAATTAATAGTTTTCTAGTCTCTTTCATTTGTGTGCGGCCTTCTCCAGAACCCGAACCCTGAACCGGAACCTGAAAGATGAAACAGAGGGCCGGAGACCATGGGATACCAGGACACAGGCTTTATTGCAGATCACCCTGCCAGCCGCCTTCTAGAGGGGAAAAGGGGTGAGAGAGGGAGAGGGAGGGAGGGAGGAAGGGAGGGGGAGATAGAGAGAGAGAGAGAGAGAGAGAGAGAGAGAGAGGGAGAGGGAGAGGGAGAAGGAGAGGGAGAGGGAGAGGGAGAGAGAGAGAGCGCGCGAGCGTGCACACCGGGGTGAGAGTGCCTTTTAAGGGGAGGAAAAGAGGGGACGGGGCTTAGGGCACTCAGCACACGCTGATTGGTGGTTTCATGTAAGGTACATGGTTAGGGGCCTAGGGATTTAGGAATTGGGGGCTTAGGGTATATGGCAGGTGCTGATTGGTGATTCAATGTACAGTCCATAGAAGATGTTCAGGAATGTCCGGCTGCAGGTGGAGTTTACGTCATACTCCGTCCATCAGTTGGGGGAAGGGAGGATCTATCAGAACCCTGAACCACGCGGGACATAAAAGGGGTTCCCACAATACAAATAACCTCTCTTTCTGTCTGTTATTTTCCTGGGATTTATTCCTTTGGGAGTATTCCCCAAAAGACACAATTATTTTCTTGGCAGATTGTGTTTCATTTTGATCTACTGCTCTCCAGAAAACATACCAATATGTGAGTGTGATTATTTCCCCACAAGCACAAGCACATTGAGTTTTATTATTTTGCTATTTCAAATAGGTATGAAATACTTATATTTTTAATTGCACTTAACAAATATTTCCATTTATTTGCCTTGTTCTATTTTCCTTATTGAGAATTAAAATCTTTCTTTTAATAGTTTTCCTTCGTTTCCCAAATATTAAACATTTATCTGTTGCCACTATTTTTTTAGTTATTACTAGTAAACAGAAATGCGAATGACTTTGCAAAATGATCTTGCTGAAATTGATCATTTGTTTTTATTTTTTTTTTAAATATATTTTATTGATTTTTTACAGAGAGGAAGATAGAGGGGTAGAGAGTTAGAAACATCGATGAGAGAGAAACAATGAAACATCGATCATGCACACCCCCTACTGGGGATGTTGCCCTTGACTGGAATCGAACCTGGGACCCTTGAGTCCGCAGGCCGATGCTCTATCCACTGAGCCAAACCGTTTTCGGCTGATCATTTGTTTTTAAATGTAAACATCTAAGGTAAAAGTTATTCTCTAAGAATTAATCTTTGAAAGTCACTTATTCTCGTGCTGCGGCCTGTGGGTAAGGCATTTCTGACATTCTCCGGAACTGCCTTCAGATCTAGCGGTGGGGCCTCGTGAGGAAAATCACAGAATCAGTCAGCCACCTTCAAACCCTGCAGCCCTCCCACACACCTTGCCTCTTGAGAAGTCAAGGGCAGCTAGCCAGGCTCTGGCACGGCCTCTATCCCAGCCATTTTCTCAGGTGGCCCTCTCCACTTTCTCACCAGGTGGCCCTGGCCTTTAGCCATTTCTGGCACTTCTAGATAAGGCTGACCTCAGCTCTCTGCTTGCTTTGGGTTCTGTGGTTTCAGATAACTGCTCCCCGGCAACCCTCACCACCCAGAGCCCTCAGCAGCTGGGCGAAGACTCCACCTTACCGCTCCCTCGAGCCCCATGGGAGGGGGTGATCTGAAGAGAATGGACAGCAGGAAGGGCCCAGCCTCCAGCCCAGAACAGAAAGCCCCTCCATCATAGCTTCATGATGTGTGTGAGCCTCAGAGGGCATCTCACTCCACTGGCCTTGCCATTAATGATCCTCTTGACATGGAGCTTAAAATAACCTCACTGAAACACCCCACCACTAGCTAGACAGGTTCTGTCTGCCCTCTGCCTGGGAGATAAGTAACAAGTGTTTATCAGAGGGAATTAAGAATCTTTCCCTTTAGCTCCAATCCAGACATCCTGAACACAGAGCCAAGACTAGGGCACCTCTCCGGCCACCCAAATAGGGTCACAGAAGAGGACGCAGCCCTCTCCAGGTCCCAGAGAGATGCAGCTTTGGTCACAACTAGGTGTCTGTCACGTCCCAACGGAGGAGGGGGACACTTCCAAGGTCCCTGAAGTCAGTATTTCCTCTCAACACTGCAGGCAGCCAGGCAGCCGAATGGGGACTCCTCTGCCTGGAAGCCTGCGTTCCAGGCTTTCCCCAGCCCAGCCAGGACGCTCCTGCCTGAGGAAGAGCCCACCCAACACACGCTGCACTGGCTGGGTCCTCCACGCTGCCCGTCTGAGGGCCAGTTTCACTTCTCATTTCCCTTCTGCATCCTCAGGGAAGCGGCTCGCTCCTCTTAGATTCCGGGATACTCACGCACCTTGAACCCAGCCTCAGTCTGCAGCATCTGTGTCTGGCCTTGGTTTCTGACCCGCAGCCCCCATTCCCCGGCTCCCTCGGAGACCCTGCTCAGTTCTCCCACATTCCCTAGACTTCTCCATCTTTGCTCTAATTTCAGCATACTGATCAGCCACGGGATGGGGGGTGGGATTGTGTAAGACCGGAAGTACAGAAACTAACATTTATTACATAGTCACTGAGTGACAGGAACTTTGTATCTGTTATTCAATCTACTTGTCACGATAATCCTGAGGTAACAGTTTACTTTTTACTTTGGGAAACTGAGGCTGGGTAAAACGAGAATCCCAAGCCCTAGATCCTCCCTTCCCCCAACTGGTGGGCGGAGTATGACGTAACCTGCGCAGGCCAGGATATCCCCGAGACATTGAACCGCCAATCAGCGAGTGCCGAGCGGCCCTGGGCCCACCCCTTCCCGTCCCGCACTGGGCCCACCCCTTCCTGTTCCTCCCCTCGAAAGAGGTCTTCGCAGCTGCACGTGTTGCTGTCTCCCCCAGTCTGCGAGGCGGCCCGGCGGAGGTCCTCCTCCTCCTCCTCCCCCTCCTCTAATCCTGGCTTTTCTACCCTCCTCCGTAATGAATCTCGCTCGTTGGTGCGGAATGAACTTCCCCTTGACCAAAACGGGAGTCCTGGTCTCCGGCTCCCGTTTCCTGCGCCTCGAACCTTACACAAAGATAACTCAAAACACCCAGATCTCAAAACACAAACAAAAACCTAATCTGGACAAACAAAAACAGACAAAAAATTTTCCAAATCAGAACGTAAAAAAGAAAAGAAAAAAAGGCATTCTGGATTACTTAAGCCACTGTACTAAATGGAAACTTGAGAGCAGAGTCCAAGGAGACAGGATGCGTATAAACCATAGAGAGTGTAGCAGGTAGATGCCTCCGTGTTCAGGTTTAAGGTGGCAGAAGCTTCCTTTCCATTTTCTTCTGACCATTTTGTCCCAGCTCCAGGTCCCTCACATTGGCTAGTAGGCTTAAGCCAAGAAATAGTGGGAAACGCTCCCATGGCTTCTTGGGGTTCTCTAAGGCAGTGGTTCTCAAAGAGAGGTCCCTGAACAGGCATCACCTGGGAGGCTGTCAGAAATGCAAATTCTCAGGCCCCATCCCAGACCTACTGCATGAGTCTCAAACTTTTACCCACATCAGCACCATCTAGGGGCTTTGTAAGAACACAGATTGTTGGGCCCCACCTCCAGAGTTTCTGATCAGTAGGTCTGGGGGATGGGGCTGGGAATTTGCATTTTTAACAAGCTACCAAGTGGTGCTGAGGCTGCTGGTGCAATTAAGTACTAGGTTCAAGATTACCTTTGAAAGGGTTAAAGAGAATAAAACGGGGCAGAGAAAAACTTATTGTGCTTAGCAGATATCTTACAGGAAGCTTGCAGCCTTGAGCACGCAGAGGTCAGATAAACCAGAAGACACCTGGGGTGGGAGGAACATCAGCCAGCCGAACTGCTTGCAGCCAGCAATAGCTGATAAAAGTCTCCCCCGCTTCTTACACGCTCCGCTGACTCAGTTGTCGGACTCAGCCCGTCTGCACCCAGACGCCTGAAATAAAAACTTTGACACACTATAGCCTCATGTCATAGGTGCACGACCCTGGCCCACTCTGAACCTTTCAACCTTCTCCAACAGAGGACAATGGGGTCCCCCAAAAGGTCGGTTTGCAGCCATAGGACTCCCCACCTCCTTATCCCTTTGCACTCGCTTGCTTTTTTCTCGATTCCTTTATTCTACTCGGGATTTAATGCTAACCGTGTCGAGTCACACTCGACATCCGAGTGCAAAAGGTTAACACAGTCAAGAGCTCCCTTACACACCATGATGAACTGCCCAGGGAAAAACAATTGTTTGCAGATAAACTTCAAGCAGCAGGCATTGGGATAAAAGATAGCCTTTAAAAACAGCACAGGTGGCCTTGAAAGAGGCAGAATTGTTTCTGTCAGGAATCTCAGGCCAAAGGCTTAAACACAAATGACCTCACTTTGCTCTTCCAGCCACAAAACAAAATGTTCTTTTAACCCTGGCAAATACATCCTCCCCCACCTTCGGAGTAGTGTCATCCCTGGACGGAAAAAGGCGCCACTTACTAAACCTGACGAGCTCAGGGGAGGCCTACATGCAGCCTTACAAACTCAGAGACCAGGAGTAGCCACATAGGATAGTCTGAAATTGTAACTTTTTAACTAAAGCAGTTCATGGCGGTAGTCATGTCCTAGGCCAGTATTTTCCCCTAACAAAGGTCAATGTTTACCTTAACTTGAGTCTGCGGTCTTTTTTTTTTTTTTTTTTTTTTTTTTTTTTTTTTTTTTGCATTTACCATAATATTTCTTTGGAATATCAAAGTAATTTCTCTTCCCCCACCACTCTAAGCACAATCACACCAGAGCAAAGACCACAAATCTTCACATTATTATGTTGTTTACTGTTAACTATCCTGCACCCACCTCGATAAAAAATGTATCTATTCCTTTCACTTTTTATCCAATTCCAGAGGTATTCCCGGCTCCGCTTTCTCCCGCCTTCCCAATCTCTCACCAGTGGATTTCCTGCAACCCCCCTGCACTTCCTCCTTTGACTCCAATGTCGAAAATAAGATGCAAAACTGCCATTTTGCAGAGCATTTTCTCAATCCATTAAGATTTTGCTTCCCTTGTCAGTTTAGCTCAACTAAACTCATACAGGTTTTCTACAGGTTTGAGCGTTTCTTAGGTTGCCAGGAGTGTTTGGAAATACCTCAACCTGGGCCACACCCTCAGAGACCGATTTAGCCTGACGGGAAGTGGGGCCCGGGCTGAGAACTGGGGCTGCACCGGTCGGATGGTTAGACTGCGGGTTAGGTTCCTGAACTGGTCGGCCACCTACGACGAGCTGTTCCACTTCACACGTCGGTAAACACAGCAGCAGCTCTGGGCTGCACAGCCGGACCAATGGGGGAAAGATAATAACCAAGCGAGAGTCTAGTGTTTTTTACAGTAATTTGTATCAAAATACTCCTTTCCGTCTCTCCCTCACCCCCCTCGGCTTCTCAACACCTGGTGGGGGGTTGGTAAAAACAAAGAGGTACTTAAATTTGTACAGAAAACAGGAAATAGCTCACCATAATATAAGCCAGGTGAAAAGGGATGGGTGAAAGATAAAATCTAGAGAACACTGGTCTAAAGAATAATATGTTATCAATGACGCAAACCCTAGTCCTGACCCGGTGGCTCAGTTGGTTAGAGCATCGTCTAGGTCAGCGGTCGGCAAACCGCGGCTCACGAGCCACATGCGGCTCTTTGGCCCCTTGAGTGTGGCTCTTCCACAAAATACCACGGCCTGGGCGAGTCTATTTTGAAGAAGTGGCGTTAGAAGAAGTTTAAGTTTAAAAAATTTGGCTCTCAAAAGAGATTTCAATCATACTGTTGGTCTCTCTCCCTTCCTCTCTCTAAAAGTCAATATACATATGCTCAGGTGAGGAGTTTTACAAAATCCCAATACCCATGTCAGACATTAAATCAGAATGTCTAGGGCAGTGATGGGCAACCTTTTGAGCCTGGTGTGTCAAACTTGGCCAAAAAACTGAGCATAACTCGGGTAGTGTGTCACTGAGGAAAAAACTAACTCCAAGACTCTAGTCGCAAATGTTTCATCCTCAGGAGCAGCAAATGTTTCATCCTCGGCATGCGGCCGCGTGTCATCAGAAATGGCTACGCGTGTCAGTGCTGACACGCGTGTCATAGGTTCGCCATCACTGGCTAGGGGGTAGGAGTCGGGCATCAGTATTTTTTAAAGATTTTGCAAGTGATTCCAATGAGCAGCAAAGTTTGGGTGCTATCCGTATCAGGATGGAGAAAAAGTGTAGGGAGTGGCAAGAGTAGAGTAGGAGGTGGTGGCAGCACTGCCAAAATCTTGATTAGATGAAGCAGGTCAGACAAGGCTCCTCTCCTCGCACACGCCCCTTCTCCCCCTGCCAAGCTTCCAACATGGATCCCCTAGGGAGTTAAGAATATTAAAATAAACTAGAGAGAAATATTAACTTGCTCAACCGTATTTGAGGATTTCTTTAGCGAGAAAGGAAGGGGCAGAAGCTTCAGAACAGTCTACTGTCTGCGACGCAAAGTATGTGCTCAGGAAATATTCTTGATGGGGTGACTGGAATGTCCCCGTTTCCTGTATCTCCTGTAATCCTACCATATAGAAGAGCAAGGAAAAGGTCACCTAACCTCGGAGAAAACAGTACCGTCTTCACTTCTTCATCTCTATTCCCTCTGCACTAAAGAACCCGTTTCTCTTTTACGCCTCCTCCCCACCCACCCCCAAGCAAAGAAGCCACACATAAAACCTGCCTTCTCACTCTACCAGGAAGTGATCCTCACACCCTGTTTCTGAAAGTGTGGTCCCTGAGCCTCTGCAAAGGGATCCTGAGTGATGTTAAAAACGCAGATTCAGATTCCGGGCCCCAAGCAACTCCTTCTGAACCCGAAGTTCTGATGTGTGACTTGGGGATCTGCATTTAAATAAGCTCCCCCAACCCCCGCTACACACACCCTCCCATCCCCCACCAGGTGATCCAGTATACAGCAATGCTCCAGAAGTACTGCTCCAAGGCTGGGTGGGGGCCCCCCAAGATTGATCCATCAGCGGTGGGGGGAGGAGGGAAGTGTTGCAACTCTCATTTATTTTCTAAAAGAGTAAAAGAATCATTGACTGGGTTGAGGGGGGGAGGTAATTAACTGGTTAATTTAGAAGGGGCACAAGAGAGCCTTTAGGACTGAAAGAAATATTCTTTATCCTGACCGTGGTGGTTATATGGGTGTATATCCCTTTGTCAAGGCTCTTCAACTGTACCTTTAAGTGGTACATTTTATTGTATGTAAATCATACCTCACTAAGGTTGATTTTAAAGTTTCATTAAAAGGTAAAAATGTATCAAATGTTTAATATACAAATTAAGAGTTATGCCTGCTGAAGTGGCTCAGTTGGTTGAGCATTGTCCTGTGCACCAAAATGTTCAATCTCAGGTAGGGACACCAATGTTTCTCTCTCATATACACGTCTCTCTCTATCTATCTCGGCATGTCCTCAGGGTGAGGATTAAAAAATATATATATATACACATTACATTACATTATTAAATAAATACCGTATTTTCCGGCGTATAAGACGACTTTTTAACCCAGGAAAATCTTCTATACGCCTAGTCGTCTTATACGCCGGAAAATACGGTATATACATAATAGGAATACACGATCGAAATTTCCTCTACTGACAGGGGCAAGGAATCAGAACTGTTCAGGAACTACTTCTCTCTAGATGATGTCTCTGAACCTGATGCTCTGAGTTGGTCTGAAATATATTGAGTCTCTTCTCAGTAGGGAAGTGTTAAAAGATCATAAAATAGGTCTCTACTCTCTCCTTCCAATCCGAGTTCAGCTCCCCTGCTCCAACTTGGTTAAACTGATTTCTCACTGGGCCTGATATCCTTGGTCCTTCTGGATTCATTTGCTCCTTTCCCACCCCATCTCAGGGCCTTCCTAGTTCCAAAGTAGCCTACAGGTAAAGGTCACCACAGATGCCTGTTTGGAAGTAAATATGGTCAGAAACAGTAAGCATATTAGAACCCTTTTATAGAAGGGAAACAAATCTATACTTATTTTAAATATTTAATTTTGCCATCTCTACATTCTGTTTAAAAGTAGAAAATATTGGGGGAGTGGGGATAAAAGCGTTTGCATGCATATAAGTATAACCAATGGACACAGACAATGGGGGGGGCTGAAGGCCGGGGGGGCGGGGGCAGGCTGGGAGAGGACAATGAGGGGGAAAAGGGGACATATGTAATACTTTAAACCAGGCGTCCTCAAACTACGGCCCGCGGGCCACATGCAGGTGTTTTTGCCGTTTTGTTTTTTTACTTCAAAATAAGATGTGTGCAGTGTGCATAGGAATTTGTTCATAGTTTTTTTAAAACTATAGTCCGGCCCTCCAACGGTCTGAGGGACAGTGAACTGGCCCCCTGTTTAAAAAGTTTGAGGACCCCTGCTTTAAACAATAAAGAATTTTTTAAGTAGAAAATATTGTTATCAAATGCCTATCACTATTTTGGATTTTATCATGATTCAGTATCATTTATAAGGTCATAGTTTCTTTTTTTTTTTTAATATATTTTATTGATTCTTACAGAGAGGAAGGGAGAGGGATAGAGAGCTAGAAACGTCGATAAGAGAGAAACATCGATCAGCCGCCTCCTGCACACCCCCTACTGGGGATGTGCCGGCAACCAAGGTACATGCCCTTGACCAGAATCGAACCTGGGACCCTTCAGTCCGCAGGCCGACGCTCTATCCACTGAGCCAAAACAGCCAGGGCAGGTCATGGTTTCTTAATGTCTACAGAAAGCTGAAGAAAATGATCGTCAAATTGGATCAAATTAAATAAACTCAAAGAGAATCTATAAAGAGAAAAATTTCCAAATGAGCACTCACCCTCCTGGGAGCAAGACGGTGCCTTTCGCTTTCCCTTTCCTTTTCCCTTCCCCCGCCCCCCTCCCTCCCCTTACCTTCCCCAGGCAGGTTACCATTAGCTTCCTCACTTCCAAGCTCCAAGCGCCCTTCCTTTACCTCCGTAACTTGATTCCTAAATCCATTTCTTTCTTCTTTTATAAATGTTTTTATTGATTTTTTTAGAGAAGGGAGAGGGATAGAGAGATGGAAAGATCTGCTTCCTCCTACACACCCCCTACTGGGGATCCAGCCTGACACCTGGGCATGTGCCCTGACAGGGAATGGAACTGGTTGGACGGGTCAACGCTCATGGGTCATGGGTCTACGCTCATGGGTCATGGGTCAACGCTCAACCACTGAGCAACATGGGCCTGGCCTAAGCCCATTTCTTGTAGAAACTACTTCTTCTACCTCTGTGATTTAACAAATAAATGTTCTCTTACCAAAAACATAAAAAATAAAAGAGAATTTCCAACTGATTCTTACAGGGTACACACCTCTGTGCCTTGATGTCGCAGAAAATAGCCCATCCCCAAGCCATCGGCCTAACAACATGACTACACGGACAGAGCACAATTAGCAACAGAAGGAACTTCCAGGAAGACACCTCTTGGGTAAATACACCCACACCAATGACATGTAAAAGGCAAACCTACTAGAATAAGTGAAAGAAGCCAGACACAATGCATCCAATCTTGTATGATTCCATTTAGAGGAAACATCCAGAATAGGCAAATCTGCAAAGACAGCAGGTCAGAGGTGCCATGGGCTGGGGAGAGGAAGAAGAGTTGAAGTATGGTAGCAATCATCTCAGGTAGAAACTGCAGTTTAACTTTAACTTTAACCCTGCTGTTTTGGCTTCTGTACGTATTTGCTTGCTAAAACAATAGAAAAGTTATTTTGATTTTCTGAACTTATGTATGCTATCCCAATCGATTGAATGCTCCATTGTTGCTGGTTTGAATATCCCATTGATTGTGATCTCACTGGTTATCGAAGCACATTCTTCTGTACCTGGAGACCAGGACAGCGCAATTAGCCTAAATCGCCTCAGTGGCTCCAGATAATGTGTTTCAGGTGACTCAGTGGTCCCAAGACCAGGACAGCACAATTATTCTAAATTGCCTCAGTGGCTCCAGATAATGTGTTTCCATTGATTCAGTGATCCAAAGACTTAAAACTATAATTAATCTTTATAGATAACTAACTTGCTCAATTTCGCTTCTGTAACTGCTTTGTGCAAACCAGGCTCCTCATTCCAAACCCAAAGATGTAATCGATACTTTTGTTATATTCTGCCTATATAAGCCTGATGTAGCCAGCATTTCGGGGTTGCGAGATTTGGAGTGCTTTTGCCCCCTCGTAATCGCCGGCTTTTGAATAAATGACTCCATAATTTGACTTTTTGATTGAGGCGTCCTTTGTGAGATTCGGGGTTACACTACAATAGAGTGACTGCTGATGGGTATGGCCTCTTTTGGGGAGATGAAAATGTTCTGGAACTAAACAGTAGTGAGGGTTGCACAACACCATGAGTATGCTTATTGCCATTGAACTGTATACAGTTTGCAATGATAAGAAATAAAATAAATAATAATAAAGTCTATTACAGACAGAGAACTAAAATGACAAAAAAAAAAAAAAAAAGCAATTACTAAGAAGCAGACATCAAGTAAGACAAGCAATGTGACTTAAAAGAGCTACAAGCCAGAACATATAAAGAATTTAAAACCAGACCTTGCAGGTTTGGCTCAGTAGATAGAGCGTCGGCCTTCGGGCTGAAGGGTCCTGGGTTCAATTCTAGTCAAGGGCACATGCCCAGTAGGAGGTGTGCAGGAGGCAGCCAATCAATGATTCTCTCTCATCACTGATGTTTTCTCTCTCTCTCTCCCCCCCCCCCCCGCTCTCTTTCTCTCTGAAATCAATAAAAATATATTTTAAAAATAATAATGAAAACCACAATGAGGTACATTTCACATTCTTGGTATTAGAACAAATTTTAAAAGGCTGATGATATCAATTGGCAAGGAAATGAAGCAAGGGACCCTCATATTCTTCTGCAGAGATAAAACTTGGTAAACAGCCCTGGCCAGTGTGGCTCAGTCGGATGGGCATTCTCTTGTGTACCGAAGGGTCGTGGGCTCCATTCTGGTTGCAGGTTCTATCCCTGCTTGGGGCGTGTGCAACCAATCAATCCATGTTTCTCTCACATGGATGTCTCTCTCTGTCTCTCCTTCTCCCTTCCTCTCTCTAAAATCAATGGAAACAGCCAGGCCAGTGTGGGTCAGTGGTTGAGTGTCAACCCACGTACCAAGAGGTTGCCGGTTGGATTCTCGGTCAGGTCACATGCCCAGGTTGTGGGCTCACTCCCCAGTGGGGGCTGTGTGTATCTCTCCCTCTCCCCTTCTGTCCCTCTAAAAATCAATAAAAACATTTTTTTAAAAAGATTAAGTTTGGGTCTTCACTACTAGATACCTAGGGAATGCCTGCATATGTGCACAAGGAAACATACACCAAAACGTCCAACACATCACGGATTGTTACAGCAAAAACTGAAAACAATCTACACTTCAACAATATGGAAATTGATATGCAAATTGTGTACATTCATACAAAAGAAAGCTATACATCTGAATGAACTAGAGCAGTCACTCTCCTAAAATCTGTGTGACTGGGGCAAAATAAAACAGGGGCCCATGCACCAAGTGTCTAACTACTTAACACTAATTAATCAAGCTAAGAAACAGTTCAAGAAAACATGTTCTATCTTCCTATCTTGACAAACATCAATATATATAAAAGCCTAAGCGACCGTTCGACCATTCAACCAGTAGCTATGGCGCACACTGACCACTAGAGGGCAGATGCTCAACGCATAGGCATGGACATATGGAACAGACTGATGAATCTCAGGGGGAAGGGGGGAGGGTGGGAGGAGATTAATCAAAGATCTTAGATGCATACTAGAGGCCTGGTGCACAGATTCATGCACCTATGGGGTCCCTTGGCCTGGCCTGCAGGGATCGGGCCAAAACCAACAGTCTGACATCCCCCGAGGGGTCCTGGATTGCGAGAGGGTGCAGGCCAGGCTGAGGGACCTCACCAGTGCACGAATCCGTGCACCAGCCCTCTAATACTTTTATAATGACTTGGAAGGCCAAGTTGGAATTTAGAATTCTCAGACCTCAGAGTTCTATAGTAATAAATAACAAAATAAAGAAAGTTCAGCCAGGATCCTAGCTCCAGCCCACTACTTCTCTTCCCAACTCAGGCTCTGTGCCACACTGCTCATGCCATCATGCAGAGGCAATGGACATGCCAGCCAAATTCCTTCCACATGTATGAAGACCTGGGGAAGAAGCCCACACAAGCTCCAGAAATAGGCTTGGGAATTCCAGGGTCCCAGGAACTAGAGCATGGTCGAGAAGGCAATGAGACGTTCCTTGGCCTCCTGGACTCCTCAAAAAGTAAGGACACAACTGGAGGAGGGCTGGAACTAGGGCCTGTAGAGCAGAGGGTGCAGGGCAGAAGTCCATCTTGCCCAGTTCTCAAGGTGGTACCAAAATAGGGCTCTGTATATTAGGGGTGATTCTCGGAAACATCATGCTGCACAAACAAGAGAAAACAAAGCAAAAATTTATACATCTAGTATTGATGACATTTATATGCTTGAAAACAGGCAAAATAATCCTAAATGTTGCTTAGAAATACACACATATGTAGAAAAATAATAAATGAGAAAAATAAACACCAAATGCACCACAGTGGTGATGGGACTGTAAATTGGTACAGCCATTGTGGAAAACAGCATGGAGGTTCCTCAAATAATTAAAACAAGAAATACCAGCCCTGGCCAATGTGTCTCAGTGGTCAGGGTGCCAGCCCACACACCAGAGGGTCTTGGTGGGTTTGATTCCCAGACAAGGGCCGTACCTGGGTTGCAGGTTCTATCCCTGGCCACATGGAAATATCTCTCTCTCTGTCTGTCTCTCTCTCTCTCTCTCTCTCTCTCTCTCTCTCTCTCTCTCTCTCTCCCTCCCTCCCTCCTCCCTCCCTCTTCTAGGTATATGTCTAAAGGAAATGAAATCACTATCTCAAAGAGATATCTGCATTCCCATGCTCACTGCAACATTATTCACAGTAGCCAAGACATGGAAACAACCTAAGTGTCCATGGACAGATGAGAGGATAAAGAAAATGTGATATATATGTACACAATGGAATATTATGCAGCCATAAAAGAAGTAAATCCTGCCATCTGTGACAACACGTATGAACCTAAAAGACATTATGCTAAGTGAAATAAGCCAGTTACAGAAAGACAAATACTGCATTCCTCTCACTTAAACATGGAATCTTAAAAAAAAGCCAAATTCATTTAAGAAGGGAGTAGAATTGTCAGGAATGTGTGGAGGGATGTTGGTCAAAGAGCACAAACTTTCAGTTATAAGTGAGTAAGTTCTAGAGATCTAAGGTACACCATGGTGACCATAGTTAATAAAAATGTATACTAGTACTAAAATTTGCTGAGAGAATTGATCTTAAGTGTATATTTTTGGCAGTATGGTTTGTTATAGCCAAAAACTGGAAATATCCCAAGTGCTCATTAATGGAAGAAAAGGTACTGGAATTGTGGTATAAATCATATGATGAAATACTACACAGCTGTTATAATTAATGAACTATCCTGGCTGGTGTGGTTCAGTGGCTGAGCATTGACCCATAAACTAGGAGGTCAGGGTTCAATTGCAGATCAGGGCATATGCCCAGGTTGCAGGCTCGATCCCCCCGTAGGAATCAACAAAAATATATTTTTTAAAAAGATAAGCAAATGTGGAGAGGGCCTCCTGGGAAGGCACCTGAGCATTCTATATTGGTACCTCTTTCCATTTTGGCCAAGGGGGACCCTCTTCTCACAATCCAATTGCCCACAGCTGTTGCCTGAGCTTTCTGTTCATGTCGAGGTTGAAGCCTCGTGATGACTGGTACCATGGATCTGTCTCTTACCCAGTGGGGCAAGCTGGGCCCTCCCTGGAGAAGAAACCCGGGTTCCCCAAGATATGTGATCAGTGCTGGGGCCCCGCCAGCAGGCAAGGGGATCCCAAGGCAGGTGCTGGGCGTGGAGGCCACAGGGGGCATAGGGTACCAAGAAGAAAGAACTGAACCTCACATCACCCTGCTTGGCCCCGGAGGATGGCTGGTTAGCCAGAGACGGGTAAGATTCCTCAGGGAAGGAACAACCTAAGACAGGCACAGTCGCAGAGTGGCCATCAGGAGAGAACTAGGGGGTCAACAGAGGTGGGGTACAGACCCTCACCCCCCCTAACTTTACAGGGGCCTGAACCCTCACCCCTTCTGAAGGAAGTCTCCTGCCCCCATGGCTGCTTAACTTGCCATGCCCAGCTCAAATCGGGACCCAGGTAACAGAGACTTGGCCAACAGCAGCTGCCCTCTCACTGCAACAAGAATTGTTTGAGTTGTCTTGAACCCATGGTATGGGGAAGAGGGTTTTTGATATTTAAATCCAGCCTACCACCAGGAATGCTCAGGGCCTACTCAAAAAGGCAAATAATCCTTTCCACTAATATTTACAGGGTAAAATAAGATTGTTGTTAGAGTAATAAATTTGACAGTAAAATAGTAGTTAAGTTTTCAGGCTAATTTAAATTGGCTAATTGAAACAAGCAAATATACTAGAAAAATTAATAGTACTGGACAAAAAGCAGTTCCTAAAGTGTTAACTAAAATTTTTATTGGTAGTTCATCTCATGATAAAATTGCATAACATGTAATGAACCTAAAGCAGTCATATTATAGTGCAAAAAGTTAAAATTTAAAAAGCTATCAAGACTACATTATAAAATTTTCAAAAGCCTCCTAATATTTAAATCAAAAAAAGGGGGGATAGTAAAAGAATATCATGTAAGGAAAAATATCCTGTAAGTAAATTACATCTAGAAAATTTGTACTTCAGAAAATTAATTGTAATGCTTTTAAAAGCAAGACACCCATGAAAAACACACATGGTGTCAAAACAAGCCAGAGGAAAATCATTTGGGCAAAAAATGAAAAAGGATCCCAAGTCAAATTTATAGAAAATATTCCTTTATTAACTTTTGGTCGAGAATATGTTTGTATATTTTCAGAAAACAACTCCGAGACCATGTGGATTCCGGCAACAGAGAGGAATCAACAGGACTACTCCAGCCATGAAGACAGAAGAGAAGCAGTCCAGAGATGGAAGACGCTGACGTCACCTTGCCATACTAGCAGTCAGCAGCTGTGCGTCACTGCAGGTTGCCCAGGACCAAACCAGAGAGGGTCGGACCTGCATTACCACCATTTGTCCACCATCCAGAACTGAAATATCATTGCTTACATGTGCACATAAGGAACTGTTTGACATTGAAATTGGGTCTCAAAAGAACTGTTGGCCCAGAAAGAAACTCACTACAGTATCATGATTCATTTGCCTTTCAGCGTAACCATTATTGCTTGTCTCATTTTCGGTCCTTAGAAGTGTATTTCTAGTAGCACATGATCTCACTCATCTAGGGGAAATGATGAACAACATAGACTAATGAACAAGAACAGACCCAGAAACAAGGAGGCATAGATCAGACTGTTGGGCCTCAGAGGGAGGGTAGGGGAGGGTGGGGATATAGGGGAGAGATCAACCAAAGGACTTGTGTGCATGCATATGAGCCTAACCGCGTTTAAGGACAACAGTGGGGTGGGGGCATGCGTGGGGAGGGGTGTGGGATGGGAATGGGGGGGATGAGGACAAATATTTGATACCTTAATCAATAAAAAAATTTTATAAATAAATAAATAAAAAAAAATAAATAATGTAATACATAAAAACATGGGGGGAAAAAGATAAGCAAAAATGAAAGATGCAAACATTTATTTATTCTAGAAGGTGATTTATAAGCTTGTTATACTGTATACTAGAGGCCCTATGCATGAAGATTCGTGCAAGAATGGGTCTTCCTTCCCCTGGCTGCTGACACCGCCTTCACTCTGGGTGGAGCCACCTTTCTGCCTTCCCACACTGCCCAGAGGCCCGGAGCGGCTGGGGTGGTGCGGAATGCCTGCATTGTCGCCATGGTGATGATGTAAGCATCCCGCCCCCAGCTGCTGGGTGCCTGCATATGTAAATTAACCTGTTATCTTTGTTGGGTTAATTTGCATACTCCTGATTGGCTGGTGGGTGTCACAAAGGTACAGTCAATTAGCATGTTACTCTTTTATTAGGTATTCTTTTATATAATACTAGGAGCTCAGCGCGCGAAATCGCGTGGCACCGCCCACCCACCGCAGCCCTGCCTTGACACCTGAACCTGTCCACGCAGAGCTCCAGCATGCCTGGCCCAGCCCCCAAACCCTCTGGCCTTCTCGGGCCGCTTAAGCTCCACCCTCAGTCCCTCAAGTTGCCTAGGGCTGGTCCCCGCTTCCACCCCATCTCCAGAGCAATGCCCCAGCTAATATGCTAATGACCTGATCATTACCCATTTTGGCGTATCAACCATTAGCATATTAGCTCTTTATTAGTATAGATAACTTTTGTTACATTAATATACTCAAAATATATATACTCTGGTGCTTGTTATATTATTCTTTGCACTTTTTGTTCTTTTGGGTGGTTGTGGTTTTTTTGGGTTTTTTGTGGGGGTTTTTTCAGTTTATGAAGCAGTCAACTAACCCTCTCTCCACCTACCAATGTTCACCCAAAGTTCACCACAGGGGGAAAAAGGCATACAAACAGGAAAGAGCACAGAGGAAACAGCCACATGAGCAGAAACCACAAAGCTAGTTGAAGATACACAGCAGCCTCCTTTAAACAGAAATCATGCTTGCAAAAAAATAACTGGAATTAATGAAAGATCACACTTCACACAGCTGTTTGACCACACAAGTAGCTAGTTAAGAAGTTATGCAGATCTAGGCTCAACACCAACTCTGCCAGTTATCTGCTACGTGAACTTCAGTAAATTTCTAAACAGCTCTAGGCCTGAATTTCCTTACATTAAGTGGGGCTTACAATATCTACCTCAAAAATCATGGTAAGGACTAACTTGGATACCATCTCTAAAGTACTTATGAGAGTGCTTGGTACATAGTTATTTGCCCAATGAATTCTAGTTACGGTTTGTGTGTCAGAACTAGGATTAGAACTCCACCAGTAGGCATATATTTCAGCAAACAGCAATATCCAAACTGATGCACCAAAGCAAATAATTACCCAACAATAAAGCAAGCCCTGTTGCTGATTAAAATGTATGGCTAAAAGCGATGTAAGAGAAAAGATGAACTACAGAATAGGAGAGATCCCATTTATGTGTAACAGCCCTACAGAAGTAGTTTTATAAATCCAGCAAAATGCAAACTTTCCTCAAACAGAACGGTTTACCAAACTGAATGGTAATCTCAGTGTGGGTACCAATTGGTCAAAAGATCCCATTATCCAGTGATCAAAGAATAAAGTCCTCAGATTCCCACACTTCAAGTTTTAGAAGATAAGGTTTTATAAGTTGCTAAGATGGGGAGAACATTTTTAAAACATACTTGGGGGAAAAACTTATTTTTAGGCTCCAAGGCAAAAAAAAAAAAAATTCGCCCAAGGGTCCTTATTATGAAGACACAATGTACATTGATGGATTAAAAATTTGTAATTCTCAAATTCAAAAGTGATGTAAAAGAAATAAAAGTTAATAAAAATATTAAAAGACTAATAAATGTAAGAAATAAGAATGTATCACTTCACCGAAAAAAAAAGTAACTTTAATGAATTCCCCAAAGGATCCATCCAAACTTTCATTGATCAAAGTATCCCTATCTTACACATACATTATTTTAAAATATAGAAAAGTAAAGGTTAACAATCTAATTTATGACCTTAAGATGTTGTGATGTCTTAAACCAGGCAAAAAATAAAGTTCAAAAAACTAAAGTTTCTCAAATTCATAAAACTAAAGTTTCTAAACTAATGTTTCTAAATATATTGTTTATGTAACATATCCACAATAGCTATCTGATGTGAATGAATCAAAATTATACCTTTTTTTTTTTTTGTCAGATCAGCACAAAATTTTTGGTGTGCCAAAGAATTTTAGTAACTAGTTTGTGTGTCATGAGATAAAGAAGATTGAAAATCACAGCTTTAGATAGTATTTATGAAGCAAATGAACTCTTTTTGGTTTAAAATAACACATTGAAGTTAGGGATGGATATAGGGAGGAAGGAATAAATGAAATTGTCTATAATTTTAAAACTGTTGAAGCAAAATGATGTGTACATGGGGTTCATCATTCTCTTTTCACTACTTTAATATAGTTTTTAAAAATCTATAGTAAAAAAATCAAAAGAAGTATAGTATTTAAAACTTAATTAGGTTTTAAAGCCAACACAAGTTGGTGAAAAAAAATTTCACAACAGAAAGAGATAACAAAGCCTTTCTACTCTATTGTTATTCAGTATATTACTAGAATGTTCCTTCCTTTCCTTTGTATCTCCCTCTCTTCAGTCCTTCCTTCCTTCCTAATTTCATCCTCGCTGTGACTTAGTTCTCTCCCTCTGTACACACAACTTCCTAAAAGTCAAAAATACTTGCAAATTGGTGCCTCACAACATATTCAATAAATATTTTTTAAACAAGGCACCTTCAAACACTTTTTAAATTTTTTTAGTTTTACCCTAAACACATACAAAAATGTTTTTAAATATTATATCAACTACCTCATCCGTTTAAAACCTGTCTTTTATATATTTTACTACACATATTATGGGAGGTGAGGAATCGAAAGTTTTTCTCAAAAGTTTGATGACCACCATTTTGGACAGTAGGATGTCACTTAAAGTTTTTAAGGAGGGCAAAGTGTGAAAAGTACTATATAAGAAAAAAAAATCGGGCAGCACTACCTAGGGACAGAAAAGATGGGGAGAAAGACAGTCATAATTCAACAAGGCATTCATGCAGAAGTGAGGTGGACAGGAGGACCAGGCAGGGGATGGGAGGCTTCAATAAAGGGACTTGGTGATGAAGGTGTTGGGAAGGATGAAAAGGGGGCTGGGGGGAGTGTCGGATACCCTGCCCTGGGGAAAGGAGGAAGAGATGGACTTATATTCCAGTACAGATGCTGCTCAGACCCAGGGAGACGGAGAGCCTAGGTTGGGCCGGAAGGCCGGGCGGCCTGGGAGGCCGAGGGACACGTGGGGGCCATGCTGGTGGATGTGACAGCTGAACGCAGACGAGCGAGCTCTCTTGGGGAGAGACGGGAGACAGGCCACAAAGCATAACCCAAACCTTGGGGCACGACTTGAGGCAATAAAGAACAAGTGGGAACACAGAAAGAGCTGCTGGGAGGTAAGCCACACTCGTTCAAAGTGGCCCCAAGAGCGGGCGGTCCATGGCTCGGCCACGAGGAGAGGCCCCCAGGAAAGGAGCGCTGGGAGACAACACACCATCGGTAACCTTGAATGGGACCACTCTGGTCGGAGGGCGCGCGTCAGGTACCAGAAAAGGGACAACGAGGGGAAGGGAGACGGACCCAGGTGCGCAGCGCGGCGGGAGTGCTGGGAGCGCGCCTAGGGCCAGAGGTAGCAGAGAGGTCAAGACTCAGGCTCCGGAGAGAGGGGGCTCTCCTTCTTTCCCAAACCTGCCTTCATATTCTCTAGGCCGTGGCGGGTCCCAAAGTGCCGTATTCTAAGGGAGCAGGGAGTTTAAGGATAGGGAGTTTAAGGGTAGTCTTCCCCAGGCAATATCGCGTTAGCGACATTCGAGGAAAAGTCTGCAGGCGCTGGCGGAAGAGCTCTTTGCAGAGAAGTGAGGGGCTGGAGGAAAAAACTGTGGGGTGCGAGGTGCCCCGAGGGCTCACCCCTGGCGGACAGCAGCCCCGACCGTCCTCCCAGCCCGGGAGCCGGGAGCCGCCCATTCCCTGGCGGCGCACTCACCGATCCGTCTGCGTATAGTGGCACCGGCCCAGCAGGTTGAGCTTGCAGAGGTGCAGGTTTCCGCAATCTACCTGGCAGACCTTGCGACGGCAGACCCGAGCTGCGGTGGTGGCCACCACGGACCGGGTGACCCCGGCCCGGCCGCCCGTCTCCAACACCACGAAGCGGCTGGGCCCCGCCGCCTCCAGCACCTCGCAGAGCTGCGCTTCGGAGAGCGCGATCTCGTCGAGCAGCGCGTCCAGGGCCATGCGGCCCCCGTGGGCGCACAGGATTTTGGTGATGAAGCTGCACACCTCCGGGTCCGCCATGGCGCCGCTCTGCGCTGGACTGGCCGCGGCGCGCGACTCCGGGAGGAATCGAAACTTACGGAGCCCGGGGGCGGGCGCGGGCGGCGCTCGGGCGGGGCGCGGGGTTCGCGAGCGCGCGCTCTCCGCCGCCGTTAGCGGAGCCCAGCGGTTTCGGTTTCCCACTCGGCTCCGGGTCCAGAGGGCAGATCCACCGACCCCGACCCCGACCCCGGAGTCAGATTTAAAGTCAACCGCGACGGCAAGCCGAGTGGAAAGGCGGCCTACTGCGCGGGCGGGTCTGCGGCTCCCGCTGGGTTCTAGGTTCGCGAGCGCGAGGTTCCCCAGCTGCGCAGGGCGAGGCTCCTTCGGAAAGAAGTAGAACTGAAGCGATCCGGAGGCGCTGGTGCGCTTTTTTATAAGCCCGCCGAGGCGCCGCGTGCGTCGCGTTTGGAGGCGCCCGGAGACGTCCTCTCCCCACCCCACCCTTCCAGGAAAGAACACACCTCGTAAGCGCCAACTCCGGGCTGGGAGCCCGGCCTCCCGTAGTCAATCTTCTCAGCAGCTCCGCGAGGGGAATATTAGTATCTCCGCTCTGTGTTTGAGGAAGAACCCTGAGCCATCAAGCTGCAGCCCGATGCTTGACCCCCAGGCCCCAGCTCGTGGGCCGCCTGGCCGGGACCGGTGTGCGCTTTCTCCCACACCACCGCCGCACGCTCCTGAAAAACAGCGGCTGTGCCTCTCCCTCTCCTTTGCCATCTCTGAGCTTTGGAAAGGATCTCTTTCTGACCTTTCTCGTCCTGCCTGTAATCGCTGACCGCGGTGCCCCAGGCATCGTCTAATTCCCCCCGGCAAGCAGTCAGTCACAAGGGCCTGTTTAGGCACATTCCCAGGATCTCAGAAAGGTTTCTCTCTTTGGACATTTGGACAAGACCTTTTCCCCTGTGGGGACCCACTTGGACCTCCAGAGTTGGTATAAAGACTATTGAAAACATTTGAACTACAAAAGATGCATATACAAAATTTTATCTGGAGTTCTCTCCATCTGACTAAAGCAGAGCCTCCTGAAAATACAGCTACCATGAACTCTACGAAAGGAGTTGACTGCTAATTTAGTTGCCTGGTGGAGACAGACTGCCCTTTCTATTAGCATCAAATAGCCCCGTAGAACCTTCTATACTCTCCCCCTTTTGTTAAATTGAGAGACATAATCTTCTGGCTATTCCAGGACTTTTCAATTACTGGGCGCTCCCCACCCCTATCCATGTGTTAATAAATCTTGTCTTTTCTCCTGTTCACCTGTTGTCAGTTAATTTGCAGGCCCCCAGCACTGGCCCCAAGTTGGGAGTGGAGAGAAAGTGTGTGTGTGTCTCCCACCAACCCCCGCCCCCCAACACTCCATGTGAAATAAATGGGTCACTGATCATATCAGAAATAAACCTTTTTTTAGAACGATAGAATTCAGTTGTTAAATTGGAAATTCTACAAAATGATCAATGTGAATTCTCCTCAGTTTAGGAATTTGTCGTAGATGAACTATGTCTCTCAGGAATAGAGGACTTGGGTATGAACACCAGCCAAACATGGGGCCCACACAGGATCATTTGACTTTTTGTTCCCTCTGGCTATTCCGTAGTTGCCTTTGATCCACTTAGCCTTAACTGTGGTCTGACACGTTCCCAGGAAAGGGCTTTTATTGTCAAACCAATTAAATTAAACAAAGTATATTGTATGTAGGTAGCCCTTACATTACTCACTCTGAATGTGCAGTAGTTTAAGAAATAGTCCCTGCTCTGAAGGAGCTTCTGTTTGGTAAGACATGAAAAAAACACCTCTGTGTTTTAATTGCAGTTTCACCATCTCCCAGAAATATAGTCTTAATTGACCAGTCTAGAATTTGGAAAAATCTGTTATGTGGGCCTTCTCCATCTTTCCTGCAACACCCAGGAAGAAGAGGCAATCTCCTTGATAAAACCTTTGCCCTTTCCTCTCCCGCAAAATGGTGATGTCTTGGCCTGAAAATAATCATTTCATTTGCTAATAACTCACCTGCCACACCCTTCTGCCTATAAAAAACCTTCCATTTTGTAAATAACCCCTTGGAGGCCCTTCTAGTTGCTAGATAGGATCCTGCCAGATTCATGAATTGCTTAATAAAGCCAATTAGATATTCAATTTTACTTGGTTGAATTTTGTTTATTATCAGGTTAAATGCTGTAATTAGCATATAAGACACTTGAGAAGGGAGAGTACAGTTTGGCTAGAGAGGCTGGGAATAAAGATATAAAATCCCCCTCAATTTGAAGCCATGAAAAATGATTTAAGGATTGTGGGAAGGGGAGGAAGGGGAAAGGCAGCCGTTTGGGGAAATTTTGAAATTTGTGCTGTCACAGGTTGGGTTCTCCGAGAAGCAGACAGATGCGGAGTTAGGAGTGTAACACCAGGAAAAGTTAAGGGAAGAAGCTGGATTGGTTCACAGGAGCTGTCAGACTGGCTTGCAGACCTCCTAAGTCCTCCAGCCTGGCTGGGAGCAGGAGCCCAACCTTGGCCCACTGCCTGGCTTGCTCATGGGGGAGGAGTCCCTGGAGAAGTACGTGACTCTAGTCCAGACACTGAAGCAGATCCTGAAGGAGCTTCAGCTGGAGGCTATCACCTAAAACACACTCCTTGATTTGGGCAACAATTCCTAGCTCAAGGGGGACCTGAGTGACATACTATTGTTCCTGCTATAGTCCACCCTTTGCAGCACCAGTATCTCTCCATCTGTATTCGGGGAATACCTTCTCCCCGGCTCTGATGGGCAGCTCTTCCTGAAGGGAAACTTAGCAGAGGAAAGCTAATGGAATTTACTATAGCCCCTGTCACAGCAACTGGTTGCAAGGCCATGACAGGGCCTCATGATATACCTCCACCGCTACCCATTCTAATCCCCTCACCCTCAGCTATCCCCTCAGCAGCTCTCAGTAGCTTACCTGGTGGGTACCCCAAATCCTCATTTCTAAGTGGTCTAAGCACCTTCTCAGACTAGGGTTGCTGCTCTTGTCTATTCACAGTCACAGTTGGGCAAATAGGTCACTGGAGCCCACACTTTCCCCACTAATAGTGGCCCTACCTCCTCCACGTCAATTATATCTGATAAGGTGTCAAGTCCTTGTCCTACCTGTTAGTCTCTGACCATTAGGAGGCCAAAGTGCCTGTTTGCAGCCATAATGTGTTACCCAATTAAATCTTTGCTCTTACCCCAGGCAGGAATGTACCCCTTTGGGGATCAAAACCTCTAACTCCTCAAAGCCCAGAATTGTGGTGATAGGGAAGCCCACTGGATCACTGGAATGATGCTAGCTGGGGCCATTCATGCTTCCACCCCCTTGTTTCCAGACCCATGTGCTTTTTCTGTTGGGGACACAGCACCATATTCAGTTGTCTGATTAAAGGCATATATTATGATGGCCTGGAGGAATGGCAGCGTTGCACTGTATTACCTCCATGCTGGAGCTTCAGCTGCAACTTTAACTGGCCATTCCAATACTTACCTATCCAATAGCTTCTGGGTGGTGAGGTGTGTGACAGGAACAGTAGATCCCAAGTTCCTGAGCCCACTCCCCTACATCCTGTGCCATAGAGAAGGTCCTCTGGTCAGATGCCGTGTTATATGGGATTCCATGCCTGTGGACCAGGTGATCTTCAAGCCCCCAGAGAGTGGTGCTAGTGAGGCCATGCAGGCAGGAAAGGCAACCCCATATCTGGAATCAGTGTCTATTCCTATGAGAGTGAACTGCTGGCCCTACCAAGAAAAAAGGGGCCCAATATAGTCAAATGGTCACCAAGTAGCCTATTGACCTCCTTAAGGAATATAAAAGTTTAGCATGGGTCTTTATTAATAGCAGGTTGGCCATTCAGAGGTGGCAGTAGCTATATTCATTGGCTTCAATGACAGTCCATATGGTTAGGTTTTTGCATCACCTCCATCTCTGCCACCATGTCCCCTTTGTTTAAGTCCCATCATGCAGCAATTGGGGGAGAGGGGGCTCTGACAAAGACTAGCTGTTTTAACTGGCCAAATTATTTGTCAAAGCTGCCACATCTTTTGTAATAGATACTCACTACAGACCTTAACATGCGATACAAACAACTTCCCACTTTGTGTCCACTCCTATAGTCCTCTATCCCAGACCTTCTTGTCTCTGGTTTTATAATCTTTTTCTTTCAGGACCTCCATCCACAGCCAGGCCACTCATCACTGACCATAGGTCCACAAATGTTCTAACTTTGGGCTATTCTCCATCTATACAAAGTGGATGACCAGGTTCACTTCCCAAAGCCCCACCCCTTGGGGAGATTTTCCCTCACCACTGTTTCCCATGCCCCTCCCTGCACAAGTGAGAGACTGTAATATAGCCGCCTGCCGGAAACTGATCATTGTCACTAATAGAGAGATGTAACAGGGAAGGCTGGTCAACCTTAATGGCTCTGAAAGGTCGGAGCTAATCATTCATTGTTTAGTTGAGATATTGGTAGCTAAAGCAGCCTCCACCTGTTACTCTTATGTAAATTCTTGCTGATTGGCTATTATTGGAATTTCCTGCCTAAAGGATATGGGTGTATCTCATAACCTTAATAAAAGGGATAGCAAAGCCATAGCGGGGTGTAGTCCTTCCCCTGAGGTGGGCTCCCGCCTGGCCCCCAATATTCCCAAATTAATAGTTTTCTAGTCTCTTTCATTTGTGTGCGGCCTTCTCCAGAACCCAAACCCTGAACCTGAGCCCTGAACCACGCAGGACGTGAAAGGGGTTCCCACATCTGGCGACCACGAAGGGACATCTGGAGGAGATGATATTTTTCGCCTAGAGCGAAGGAAGGAAAAAATTACACTGAAAAAAGGTGTGGAAAATTCACCGCACTCAAAGCCCAAGGCCAGCTACAGAAACCAGATCTGTAAGTAGGGTGGGAACGTCTTTTTCAGCCAGGCTAATGTGGAAGAATTAGGTTATAAATATAAAGTAAACTTTATTATAGACTTTTGGTTTGCATGCTTAAAGAATGTGGCTTCTTGTTCAAATTAAAATCTTAGTTTGTATTTGGAATTTAAAATCTGTAATAAGAAATGAAACTCCACTGCTGAGACCACCTCTGGTGTGGAGAAATTCAAAGGTGGCAGGAGAGGGCAGAGCTATCTGCTCTCCCGCAAAGAGATTACTTAAGGTTTCATTTAAAAATTATAAAAGAACTCGCAGGGAAATCTTGGCCAAATTGGGTGTTAGTTATTACTTTGGAAAGCGAAAAAGAAAGAAAATTTAAGATCTGTCTATCTTTTTTTTTTAATATATTTTATTGATTTTTTACAGAGAGGAAGGGAGAGGGATAGAGAGTCAGAAACATCGATGAGAGAGAAACATCGATCAGCTGCCTCCTGCACACCCCCGCTGGGGACGTGCCCACAACCAAGGTACATGCCCCTGACCGGAATCGAACTCGGGACCCTTCAGTCCGCAGGCCGACGCTCTATCCACTGAGCCAAACCAGTTTCAGCAGATCTGTCTATCTTTTAAGCATGAAAAGAAACTCGGCCAGATCTGTTACTAAAACTTCCCCCGAAGTAAGCAGGATGTGGGGGAAAGGAGACACGTGGAGATTTAATATGGAAGCCCACTCTCCTAGTATGCTAAGGAATGTGGTAATTTGCATTTGAATGGCTACAAACTTCCTCCAAACTCGTTTGGCAGCAAAACATTTTTTTTTTGAAGTTTGCTTAATTATATAAATAATAAAGGTAAAGGTTTAGATATTTTGAAATGAAAAAATGCTAAATATTTGACTGGCCAGCTCTAAAAGTTTAAATTTGACATCTTAAGATAATTATAAAAAATATTATAGTCTTTAAATCATACATGGATATATATATTTGATTTTTTTTTCCATGTTAAAATTTCAAGGTCTTAACAGAGATGATTCTTGGAAAGCTTCACGGGCCCGGAGTAATACAAGAAATTCATTCTCTCTTCTTAAAGGAAATCTTTTTATTTTATTTTTATTTATTTATTTATTTTTAATATATTTTATTGATTTTTTACAGAGAGGAAAGGAGAGGGACAGAGAGCCAGAAACATCAATGAGAGAGAAACATCGACCAGCTGCCTCCTGCACACCCCCCACCGGGGATGTGCCCGCAACCAATGTACATGCCCTTGACCGGAATCGAACCCGGGACCCCTCAGTCCGCAGACTGACGCTCTATCCACTGAGCCAAACCGGTTTTGGCAAAGGAAATCTTTTTAAAACAGATCTAATACACTTGAAATTGCATGGAAAGCCTTATCAAATAAAAATTAATAAATATATTTTAAATATTATGAAGGTTTTAGCCTCTAAGGGCAAAACGAAGTTACTAAATATTTCTTCCAGTTTGAAATTGAATTGCCATGGCCTAGAGCAAAGAATATCCTTACATGATATTATTCTACAATGTCATTATAATTTTTGATATTTTACAACAACATATTGTACATTTATCCCAAACAAACTTACAAACTAATTTTTTGAATGTTTGGCAGCAATTTAACCTTTTGCACTCGGATGTCGAGTGTGACTCGACACGGTTAGCATTGGAATAAAAGAATCAAGAAAAAAGCAAGCGAGTGCAAAGGGTTAAAAAGGACCTCAAAGGAATTAAGGCACTGGGAAGGCACTTGAGCATTCTATATTGGCCCCTCTTGCCCTTTCTGCCAAGAGGGACCCTCCCACAGCTGTTGCCTGAGCTTTCTGTTCATACTGAGGTTGAAGCCTCATGGTCACTGGTACCATGGATCTGTCTCTCGCCCAATGGCGTGAGGTGGGCCCTTCCTGGAGAAGAAACCTGGGTTCCCCATGATCTGTGATCAATACTGGGGCCCCACCAGCAGGCGAGGGGATCCCAGGCAGGTGCTGGGCGTGGAGGCCACGGGGGCATAGGGTACCAAGGAGACAGAACTGAACCTCACATCACTCTGCTTGGCCACGGAGGATGGCTGGTTAGCCAGAGATGGGTAAGATTCCTCAGGGAAGGAACAACCTAAGACAGGCACAGTCGCAAAGGGGCCATCAGGAGAGAACTTGGGGGTCAACGGAGGTGGGGCACAGACCATCACCCCCCCCCCCCTACATTGCAGGGGCTTGAACCCCCTCGCCCTTCTGAGGGAAGTCTCCTGCCCCCATGGCTGCTTCGCTTCTCATGCCCAGCTCAGATCGGGACCCAGGCAACAAACAGAGACTTGGCCCAGTTCAGATCTGGACCCAGGCAACAAACAGAGACTTGGCCCAGCTCAGATCGGGACCAAGGCAACAGACAGAGACTTGGCCGACAGCAGCTGCCCTATATCTAAATCCAGCCTAACACCAGGAATGCTCAGAGCCTACTCGAGGATGCAAATAAACCTTTCCACTAACATTTACAGGGTAAACTAAGATTGTTGTTAGAGTATTAAATTTGACAGTAAAATAGTAGTCAAGTTTTCAGATTAATTTAAATTGGCTAATTGAAATAAGTAAATATTCAAGAAAATTTAATTGTACTGGACAAAAAGCTGTTCCTAAAGTATTAACTAAAACTTCTATTGGTAGTTCATCTCATGGTAAAATTGCTTAACATGCAATGAACCTAAAGCAGTCATATTTTTGTGCAAAAAATTAAAATTTAAAGTTATCAAGACTGCATTATAAAAATTTTCCAAATGCCTCCTAATAATTAAATTTAAAAAAAGGGGATAGTGGAGTAATATTATGTAAGGAAAAATAGCCTGTAAGTAAATTACATGTAGAAAAAATTTTTTTCTTTGAAAACTAATTTTCATTTGTAATGCTAACAGCAAGACACCCATGAAAAACACACATGGTGTCAAAATAAGCCAAAGGAAAATTGTTTGGGCAAAAATAAAAAGGATCCCAAGTAAAATTTATAGAAAAGATTCCTTTATTAACTTTTGGTCGATAATATGTTTGAATATTTTCAGAAAACAACTCCAAGACCATGTGGATTCCTGCAACAGAGAGGAATTGACAGGAATGCTCCTGCCATGAAAACAAGAGAAACAGTCCAGAAATGGAAGACGCTGATGACGCCATGCCTTGCCATGCTAGCAGTCAGCAGCTGTGCGTTGCTGCCAGTTGCCCAGGACCAAACCACAGAAGGTCGTACCTGCGTTACCACCATTTGTCCACCATCCAGATATCATTGCTGACATGTACACATAAGGAACTGTTTGACATTGAAACTGGGACTCAGAACTGTTGGACATTGAAATTGTCTAACAATTGAAATTGTCCATCAAACATTTTTTGTTCTTATATGTTTATTTCTGGTCTGCAGATGCAAGATTTTTTAAAGGAAAGAAACGGGGGAGATGCTGGAAACCGATCATTGTCACTAATAGAGAGATATAACAGGGAATCCGGAAGGCTGGTCAACCTTAATTGCTCTGAAAGGTCAGAGCTAATCGTTCATTATTTAGTTGAGACACTGGTAGCTAAAGCAGCCTCCACCTGTTACTCTTATGTAAATTCTTGCTGATTGGCTATTATTGGAATTTCCTGCCTAAAGGATATGGGTGTATCTCATAATCTTAATAAAAGGGATAGCAAAGCCAGAGCGGGGTGTAGTCCTCCCCCTAGAAGTGGGCTCCCACCTGGCCCCCAATATTCCCAAATTAATAGTTTTCTAGTCTCTTTCATTTGTGTGCGGCCTTCTCCAGAACCCAAACCCTGAACCTGAACCCTGAACCACGCGGGATGTGAAAGGGGTTCCCACAGCTGCCATCCATTTTTACTGTGTACCCACATAGTGAGATGACCTATCCATAACTTGAGTTTGGTCTTTTTTTCCTTGTTTAGGTGTTTTTGTGGGACCCCCTCATACAACCATCGGATATAAGTTGGAGGAGGGGTGTGCCAGTGCAACTGTAATGAGTGATGTGGAGATCTGGGCTACTTATCATTCAGCTCATGAGTCCTGATGTACCAGTTTCCTCTTCTGATGGCTTTGATGCTGGGCCTGCCTGGCTTTATGACTTGATGTGCCCAGTGGGACCTAGCTTGTGATGGCCAGTTCTGAACCCATAGTCAATCATTATCTCTACCAGTGCCCAGCAGCAAGCTAGGATCTGTGTTTCAAAAGGAGTGTCATTCTTCACTGCAGTTGGCATAACCTTGTTCAGTAATCCCAGGGGATGGCATTGTGATTCTCCTGCTGGAACTTGTCATAAATGTCAAACTACATCCTTTCCCATCTGACACCTCTAATACTCTAGGCTCTGCCTGATTGTATAGTCCAAGCAGAAGGGCTGCTAGAATTGCAGCCTGGACCTGCTGCAGAGCTCTTTCCTTCTCTGAGCCCCACTCAAAGCTGGCAGCCTTCCGTGTCACCCAGTACGTGGGCAACAGTAGTATTCTTAGGTGTAGAATGTGTTTTCTCAAGAACCCAAAGATTCCTAACAGACTCTGTGCTTCCTTCTTTCTAGCAAGGGATCCGAGATGCAGCAATTGGTCTTGTACTTAGGAAAAAATGTGCCAGGATGCTGCTAGCCACCAGACCTGTAACATCTTTCGTGAAGCAGCAGGTCACAGAAACTTTATAGGACTTACCTCCCACCCTCTGGAGCACATGTTATTTCAAGCAGTGTGTGCCCCACCTCTTTCTCATCCTGCCTGAGCAGCATGGTATCATCAATGTAATGGATCAAGGTGATGTGATGTGGGATGTCCAAATGCTCTGGTTCTCTTCGGACTGTATTAGGACAGAAGACTGAAGAGTGAACACAAAACTGTGGCATCCATTCCGTGCAAACAGGAACTATTTCTGATCTTCTTTCCTGATTGGGATAGAAAAGAATGCCTTTGCCAAATGGATGGCTGCAATCATGTACCCAAGGCTGCATAACTCCACTCTAGATAAGCCACCACATCAGGCACAGCAGCTGTAAAGGGGATCCACTTCCTTGCAGTAGTCCGCAGTCTTTCTCTAGGATCCATCCAATTGCTTCTGGGTCAACACTGGCAAGTTAAATAGAGATATGGTAGGAACAACATTTCTTCATCTTTTTTATTTTTAAGAATGGCCCTCCTCCCCAACCAGGGATGCAATGCTATTTTGTGGCTACTATATTGGCCTGGGGGCAGGGGGCAGGGGACATGGTGCAGTTTCAGATGCTCCCACTTGGCCTTCCCTACTGTGATAGATCTTACTCTGCAGATGAGAGCCATCATAGTCGGGAAGGATCACAAGGATGCAATATGAGGGTTAGCCCAACTTCCAAATCCCAACTGTACACTTGGGGATTAGGAGAATGATAACCAGTGGGTCCAGGGAGGCTGGACCTTAGGACTCCAGTTTCTCTCACTCTGACCAGGGGCATGAAGAGGCTTCAGGTCTCGGGGTACTTTGTTGACCTCTGACCTTGTGCCCAACAGTCATCAGAATGTCCCAGTGTTCTATCATCCAAGTAAATATTCTAGGTCTGTGGAGAAGGACTGGAGAAACCATGATAGTTCATTCTTGCCATAGTACTGTAGGTCCTTCTCCCTGGGAAACTGGCCACTTTTCAGTCACTGGGTTCTGCTTCTGAACACTGATTCAGGCAAGGAATTGTGACCGTTCATTGGGTGGCCATCTTCCTCATTCTCCTGCTTACTCATTCTCATTCTTTTCAGATTATACAGGTGAAGCAGAACTTTTTTCCTCCTAGGAAAACTCTGTTCTATTTACAATTTCTGAAGTTCTCTTCTGGTCAGATCCCCTGGCTGCCACTCTGACTCTGATGTTACGAACCCCTGGCTTCTGCAGTTAAGGGCCATGCCTGGTGTCTATTGCATCAGTATCCTATCAGCCCCATGGCTATCAGTGAGCCAAGTTCCAAGACAACACCTCCTTCCCTCAGTTATGTCCTATGGTATTTATTAGCACTTTGATCAGAGAAATCCAAAGTTCTCTACAGTGGAGGGATTCTGAATGGCCTCAGCTTGTCATACTGGATGAGGTTTGCCCAAACGACAGACCTAAAGCTGCATCAGCAAAGATGCTAAGGACCCTTTTCTTCTAGCTGGGGCCTGTGGGTGAGATACTGATATACACAGTGGAAAGAAGTCAGATATTTCCTCCTCATCAGGAAAACTGTACCATTCCATGATGTGCTCTATGGTATAGGCATCAGGGAGCAAAGCAGGAACTGAGGCCTTCAGCCTCTCCAACTGAGGATCTTGCATTTGGACATCACGTGTGGGACTCTCGGTGATGACAGAGTCCTGTGCCAGATTGGAAGGGCCTACGGGCTGAAATGGAAGGGAACTCTGGGAATCTGAAACTAGAGATAGCTGCTGCTGCTGCTGCTGTTGCTTCCTCGATCTGACTCGTCGGTTCCTGAACCAAATTGGGACCAGCTGGATTCTGTGGTATCAAGTTCATGCTGGAATCGTCCATGTGGTTAAAAAGGTCTGGCTGGGGGTTCTCTGGGGCCATTCTGTTCATCAGAAGTATTGACATCTGAGATGGAAGGCTGTGATCAACTTTGTCTTGCTGTAGCTGTATTCACTCGTGTAGACAAAAGAGCAGGTCTGGGGAGCCCAGGGGCCCCTCTGTTCGCATGGGCACCAGAGGGCTGCCTTGGTAGGTCTGTCCTGAATCCCCTGGGCCTGCGTTTTCAAGCCCGCTGGAGGAGGCTTCTGAAAATTCAGTTTCTGTAGTGTGAACTTCTTCATGAAGCTGGTGCCCCGTCGCCACTGCGTTCCTGATACCCTTGATGAATGTGACTCCTCTGAGCCATCCTGGGGAGCCTAATCCTCTGGTGGGTCTTCTTGTCTTAACATCATATATCTATTCCAGCATTCCCACTTTTCTGAGTCTTTTACTCCTTCCTCCTACAGTCTGCCCCAGAAATTTAAGCATTTCAACCTCACTCTTCACAGGCCATCAACTTCCCAGGCTTCTAGAAGCTACCTGGCAGTAATTTTGCACCATCCCCTGATCCTTGCCAGGATGCTAAAGCTTGTATCCTGCGAGAGTGCTCCTATTTCAATAAATTCTCCTATGTACAGTCTTAGATTCCAGTTTCTTTGATAGAGCAGTTTTTTCAGAATGGTAAGGTTGGAAATCAAAATGGATCACTCATTTTATTTTTTATATTTTTATTGGTTTCAGAGAGGAAAGGAGAGGGAGAGAGAGATAGAAACATCAATGATGAGAAAATCATTGATTGGCTGCCTCCTGCATGCCCCCCACTGGGAACCAAGCCTGCAACCTGGGCAAGTGCCCTGACCGGGAATCAAACCCATGACCTCCTGGTTCATAGGTCAACGTTCAACCACTGAACAAGCCAGTCAGGCTGAATCACTCATTGTAGAAGATTGAGCCCAGCTGGCATGACTCAGTGGTTGAGTGTCAACCTACGAATCAGGAGGTTTCGGGTTCAATTCCCGGTCAGGGCACATGCCCAGGTTGCAGGCTCAGTCCCCAGTGGGGGGCGTGCAGGAGGCAGCCCATCAGTGATTCTCTCTCATCATTGATGTTTCTATCTCTCTCTCCCTCTCTGAAATCAATAAAAATATATATTTTTTAGAAGATTGACAAGGAGGCAGAGGAGAGAAGAGAAAAGGAGAGGAATTATTCTCCCTCACTAGAGAGAGATTTGTTTGTTTGCTTGCTTGTGTATTACTGTTTTAATGGAAGATCTGGGCATATGTGAACATTTCAAAGAGGTGCAAAGCTGGGGGAAGTGCAAAGCTGTAGTTTCTAGGGCACATCTGTGTGGTATCAGGCCACGTGAGTCTGTTGAACCAGCACCAATCAAAAAGGGAAGCAAAACTTACACAGGGCAGCGATGAGTCAGCTATGCCAAGTCATAGAAATTAGAAGTACATAAACACCAGAGGGTTGAGTCAGATGTAATGTCCAAAGTCCATGTAAACAGGTGTTCTCCGGGAGATAGTGGAGTCAAGGGAGGTAGTAGTCAGCCAGACAGAGCAGAGCAGAGATAGGGGGCAGACGAGGGGTTTCCCTGGATTGAACCTGCCTAGCAGTTAGGGTCCTTCAGAAGAACTGAACTGCGAAAGGAGGGAGCTGTAGGTGTAGTGAAGGGGTTAACTTTATAGTGAGAAGGGTTGTTTCCCTCTTTGAGGATAAATTTATAGACTTTGCTTTCATGGTGCTAAAATGAGGAACTTCAGGCTGCAAACCTTCTCCTAACACTTGTCTGAGAGCAGAGGCGACAAGCAAGTAGTTATCTCGAGGTGGGGCTGACCTTGTGCTGAGAAGGCCTGATACCATACTCAGCTAACCAACCCCCAACACTTCTCACATCCTGGTATTTGCACCCTTGTGTAGTCCCCTCCCGCACTGAGTATGACTGGTCTGTGTAATCAATAGGATATTACAGAAGCAACAGTGTGAGTTCCAAGACTACCTCATAGAAAACATTGTGACTTTCATCTTGTTCACTCGCTCATCACTGGCTCTGGAGAAGTGGTTATGTTGTGTGGACATTCAACCAGCCCGATGGAGAGGTCCATGTGGCAGGGAACAAAGACCTCCTGCCAACAGCCAACACTAATTTGCCTGGCATGTGGGTGAGCCATTTGGAATGGGATCCTTTATCTCTAGCCAAGACGTCAGGTGACTACAGTCCCAGCTTGACTTCAACCTCAGGAGAGACTCTGAGCCAGAACTACCCAGCTGAGCTGCTCAGCAGAAACTATGGGAGGCCCTGGCCAATGTCACTCAGTGGTCAGAAGGTTGGCCCACGCACTGCAGGGTCACGGCTTCAATTCCCAGCCAAAGACATGTGGGAGGCAACCAATTGATGTTTCTCTCCTTCCCCCCCCCCCCCGACCCCCCTCTTTCTCCCTTCCATCACTCTCTCAAAAAAATCAGTGGAAAAAATATCCTCAAGTGAGGATTAACAAAAGAAAAAAATTTCAAACTATGGGAGATAAAAATGTTGATTGCTTTAATCTATGAAGTTTTGTGGTAAATTGTTATGCAGCAATGGATAATTAATACAATGTGCCCAAACACGCAAAGTAACAAAGTTCCCAAACACAAAGTAACGTGGACTGGACTGTTTACGGAAACAGGGTGAGTAACCAGGTCCAGAGGAGGACTGGAAGAATGGATTAAGGGAAAAGAGCAGATGAGAGGGAGTGGGAATCACAAAGTGGGAATTACCAGACTGTGTGTGGCTGGAGAGTGAACACAGGGAATGTGAGATCTCTGAGACCAGTGAATGGAAGGTTAAGGCTTAAGGCAGAACTGGGCTTGGCAGGCGAGGAGAGGCCCAGCAGCAGGCGGCATCTGGGTAGGCTTTCATGGCCTGGGCTTCTTCCTTGAGTACTATTCCACCTGGTACCGAATAGGATTGAGACTGGGCCCTGAACCAGGCACTGGGTCAGATGCTAACAAGATCACCTGAGCATTTACTATGTTGAATGGACTCAAAAGGAGTCGGGAGGCTTTGGCTAGAAATAAATGACAAAGATTTATTTAAAGGTCTTAGAGTTTGCAAACTGGAATACAGCCAGGCAAAGGAGAAAGGAAAGCTGAGGGTTCTTATATTTTAAAAGTACCTTCTTGAGAAGACTCAGTCCTTCATTCTTAGCCTCTGGATTGGTCTAAGATGGTAATCTTCAGATGCATGGTGGACTGGACAATGGAAGAATTCCTTCGTGAGGTCACTCAGATATTCATCTGAGGGTCAGATGTATGTCTAGGCATTGATGCACAATGATCTGATGTGCATCCAGGCATTAACGAAGGGCTGGAAAGGTCAGAAGTTTAAGTTCCTAGAATCAGTTAAAATAAGAATAGAATCATTTTCTCATGCCTCAGCCTTCTTAATTTAGCAGCTTGACCAGAATGACTCCACTTTATTTCTTTACTCTATTCCGTAACTATTATGTTAAATGCTTAGTAATGTGAAGACTTAAACAAAATGTGGCATATCCATACAATGGGATATTGTTCAGCCATAAAAATAAATGAGGTATTGGTACATGCTACAACATGGATGAGACTTGAAAACATGCTAAGTGAAAGAAGCCAAACATATATTGTCACATATTATATGATTTCATTTATTTGTAATGTCCAGAATAGGCAAATCCATAGAGACAGAAAATAGATTAATGGTTGCCAGGGGCTTGTGGGAATGGGGAGTTACCACTAATGAGTATAGGTTTCTTTTGGGAATGATGAAATGTTTTAAAATTATAAAATGGTGATGGACAATCTTGTGAATATTCTAAAAACCACTACAGTGTACACTTTAAAATTGTAAATTTTATGGCATGCAAATTATACCTCATTAAAAATTTAACTGAAGCATATATAGCACTGACAATGTGCTCGGCACCATTCTAAACTCTTTCTGTATATAATTCATTTAACTTTTAAAAAATATCTTTATTAATTTTTAGCGAGAGAGAAAGGGAGAGGGAGAAAAAGAAACATCAATGAGAGCAGAACATCAATCAACTACTTCCTGCACATATTAGCCTGCACCCCAGACTTGTGGCCTGGGATGAAGCCCAACCAAGCAACATCGGCCAGGGCTAATTTATTTAACTTAAAAAAAAAAGTTTATTGATTTTAGAGAGAGGGAAAGAGAAGAGAGAAACATAGATATGAAACCCAGCACCATTTGTTGAAGAGACTGTCTTTGCTCCATTATATGCTCTTGCCTCCTTTGTCAAATATTAATTGACCGTAATAGTGTGGGTCAATTTCTGGGGTCTCTGTTCTGATCCATTGGTCTATATGCCTGTTCTTATGCCAGTACCAGGCTGTTTTGTTTATAATGGCTTTGTAGTACAGTTTGTGATCCCTCCTATTTTGTTCTTCTTTCTCAAGATTGCTGCAGCAATTCAGGGTCTTTATAGGTCCATATAAATTTTTAGAGTATTTGTTCTAGCTCTGTGATGTATGCCATTGGTATTTTCATAGAGATTGTGTTCAATCTGTAGATTGCTTTGGGTAGTAGACATTGCAATGATTAATTCTTCCAATTTATGAACATGGTGTACACTTCCATTTGTTTGTATCTTTCTCTATTTCTTTTTTCAATGTCCTATAGTTTTCCAGGTACAGATCTTTAACCTCCTTGGTTAAGTTTATTCCTAGGTATCTTATTTTTTTGTTGCTGCAATGGTAAATGGGATTGCTTTTTTAGTTTCTCTTTATGAGAGTTCATTACTGGTGTATAAAAATGCCATCAATTTGTGGATGTTGGTTTTGTATCCTGCTACCTTGCCAAATACATTTATTAAGTCTACTAGTTTCTTGGTGGAGTTTTTAGGTTTTTTTTTTAAAAAAATATATTTCTTTATTGATTTCAGAGAGGAAGGGAGAGGGAGAGAGAGATAGAAACATCAATGCTGAGAGAGAATAATTGATCGGCTGCCTCCTACACGCCGCCTACTGTGGGGATCGAGCCCACAACCCAGGCATCGAACCTGGGACCCTTTAGTCCGCAGGCTGAAGCTCTATCCACTTAGCCAAACCGGCTAGGGAGTCTTTAGGGTTTTTTTATGTACAATATCATGTCATCTGTGAATAATGAGAGTTTTACTCCCTCCTTTCCAATTTGAATGCCTTTTATCTCTTTTTCTTGTCTAATTGCTATGGCTAGGACTTCCATACTATATTGAGTAAGAGTGGTGAAAGGGGACATCCTTGTCTTGTTCCTGTTCTTAAGGGAAACACTTTTAGTTTTTGCCTATTGAATATTATGTTGGCTGTAGGTCTGTCATATATAGCCTTTATTATGTTGGCTATAGGTCCGTTATATATGGCTTTTATTATGTTATTATGATAACTCTATTCCCACTTTGCTGAGAGTTTTTATCAAAAAAGGGTGCTGGATTTTGTTGAATGCTTTTCTGCATCTATTGATAGGAACATGTGGTTTTTTATCTTTAAGTTCATTTATATGATGTACCACATTTATTTATTTGTGAATATTGTACTGGCCTTGCATCCCTGGAATAAGTCCCACTTGATCATAGTGTATGATCTTTTTAATATATTGCTGGATCTGATTTGCTAATATATTTTTATTGATTTCAGAGAAGAAGAGAGAGGGAGAGAGAGAGAGATAGAAATATCAATGATGATGAGAGAGGATCATTGATCAGCTGCCTCCTGCATGCCCCTACATTTATGGAGCATGCAACCTGGGCATGTACCCTTGACCAGAATCAAAACTGGAACCCTTCAGTCCACAGGTAGATCAACACTCTATCCATTGAGCCAAATCAGCTAGGGCTGATTTGCTAATATTTTGTTGAGGATTTTAGCGTCTGTGTTCATCAAGGATATTGGCCTGTAATTTTCTTTCTTTGTAGTATCTTTATCTGGTTTTTAAATTAGGATAATGGTGGTTTTGTAAAAAGAGCTTGGAAGTATTCCTTCCTCTTGAATTTTTTGGAATAGTTGGAATTTTTGGTAAAATTCACCTGTAAACCCATTGGGTCCAGGACTTGTTCGCTGGAAGTTTTTATTTATTTATTTATTTTTTAAAAGGTCTCACACATTTATTACTGAACCAACCTACAACTGCAGGGGGGGAATCAACAGAGCAAAATCATGAGTCCATTAATTTTCCAATTAAAATGCCCCAACTGTCCAGACAGTAGCGATCTTTTCAATCATTTAAAGGTATAGGCAACCTGGATACAGTATAAATATGTGAGTCATCTCTCATGTGTGATTCCTCATAGACCCAGTTTGGTTCTTCTCCAATATCTCCTCTTCAAGTTGTACCCGATTTTATTGCCAGTTTTCATCTGAATCCATTGGGGAATGGGCTGATTCTGCTTTTGTTTCTTGGCCAGGAATCTCTTGATCCTGAAAGTCTTGTGGGAAGACATAGTGAAGGAGAAGACATGCCCCTCGATGGCGGAGAAAGAGCTGCTCGAAGTTTTTAAATTACGGCTTCAATTTCATCAGTTGTCAATAGCCTACTCAGGTTTTCTGATTCTTCCTGGTTGAGTTTTGGAAGATTGTATGTTTCTAGGAATTAATTCATTTCAACCAGGTTGTCCAGTTTGTTGGCATATAGTTGTTCATAGTATTTTCTTACAATCCTTTCTGTGATGTCTGTTGTTATATCGCCTCTTTCATTTCTCATTTTATTTATTTGGGTCCTCTCTCTTTGTTTCTTGATGAGTCTGGCTAGGAGTTATCAATCTTGTTTATCTTTTCAAAGAACCAGCTCTTGAATTTATTGATCTTTGGTACTGTTTGTTTTTTTTATGTCTGTCACTTATTTCCATTCTGATCTTTATTATTTCCTTCTTTCTACTTCCTTTGGGCTTTTCTTTTTTTAACATTTTTATTTTTTTTAGTATATTTTATTGATTTTTTGACAGAGAGGAAGGGAGAGGGACAGAGAGTTAGGAACATCGATGACAGAGAAACATCAATCAGCAGCCTCCCACACAACACCCACTGGGGATGTGCCCGCAACAAAGGTACATGCCCTTGACGGAATCAAACCTGGGACCCTTCAGTCCGCAGGCCGACGCTCTATCCACTGAGCCAAACCGGCTTTGGCCCTCTGGGCTTTTCTTGCTGTTCTCTTTCTAATTCATTCAGTTGTAGGGTTAGATAGTTTATCAGTGCTTTTTCTTGTTTCTTTAGGTAGGCCTGTAGTACATGAACTTCCCTCTCAGGACTGTTTTCACCATGCCCCATAGGTTTTGGGTGGTTGTGTGTTCATTTTCATTTGTTTCTAGAAAGTCTTTAATTTCTTACTTAATATATTTGGTAATGCATTCATTGTTTAATGACATGCTATTTAGCTTCCATGTATTTGATTGTTTTTGAGGTTTTTTTTATTGTAGTTGATTTTTAACTTCATGCCATTGTGATCCGAGAAGATGCTTGGTATTAAACCAATCTTGTTGAATTTGTATAGACTTGTTTTGTTCCCTACCATGTGGTCTATCTTTGAGAAGTTCCATGTGCACTTGAGAAGAATGTATATTCTGTTGCTTTGGGGTGAAATGTTCTGTAAATTTCAGTTAGATCCATCAGATCTAGTGTGTCATTTAAGGCCTCTGTTTCTTTGTTAATTTTTTGTCTGGAAGATCTATCCAGTGATGTCAGTGGGGTGTTAAAGTCCCCTGCTATGACTGTATTGCTATCAATCTCTCCCTTAAAATCCATCAAGAGTTTTTTTTATGTACTTGGGTGTTCATATATTGGGTACATATATGTTTACAATGGTTATATTTTTTTATCAAATCATTCCCGTTAGTATTATGAAGTGGCCTTCTTTGTCTCTAGTTATGGTCTTTGTTTTGAAGTCTATTTTGTCTGATATGAGTATTGCTACCCCAGCTTTTTTTCCTTTCCATTTGCATGGAATATATTTTTCCATCCCTTCACTCTCAGTCTGTGTGTGTCTTTTGTTCTGGGGAGGGTCTCTTGTAGACTGTATATATATTGGTCATGTTTTCTTTTCTTTTTTTAAGTATATTTTTATTGATTTCTTATAGAGAGGAAGGGAGAGGGATATAGAGTTAGAAACAACAATGACAGAGAAACATCGATCAGCTGCCTCCTGCACAACCCCCACCGGGGACGTGCCCACAACCAAGGTACATGCCCTTGACGGAATCTAACCTGGGACCCTTCAGTCCACAGGCCAACACTCTATCCATTGAGCCAAACTGGTCAGGGCATGGGTCATGTTTTCTTTTCCATTCAGTCAACCTATGTCTTTTGACTGAAACATTTAATCCATTTACACTTAAGGTTATTATTGATAAGTATTTACTTATTGCCATTTTTCTTTTCTTTTTAAAAAAATATTTTTATTGATTTCAGAGAGGAAAGTAGAGGGAGAGAGAAATAGAAAAATCAATGGTAAGAAAGAATCATTGATTGCCTGCCTCCTGCACAGTCCACACTGGGGATGGAGCCTGCAAACGGAGCATGTCCTTTGACTCAGAATTGAATTGTGACCTCCTGGTTCAGAGGTCAACACTCAAACTCTGAGCCACACTGGCAGGGTGCCATTTTTATTTTTATTTTTTAATTTAAATTCTTTTTTTGAAATATATTTTTATTGATTTCAGAGAGGAAGGAAGAGGGAGAGAGAGATAGAAACATCAATGATGAGAGAGAGTCATTGATTGGCTGCCTCCTGCATGACCCCACTGGGGATCGAGCCCACAAACCAGGCATTTGCCCTTGACCGGAATCAAACTTGGGACCCTTTAGTCTGAAGGCCGATGCTCTATCCACTGAGCCAAACTGGGTAGGGCTAATTCAAATTCTTTACTGTTGAAAGTATTACGTATGTCTCCTTTTTCCCCCATTGACCTCTCTTCACCCACTCCCGCTTCTCGGCACAGGCCCACTCCCCTCTACTGTCTGTGTCCATTGGCTATGCTTATATGCATGCATATAAGTCCTTTGGTTGATCTCTTACCTCCACCCCCCCCTTATCCCTCCCTCTCCTGCTTTCCCTGTGAGGCATTTTTATTTTCTTTATGCCTGTGCTCCTTTCTCTCTCCTTTTTTTTTTTTTTTCCCCTTCTTACAGTGGTCCCTTTAATATTTCTTCATCCTGCATGACCCCACTGAGGATCGAGCCCACAAACCGGGCATGTGCCCTTGACCGGAATTGAACCTGGGACCCTTCAGTCTGTAGGCCGACGCTCTATCCGCTGAGCCAAACAGGTTAGGGCCATTTGCCATTTTAATTATGATGTGTCTAGGTGTGGGTCTGTTTGGGTTCATCTTGATTGGGACTCTCTGTGCTTCCTGCACTTGTGTGACATTTTCCTTCACCAGGTTGGGCAAGTTTTCTGTCATTATTTCTTTTTTTTTA
Source organism: Ia io (assembly GCA_025583905.1). Lineage (NCBI taxonomy): Eukaryota > Metazoa > Chordata > Mammalia > Chiroptera > Vespertilionidae > Ia > Ia io. The sequence continues at coordinate 27,954,536 of JAJQQW010000016.1, forward strand.
TTGTGTGTCTCTGTGTGTGTGTGTCATTATTTCTTTTAATGGGTTCTTTGTTCCTTGCTCACCCTCTTCCCCTTCTGGTATTCCTGTAATGCAGATGTTGTTATGTTTCATATTGTCCCAGAACTCCCTAAGCTATCTTCCTGCTTTTTAATACTTTTTTCTATTTGTTGCTCTAATTGGGTATTTATTTCTACCTTGTCATCCAAATCGCTGATTTGGTCCTCTGCTTCATCCGATCTACTTTTAATCCCTTCAGTGTGTTCTTGATGTCAGATATATCATTCTTCATTTCTGTCTGGTTCTTTTTCATGGCCTCTATTTCCTTTTTCATGCTGTTGCAATTTGCACTAAGTTTCTTAAGCATCTTTATAATCATTGTTTGAACTCTATGTCTGATAGGTTGCTTACCTCCATCTTATTTAGTTCTTTTTCTAGAGATTCCTTCTTTTCTCTCATTTGGGGGTTGTTTCTTGTCTTCCCATTTTAGTTCTCTCTTTGTATTTCCTTCTATGTATTACATAGAACTGTTATGCCTCCCAGTCTTTATGGGATGGCCTTATGTAGAAAGTGTCATGGGGGGTCCAGTGAAGTAGTCTTTGTTCACCTGAGATGGATTTCTAGGAATGCTCCTTGTGTGCACTGTTTGGGCTCTGCTGTTGTAATTGTGACTTGACTGTTGATGTCCTGTTTGTGTGAGGGACGTCCCCTCCGACTTGCTGCCAGTGAACTTCAACTCCAATGTCGTTGTGCCAACTGTTATACAGGTGCTTTGGGTCCACTATTAGTGGGGCTCACTGGATTTTGCTCTGATGTTGTTGAATCTGGTTGGTCCCTGGTTGTGTCTATCCTGGGCCTCCTGGGAGCTTCTCTAGTGCAGGTGAATGTGAGTCACTGCCCCTTTCTGGCCCTGGGCAACCTGGTTGAGGTCCAAAAGGTAGAATCCCCTAATAGTTCAGTGGTCAAGGACTCCTTAGTCCAAAGGCTGGATGTGTCTTGAATCTCACATCTTGTTTGTCCCTGTTCTGAGCTGTGCTCCCTTCCCCCATGGAGCTGGTCCTGTAGATGTCAGCTGTAGGCTCTTGGGGTCCCACTGGCTTTTGCCTCATTGAGCAGTCTGGGATGGTGTCTGCGGTGGGCACCCAAACTGCTCTTTCTGACTAATTAGATCAAAGCCTCCAGAGACCTGCCTCTGCCTACAGACTGATTGGATTCAGTCTAGAATAGTCTCAGGCAATCGTCCACAGATGTGGTGAGAGGTTTTCAAACCGGGTGGGACTATTGCTTCTACCTGGAAGCTAATTGTTATTCTCAGTCTCTTAAAGGGCCTCAGAAACTTCACAGGGCGGGGCAAGGGATTTTCCAATAAGATGGGTCAAATGTCTTCCCCCCAGGCAAAAACCACCTGGATAGCAAAGGTTTGCCTGAGAAAGATGACCACCACCAATGTCTGTAAACTGGTTACTTTTAAGAAACAAAAGACTCAGGAAGAAGCTTTGACCTACTTTCCCCCTAACTGCCTAAAAGAATTGAGATAGAGGACCTGTTCTAAGAAGGGAGATATCATTACAGATAAGTATAGTTTAATATGAACTAAGTGTAACAGACAGGGAAGAACCTTCAAAACAAGTCTGATCAAAGTCCTCTCTCGTGTCCATTGTTGAAGATGGCCCAACAAATATTTGTCTACCAAACATTTGCTTTTACATGTTCATGGGAATTGCTTTACTCCCCATTACTTTTGTTATTTAAAAATTTTTTAAATTGATTACAGAGAGAGAAAGGGGGGGGGCAAGAGAGAGAGAAAGAGAGAGAGAGACAGAGAGAGACAGAGAGTGAGAGAGAAATAGAGAGAGATCAATTTGTTTTTCCATTCATCCATTCACACACTAGTTGCTTCCTGTATGTGCCCCAACAGACAGGAAACTGAACTAAAACCCTGGTGCATCCGGACAATGCTCTAACCAACTGAGTTAGTTGGCCAGGGCAATTTCCTCTCCTTTCAAGTCCCAAACCACAACCCCCCTTTCTACACAGTTCAAGATAGCATATAAACTTTAACTGCTTGTTTTGTCCTCAGGTCCCAAGTTTCTTATGGAACCTCCATATATACAAATGTAATAAATTTATTTTCTCCTGGTTATTTGTCTCATGTCAATTTGATTGTTATATCAGCCAGAAGAATTTGGGTAGAAAATAATTTTTCTTCCTGTGCACTTTCATAACCAATGAACCTAGGAGGTAGGTACTTTTATTATTATTATCAGGTGAGAAAATCAAGGCCCAGAGAGGTTAAGTGACTTGCCCCAGTCACACAGCTAAAACAAGTGATAGAGCCAAGAACTGAACCCAGGCAGTCTACCTCCAGAGGCTGCACACTTAACCATTATACTATTATACTGCCTCTTGCTTGTAAATGATGTCAGATGAGTCTTAAGCATATCAGTGAGATGGGTTTTCTTACCTCAGAAAACAAAAACTTGGAGAGGTTAGCATGGTGTGGGGATGGGGGGAGGTGGAGGCAAGGTTCTAATCCAAGTCTTACTGGCTCTAAAGCACACAACACTATGTCACATCTGTTCAGGTCTTGCTTGAGGCTAAGGGACTAGGGCAGTGGTCGGCAAACTCATTAGTCAACAGAGCCAAATATCAACAGTATAAGGACTGAAATTTCTTTTGAGAGCCGAATTTTTTAAACTTAAACTTTTTCTAACGCCAATTCTTCAAAATAGACTCTCCCAGGCCGTGGTATTTTGTGGAAGAGCCACACTCAAGGGGCCAAAGAGCCGCATGTGGCTCGTGAGCTGCAGTTTGCCGACCACGGGACTAGGGGATGAACTGAAGCAGGCCTCCTCAGGATCATACATCTCAGCAGCCGGTTGATACAAGGAGTTCCTCCTCTCAAGGCTCACAGATTGCAATGCCTGGTATTTTTCCTGTAAACATTTTATCATGCTTACTAGAAGCCCGTTGCACGAAGATTTGGGCAATAGACCTTCCTTCACCTGGCTGCTGGCACCAGTTTTCCGCCGGCACTAGTTTTCCTCTGGCACCTGGGACCCCAGGCGTTGGCTCTGGCCACCCGCCGATCGGAGCGCCTCCTGCTGGCGCAATCGGCCACCCTGAGTCCCGCCGCCCGCACCTGCCACAGGCCCCATCGGTACCCACTCAGCGGCCCGGCGGCCGATCGCGCTGGCTGGAGGATTGGGGGGTGGGGACTCGCAAGTCCCTGCCCCCTGCTCCTCCCGCCGGCCCAATCAGCCACCCCCGCAACCCCAAGTCCCGCCCCCCACACCTCCCGCCGGCCCAATCGTGGGCGTAGCGGAGTGATGGTTAATTTGCATATTACCCTTTTATTATGTAGGCTATTACTTTCTGATTTTCCAATTATGTTTCCACCAAATAAAAATTACATTAGCAATCAAAAGTTGAAAATTCTTTTTCTCAGTACCTTCACATAGACAAATCCACTTAATTTTAACTAGTATAAATGAAAGTTATTTTTTTATTTAAATAAATATTGACTCCCGTATCTTTAGCTCATTTCAGTGAAAAAGTTGGCCATAAAGAAGAACTTAGGAGTTTTAAAATAGACATCTTTTTTTTTTTTTTATTGTGGGCTATGGAAAATTTCTATACAAAAGTAAAATTATAAAATAAACACTCATGTACTTATCACCTAGCTTCAACAGTTATCACCTACAGATTTCTTATTAGGTAGGTCTCCAATATATTAGCAGATCAGCCATATTATCCTTTATACTGGTTAAATACTTTTTAAAAAGCAAACCAATTAAGTGTTATTTCTTCCTTATAAACTTATAGATAATTTACATTTTATTCATTTTTATTCTCAGTATCTTCCAAATTTTCCATGGTGAATATATAGTACTTTTGTAATAAAAAAACTTAAGATATTTTAAAATAATGGATAAACATATTTCTTTAAGGACTATATTTTCAAATATTTAATCCTGAAGTCATTCTTGCTCTTACTTAGAACTATCAAAAAAGGGGTCCTTTCCCTGTGAGCCCATAAAACTCACTAGGAGGCCGTGGAATAAAATCTGTTTTGTTTTTTTTTTAACTTTCAAATATTTTATTTCACTTGAGTAAATTTTCATATCCTCTTTTAAAAATATATTATTTTTATTGATTTCAGAGAGGAAGGGAGAGGGAGAGAGAGACAGAAATATCAATGATGAGAGAGAATCATGGATTGGCTGCCTTCTGCACTCACCCCATCAGGGATGGAGCCTGCACCTGGGCATGTGACCTGACCAAGAATTGAACTGTGACCTCCTGGTTCATAGGTCGATGCTCAACCATTGAGCCACACTGGCCAGATCATATCCTCTTGTGAAGATTCAAAAAGTTATTTTTCTTTTTTTTTAATTTAATAAATCTTTATTGTTCAGATTATTATAATTGTTCCTCTTTTTCCCCCCATAGCTCCCCTCCACCCGGTTCCCACCCCACCCTCTGCCCTTACCACCCCCCTCACTGTCCTCATCCATAGGTGTACGATTTTTGTCCAGTCTCTTCCCGCACCCCCCACACCCCTTTTCCCCCCGAGAATTGTCAGTCCACTCCCTTTCTATGCCCCTGATTCTATTATATTCACCAGTTTATTCTGTTCATCAGATTTTTTTATTCACTTGATTTTTAGATTCACTTGTTGATAGATATGTATTTGTTGTTCATAATTTTTATCTTTACCTTTTTCTTCTTCTTCCTCTTCTTAAAGAATACCTTTCAGCATTTCATATAATACTGGTTTGGTGGTGATGAACTCCTTTAGCTTTTCCTTATCTGTGAAGCTCCTTATCTGCCCTTCAATTCTGAATGATTGCTTTGCTGGGTAGAGTATCTTGGTTGTAGGTTCTTGCTATTCATCACTCTGAATATTTCTTGCCACTCCCATCTGGCCTGCATAGTTTCTGTTGAGAAATCAGCTGACAGTCGTATGGGTGCTCCCTTGTAGGTATCTAACTGTTTTTCTCTTGCTGCTTTTAAGATTCTCTCTTTGTCTTTTGCTCTTGGCATTTTTTTTTTTATGGTGAAAACGAGCCTTTTAATACATTCTTGAGAGGGAGTCTCTGGTTGTACAGGCACACATGGAGTAGTGATCACAGCCTATTTATCCCTAAGGTACAAGAGTCCCTCCTCTGGTTCCTCATTGGCTGAGTACTATGGATTAATAGTTGCCTCATAGGTTGCCTAGGTCTTATTATCTTGCATTGGGCCATTTTAAAAAATGGGCTGAGGCCTTTTCTAGTTGTCTCCACTCGCCCTGGCTCTTGGCATTTTAATTATGATGTGTCTTTGTGTGGTCCTCTTTGGATTCCTTTTGTTTGGGATTCTCTGCACTTCCTGGACTTGTAAGTCTATTTCTTTCACCAGGGGGGGAAGTTTTCAGTCATTATTTCTTCAAATAGGTTTTCAGTATCTTGCTCTCTCTCTTCTTCTGGCACCCCCATAATTCTGATGTTGGTACGCTTGAAGTTGTCCCAGAGACTTCTTACACTATCTTCAAATTTTTGGATTCTTTTTTCTTTTAGCTTTTCCAGTTGAGTCATTTTTTCTTCTTTGTATTTCACATCTTTGACTTGATTCTTGTGTTCCTCTAGTTTGCTGTTGGGTGTCTGTATAATATTTTTTATTTCAGTCAGTGTATGTTCAATTTCTAGTTGGTCCTTTTCCATATCCTCGAGGGTCTCTCTCATATCCTCGAGGGTCTCGCTAAATTTATCGGCCTTTTCTAGGAAATTCTTGAAAAACCTTATAACCGTGGTTTTGCTTTCCTCCATTTCTTTCATTTGTGATCTGTTTCTTTGTCTCTGCATTTTGGCTGCTTCCCTGAGTTGATAGAGTGGTTTTGTGTGCTAGGTGTCCTATAGGGCCCAGTGGTTCAGCCTCCCCAGTTACCTGAGGTGGACACTCTTGGTGCACCCCTTTGTGGGCTGTGTGCACAGTCTTGTTGTAGTTAAGCCTTGATTGTTGTTGATATCACTGGGAGGAATTGACCTCCAGGCCAATTGGCTGTGAGGATCTGCTGTGTCTATGCTGGGAGAACTTCTGTGCTGGGGACACCTTTAGGAGACAAGAGTTGCAAAAGCCTCTGTGCTCAGCTTGGATGGGGCAGAGACTCAGGGCGGAGAAGACAGCATTGGTTTCCCATCAGCCCTGCCCTAATAGGCCAATGTGTCTCAGTGTTCTGTGGTAATCACTGCAAGCACCTCTGAGAGAAAGCCGCCCTCGAGTTCCGCCCACTACCAGACAGTCCAGTTTCTCCCCGAATGAGTCTGGGTCCCCAGAGTCTCGCCCGGAACTGGAGTTCAGTGCAGTCGGGAGGTTTTGTCTCCCTCCTGCTTGAGAAAGCCAGCCGCGTACTCAGTTGCCCACCCTCTCCTCGCACGTGTCTCAGTACCTCTGCCTGCTGCAGCTCCTCTCAGTCTCAGTGTGCTTTTCTCTTTCCTTCTAGTTGTAGAATTTCCACTCAGCCAGCCTTCCTATAGTTCTGGATGATGTCCGTTTTGTCTTTTAGTTGTAGTTTGAAATTATTGTGCGAGGCAGAAGTTTAGGTGTTTACCTGTGCCACTATCTTGGTTTCTCCCTAAAAATTTTTTTTTAAATATTCTTTTATTCACGAATATTTTTTACATTTTTAGTTATTGATTTTAGAGGGAGAGATTGATTTGTTGTTCCACTTACTTATGCATTCATTGGTTGTTTCTTATATGTACTCTGACCAGTGGCCAGGGCCTAAAATATTTTTAAAAAATACTTAAATAGATTTTTCTTAAGAGAAAGAAAGGAAGGGGGAAAGAGAGAGAGAAACATGGATTTGTTGTTCCACTTTTTTGTGCATTCTTTGGTTGATTCTTGTATGTGCCCTGACTGGGGATTGAATGCACAACTTTGGTTTATCAGGACCATGGGAAAACCAACTGGATACCTGGCCAAGGCCAATATTCTTTATTATTATTATTATTAATATATATTTTTATTGATTTCAGAGAGGAAGGGAGAGGAGAGAGAGAGATAGAAACACCAATGATGAGGTAGAATCATTGATTGGCTGCCTCCTGCATGCCCCACACCGGGGATCGAGCCCACAACCTGGGCATGTGCCCTTCGCTGGAATCGAACCTGGGACCTTTTAGTCCACAGACCGACACTCTATACACTGAGCCAAACCAACTAGGGCCAATATTCTTTTTGATGGTAAGGTAGAATATTTGTGAAACTAGTGAATAAAAGAATGAAAATCTGCCCGGCCAGTGTAGGTCAGTGGTTGAGCGTTGACCTATGAAACAGGAGGTCACAGTTCACATCCTGGTCAGGGCATATGCCCGGATTGTGTGCTCGATCCCAAGTGTGGGGCATGCAGGAGTCAGCTGATTAATGATTCTCTCTCATCATTGATGTTTTTATCTCTCTCTCCCTCTCCCTTCCTCTCTGAAATCAATAAAAATACTAGTATATAATAATTTTTTAAAAAGAATGAAAATTCTAACAGCAGTCAATAAAGCTGATGGACAGACTTACTGTGGCTCTAGTAGAAACGCTGAGGGTTCTCCTTTTCATGAGACTTTTTCCTTAAGGAGAATCTACACTAATAAGAGAGAAATATGCAAATTAACCATCACTCTGCTATGCCAAGCCATGCCCACCAGCCAATCAGAGTGAGTATGTAAATTAACCCATCAAAGATGGCAGGTAAATTTGCATACACAGGCAGGGCGGGCAATGCCATGGCCCGCCCCTGGGGATCCAGGTCCATCGGGGCAGAGGAGGCCTGGCGGGCAGCACCAGACACCGCTGGCAAGGTACCAGTCCATCGGGGCCCTGGGAGGCAGGGTGGGCAGCGCCAGATGCCACCCGTGGGGTCTGGGTCCATCGCAGGCCCCAGGAGGGGCAGCAGCCTGCCTAGCCATGCCTGCGGGGCCTGGGGAAGAGTGACTTGGGCTGCTTAACTACCCCCATGAGGCCCATGGGAACATCGCAGCCAAGGGGAGGCATGGCCAGCCTGCCTAGCCACTCATGTGGGGCTCCGGGAACATCGCAGTCCTGGGGAAGCATAGACGGCTGCCTAGCCACTCCCATGGGGCTCCGGGAACATCGCCGCCCCGGGGAGGAGCGGCTGGGCTCACTTAGCCACTATGTGGGGCTCCGGGAACATCACCTCCCCGGGGAAGCATGGCCGGCCCACTTGGCACATCGCATGGGGCCCCGGGAACATCACAGGCATGTGGTTGCTGAGACCCAGACAGGGCCTCTGGCCACAGATCCACAGCTTCGCGGAGACCGACTCTACCAGGCAGCCCGGTGGCCATGTGGCTGGGCCACAGGGTGCCCGTTCAAGATGTGACACAGAGGGGAGGTACGGGAGGAAATTCAGAGAATGGGATGTGGGGTTTCAAGACTCACTTCCTCTGGGGTGTGTCCTTCTTGGTCTTGGTTCTTTTCTGTGGGGCCTGGAGCCCAAGGACTGCATGGGAGAGGGATGGATGAAGGCCGAATGTGGAAGAAGAGGCACGAGGCCCGACTGGGGGGCTGCCTGAGGGGCGTCTCCAGGGCGAGTGCCACAGCTTTGGCAAAGCGGCTGGCCAGGAGGCGGGTGTTCCAAGGGGCACCGAGCAGCGCCTCACCATCCCTCTATGAGGACACCCCACACAGACGCTGCCTTCGCCAGCAGGCTCTAGGCGACATCTGCAATTGCTACTGCAACCTCTAGCATTCTGGGCAAAGAACTGACCCTGTGCCCCCCTGGGTACCAGGCTTGCTAGGAGTGTGTTTTCACCAATGCCATTGATCAAAGGTGAAAACCTGGCAAGGCGGGGTGCACCAGAGGGGGCTCGGGCTGGGGCAGGGGACTGGCGGGCAGGGATCTGCCTCACCTGCAGAGAGAGAGGTCCTGCAGTAACCCCAAGACGTGGGTGGGCCCCGCCAGGGATCAAGGGGCATGGAAGGACACCGGGGCGGAGGGGCAAGGACCCACAACCCTGAGGCAAGGGTTGAGGGGCGGTGCCACCTCAGTGGAGGGGTGCCGCACTGCAGGGTACTGGACTGACTGAAGTGATTCAGAGAAGCTCCCAGTGCTAACCGGCGTTTCCCAGTGCCTTCACTGAGCTTTGATGGCCAATTGTGATACTATATAAGGAAAATGAGGGAAAAAGTGAGAAAGAAAAGGAAAGGCGAACAACACAAAAGAAAGACTGGAAGGAACCTGTAAACCCATTGTCACCTAAATAGGGAATATAGTCAATAGTGTTGTAATGATGGTATGATGCCAGGTGGGTACTGGAAATGTCGGGGAACACTTTGTAAAGTATATGATTGTCTAACCACTATTCTGTAACTAATATAAAACCTGAAACCAATACAAAATAATATTGAATGTAAAGAAATGAAAATTGGAGTGAAATTTTTATAAGTTTCAAAGTTTAAATAAAGGCTGTAAAGGAAGGAAGGGGGAGAATAAAAATAGTGTTTTTCATTTTACCACTTTATTGTCTTTTCAGTACATGAAAAAGACAGTTGTCTTTATATGGTGCTTTTATACTTTTCTAAGTCATTATCTCATTTTAATTTCAGGGCAACCTAAAGACAAGATAATTATTCCCTCCACTATTCAAAGAAAGGAAATCTTGATGTCTGGTCCCAATGATTCAATCATCAAGCCCTTATTGTAAAGCAGGGTTAGTAAAATTTTCTGTGCAGGGTCATATCTATACTAACAAAAGCCTTGGTGGTGATCAGGCCAGCAGGGGAGGGTAGTTGGGGGCAATCAGGCCGGCAGAGGAGCAGTTAGGGGGCAATCAGGCAGGCAGGCCAGTGGTTAGGAGCTAGCAGTCCTGGATTGTGAGAGGGATGTCCGACTGCAGGTTTAGGGATCGGGCCTAAACCTGCAGTCAGACATCCCCCGAGGGGTCCCAGATTGGAGAGGGTGCAGGCTGGGCTGAGGGACACCCTCCCCAGTGCACGAATTTCGTGCACCGGGCCTCTAGTATATAAAATAAATAAATAAATACAAATGTTTAAAAAGACTTTCAGCCATGGTAGTTATATTTATTTAACAACCCCTTAGCTCCATGGTTTCTTCATACCTGGTGTAGGGTGTATACACCAGAGCTTAAGTGATCCCCCTCACAAGAAGATCCAGTGGGAAGTATTGGACTTGATAATGTGTGAAAAACCAACTCTGAGCTTAGAGCTTGCTAAATCTATTGAAATGATGTGTTTTTCAGCAGTTTGAGATACCGCTTTAAGCTTCTAAATCCTTGTAGAGGCTGTTTGAACCGTGGCTGTAATTATGAAGGGCAGAATATGGCATTCATTGAGTGTACTTGAGAAAAAGCAGTTATTCCCAACTACAGCTCAATAGGCAGGGCCAGGTGTTATTTTTTACATAACTCAGACACTGCTCTTCTATTGCAACTGAAAGGCAAAGTTGTTGGAACTAGCAACTTTATTTCATTTGCAATAGAAGAGCAGTTTCTGAGTGATTGTAAAAAATAATCCAGCCCTGGCCCTGCCTGGTGGGCTTAGTTGGTTGAGCATGGAGAAGTTGCCAGGTTGATTCCAGGTCAGGGCACATGCCTGAGTTGAAGGCTCTTTCCCCAGTACGGGGCATGTAGAGGCAGCCAATCAATGTTTCTCTCTCTCCCCCTTTCTCTCCCTCTAAAATCAACTAAAAAAAATATTTTTAAAAAGTAATCCAGCTCTAAGCTCAGCGTGGTGTTCCAGGCCACAAATGCAAGTCCTAGTCACCTAGTCCCTGTTACTGCACTTAAGCCCTGGTGTACAGTGATGATGACTTTGCGTCCTTGGAATGATGTCGCTGTTATTCATCAGGGTCATGACTTGCTTAAAGACTGTGAAAGACAGTAAGAAGTTTTGGCATTTCTTGTTATTATGGACTAGAGGCCCAGTGCACGAAATTCGTGCACTGGGGAGGGTGTCCCTCAGCCCAGCCTGCACCCTCTCCAATCTGGGACCCCTCGGGGGATGTCTGACTGCAGGTTTAGGCCCGATCCCTAAACCTGCAGTCGGACATCCCTCTCACAATCCAGGACTGCTAGCTCCTAACCACTGGCCTGCCTGCCTGATTGCCCCCTAACTGCTCCTCTGCCGGCCTGATTGCCCCCAACTACCCTCCCCTGCTGGCCTGATCACCACCAAGGCTTTTATTAGTATACATATGACCCTGCACAGAAAATTTTACTAACCCTGCTTTACAATAAGGGCTTGATGATTGAATCATTGGGACCAGACATCAAGATTTCCTTTCTTTGAATAGTGGAGGGAATAATTATCTTGTCTTTAAGTTGCCCTGAAATTAAAATAGATAATGACTTAGAAAAGTATAAAAGCACCATATAAAGACAACTGTCTTTTTCATGTACTGAAAAGACAATAAAGTGGTAAAATGAAAAACACTATTTTTATTCTCCCCCTTCCTTCCTTTACAGCCTTTATTTAAACTTTGAAACTTATAAAAATTTCACTCCAATTTTCATTTCTTTACATTCAATATTATTTTGTATTGGTTTCAGGTTTTATATTAGTTACAGAATAGTGGTTAAACAATCATATACTTTACAAAGTGTTCCCCGACATTTCCACTACCCACCTGGCATCATACCATCATTACAACACTATTGACTATATTCCCTATTTAGGTGACAATGGGTTTACAGGTTCCTTCCAGTCTTTCTTTTGTGTTGTTCGCCTTTCCTTTTCTTTCTCACTTTTTCCCTCATTTTCCTTATATAGTATCTCAATTGGCCATCAAAGCTCAGTGAAGGCACTGGGAAATGCCAGTTAGCACTGGGAGCTTCTCTGAATCACTTCAGTCAGTCCAGTACCCTGCAGTGCGGCACCCCTCCACTGAGATGACACCGCCCCTCTACCCCTGCCTCAGGGTTGTGGGTCCTTGCCCCTCCGCCCCGGTGTCCTTCCATGCCCCTTGATCCCTGGCGGGGCCCACCCACGTCTTGGGGCCACTGCAGGACCTCTCTCTCTGCAGGTGAGGCAGATCCCTGCCCGCCAGTCCCCTGCCCCAGCCCGAGCCCCCTCTGGTGCACCCCGCCTTGCCATGTTTTTGCCTTTGATCGATGGCATTGGTGAAAACACACTCCTAGCAAGCCTGGTACCCAGGGGGCACAGGGTCAGTTCTTTGCCCAGAATGCTAGAGGTTGCAGTAGCAATTGCAGATGTCGCCTAGAGCCTGCTGGCGAAGGCAGCGTCTGTGTGGGGTGTCCTCATAGAGGGATGGTGAGGCGCTGCTCGGCGCCCCTTGGAACACCCGCCTCCTGGCCAGCCGCTTTGCCAAAGCTGTGGCACTCGCCCTGGAGACGCCCCTCAGGCAGCCCCCCAGTCGGGCCTCGTGCCTCTTCTTGCACATCCGGCCTTCATCCATCCCTCTCCCATGCAGTCCTTGGGCTCCAGGCCCCACAGAAAAGAACCAAGACCAAGAAGGATACACCCCAAAGGAAGTGAGTCTTGAACCCCCACATCCCATTCTCTGGATTTCCTCCCGTACCTCCTCTCTGTGTCACATCTTGAACGGGCACCCTGTGGCCCAGCCACATGGCCACCGGGCTGCCTGGTAGAGTCGGTCTCCGCGAAGCTGTGGATCTGTGGCCAGAGGCCCTGTCTGGGTCTCAGCAACCCCACGCCTGTGATGTTCCCAGGGCCCACAGGAGTGGCTGAGCAGGCCCAGCCTCTCCTCCCTGGGACGGCAATGTTCTCGGGGCCCCACAGAGTGGCTAAGTGAGCCCAGCCGCTCCTCCCCAGGGCAGTGATGTTCACGGAGCCCCACGGGATGTGCCAAGTGGGCCGTCTATGCTTCCCCAGGGCTGCGATGTTCCCTTGGGTCCCATGGGAGTGGCTAAGCAGCCCCAGCTGCTCCTCCCCGGGGCCCCGCAGGCGTGGCTAGGCAGGCCGCTGCTTCTCCTGGGGCCTGCGATGGACCCAGACCCCACGGGTGGTGTCTGGCGCTGCTCACCCCGCCTCCCAGGGCCCCAATGGACTGGTACCTTGCCAGCGGTGTCTGGTGCTGCCTGCCAGGCCTCCTCTGCCTCGATGGACCTGGATCCCCAGGGGCGGGCCATGGTGCTGCCTGCCCTGCCTGTGTATGCAAATTTACCTGCCATCTTTGATGGGTTAATTTGCATACTCGCTCTGATTGGCTGGTGGGCGTGGCTTGGCATAGTGGAGTGATGGTTAATTTGCATGTTTCTCTTTTTTTAGTGTGTATATATATATATATATATATATATACACATATATAATTTATATATATTATTTCAGAGAGGAAGGGAAAAGGAGAGATAGAAACATCAATGATGAGAGAAAATCATTGATTGGCTGCCTCCTATACACCCCCCTATTGGGAATGGAGCCCACAACCTAGGCATGTGTCCCACCAGCAATCGAACCATAACCTCCTGGTTCACGGGTCAATGCTCAACCACTGAGCCACACTGGCTGGGCCTGAAAGTCTTTTTAAAAGTAAGGGTTTATGTCTGTCAGGGATTGATAGCTCACAGGTGAGTGGGTGACTAGAACTTGCATTTGTGGCCTGGGTATCCACACATATGCACAAAGCCCCTCCTAGTTCAGGATGGAGCCTGGGCTGAGGAGAGAAGAGCCTGGACTGAGGGCTGGGATGGCTCTCCCCAACATGTCTCCTGTAGCACACAATTCTGAGAAGTCAGAGATTTCTAAATTGGAGCCTGACCTTCATTATGGTATACTTGTCAAGGTAGGAGGATAACACACTTTATTTAATAGTTTGCCAGACAGATTTAAAAGTTTTTCAATATTTAGACATCTCTTTCTATTATTTTGAAACTGGACAACAAATGGGTCCAGGATGCCAGTCAGTACTTGAGCCAATTAAGCAAAGACAGGGTTGAATCATCTATAAGCATTTATTCCAACAACACCAGCAGGATGGGAGAGCAGCAGGTCATCCACACAAATCTGCTCTATCTTCCCTGCCACCCCCATATGCTTATATTGAGGACAAGGACAGAGATTGCATGGGAAAGTAGGAATTACAGGTATGGGGAAGTAGGCAAGGTGTCATATTTACAAGTTATAGGCAATGTGGGCAGCGGGTTGTAAAGGGCGGGCACCTCTGGGTGGTTACAGTCTGGGACTTCATTGTTTCAGCAACAAGGTTGTTAATCTTTCCATGATGATAGGCAGTTCTCGAATAAGGAGAAAGTAGCACATTCCGAGACACTTCCAGGTCCCGGGGCGTACAACTCCTAGCCAGGTCAGGATGTGCTTTTCTTTCAGAACAGAACAATCACGGTTAAGAGCATGATTAATATTTCACAGAGCATGATTAGTATTTCTTATAACTATAGCTAGTCTCCACTATTCTATTTCTGCCCCCTAACAATTTCATTTACATGGAATGTCCAGAATAGGCAAATTCATAGGGACAGAAAATAGATAAGTAGTCGCCAGAGGCTGGGGGGAGATGAGGGAGGAGTACAGTGCAGGTGAATTTGTGTATCTCTGAAGTCTGTGCATTGCCTGTTTGTATGTCTCTATATACCGATGTTTGTGGGTGCACAAAAGGTGTATCATTAAGATATGCAGTCATTTACTCTCCAAGTGATTGCAGGGCAAGGGGTGCGGCCTGGGATAGGCAGGGGCTGGAGCTCAAGGAGGGTGCAAAAAAGAGTTTAAGAAATCACACCTGCCTTCTACGAGCTTAGGGTACACTTGAATCTCTATAGGGCTGGCTATTCAGAGCGGTATGTAGCTCAGTTCAACTATGCTACCTGTCCATTTGGGAGAATTGCTTCACTTCTCTAGATGTTAGTTCCTTAGTCTGTTAATTCTGAGCGTTGAGCTAGCTGTCCATTAAAGGTCCCTTCCAGCTCTAACATTGCACAAAATGGTTTTAGACTACCCCGGCAGCCGTGTTAACTGGGTTCAGGGGTAAGGATGAGTCGTCCAACCGACACATTTTGATGACAGTACCTATTGTGTGAGGGTGTATCTATGGAAATAAGAAACTGTATTATGAAGAACTCCCACCTCCACACGTCAGCTTCCTCGGTTCAGCAGAATTTTTTTTTTTTCTTTCTAACCTTCCGGCACCCGCCCGAGATCAGTATCACGTGCCAGGCAGCGGCGGGGGTTGCTATGGAGCCCCACGCGGTCGATAATCGGAAGTGGTCCTTGAAAATTACTTTCCCAGGAAACTTGTATTTGAAAAGCAATGCCATTCTAATTTGCTTTTTCCTAAACTTATAGAGATGGAACCAAACTCTCGCTCGCAGCACAGAAAACGTCGCTCTCTGAAGAACAGAATGAACTAACAAGCAAAATAGAGGTACACGCATCTAGAGCAGGCTGGCAGCTGGTGGGTGGGGGCAGTTGAGCTGCGGGGAATGGAGAGATTGAGTAAAAAAAAAGAAGAAGAAAGAAGAAAAAAAAAAACCGTCGTGGACACGGACAACAGTGTTGTAATTGCGGGGTGTGGAGAGAGGTGGAGGGTTTGGGGGGAATAAATGGTGATGGAAGGGGACTTGGCTTGGGGCGGTGAGCACAATATAGTGTACAGATGATGGTGCACCTGAAACCTGTATAATTTTGTTAGTGTCACCCCAAAAATTCAATAAAAAGGAATTAAAACAATCCGAGGATCTCGTCCCGAGAGGAACTTCCAGTCCTGCAGCGGCGGAGGCGCGGGAACCTAAAAGCTAAAGGCACCGGTTCTCCTCGGAACGCTTCTCCGAACGGACCAGCCCCCTCCCTCCCCCCTCCCCCCTCCTCCTCCCCCCGCGGGGTTGCCTTGGAGACCGAGCGAGCTGTGGCTGCGGAGAAGCACGGAGGCTTGGCCTTTGCTGTCTGTCTGCGGAGGGGACTCACGGGACCGACGCCAATATGGTTAGTGGCGCTGAACAGGGAGGGAGAACTTTTGAGTATGTCCTGGGGCTGGAGATTCGAGGTTCCCAGGACCCTGTCGGTCAAGTCTAGACGTGTCAACAGCGGATGGTTGACCCTGCCTTCCCCGTGTTCCCATGGGGGACAGGGATGCAACTGTAAATACCTCGGTGCTTTCTTCCCTCCCGATTCCTTACTTCCCGGCACCCGAGCTGCGCGTGGCATGGAAAGCAGACCCAGGGAAGGAAGGCTAGGAGGACAGAAGCTTCAGGAAAGCATCTCTTACCGCACCCTAACTGGAGAAGATGAAGAAGTTGGGAGTCGCTGTTTGGTTCAGCACAGTACAGGGCGACGGCCCTTTTAGAAATAATACTTGTTGCCAGAAAGAGTTTCATAGGCTTCTCTGGGGTTCCTTGTGACGGATTTGACTTGTAAATGCTGGAGCTGTCACTGTTTAAAACTGACCATCGTAATTGGATCATACAGCTTTCTGTCGTTTCTTTCGCAGATGCTTTCAAGGGCCAAACCTGCTGTAGGTGGGGACCTACCCCACACTGACAAAAGGAAGAAGAAAGGCAGGAAGATGCCAAAACTAGAGGAGCTACTTTCACAAAGAGATTTCACCGGAGCCATTACCCTATTGGAGGTAATGTCCCAAGAAGGGTACTGCTTAGGAGGTGAACACCAGGAATAGGGATGAATGCTTGGGTGGCTGCTGGTGGTTATGCTGTTGGAACAGGTGGGTGCGTTCTGGGGCTTCCTGTAAGTCTAGTCAGGCAAAGACTCCAGTTTCCAAGTTAACTATAAACCTGATTAAAGATGAACTATAGGCCCGGCTGGTGTGGCTCAGTGGTTGAGCCTCTATCTATGAACCAGAAGGTCATGGCTTGATTCCCAGTCAGGACACATGCTGGGGTTCCCCGAGGACCCCAAGTCGGGGGTGTGCAGGAGGCAGCCAATCAATGATTCTCATCATTGATGTTTCTCTCTCCCTCTCCCTTACTCTCTGAAATCAATTAAAAAAATATTTTTAAAGAAGATGAACTAAAAAGATAGACATATTTATCGAGGGACACTTTTAATTATATCTAGCCACACTGAGGGTGAATCTAACCTAAAAATATGGAGGGTCATTTAATACAGTGTCAGTTCATACATTGTTTATCCCAACCCCTGACCAATTTATGATTTATACTGGTTCTAGGTTATAAAATTTTGATTAAATTTAATCTACTGTGCTTCATGCTTATTGTCTTAAATACTAAATCTTCAGAAAATATTTCAATCTCTATGGCAGTAGTTCTTAAATTTAATATCTATCCGAACCACCTACGGTGCTTTATATTCCTGGGCTTCTGCCTGACGGATGGATTATTTTTTTGAGAGAGAGGAGGGAGAGAGAGAAACATCAGATGTGAGGTTGCCTCCGACATGCACCTGAACTAGGAATGGAAACTGCAACCTAGGCGGTGTACAGGACAAAGCTCCAAACAACTGAGCCTCCCGACCAGGAAAGGGATTCTGATTCTTTACAGAATCAGTCTACAGTGGTGCTAAGGAGCCTGTATTTTAGGCAGGTAGCCTGAGTGCATCTGATGTAGGTAGTTCAAGGACAGTGCACTTTGAGAAACTGCTTTGTGGAAAGCACATGCTATAGGGGAGTGAAGGAGAATGAAGGGGTGCACCAAAGAATGTACAGGTGATGCTTGACAGCAAGCCTGCTTATGTTGTACCACAGTCATTTCTCCAAAGCACCATTATAGACTTAATAATTGTTTTAATTTAGCTTTATATATCTTTCTCAGTCTTCCATGGATAGTCCTACATTTTTTTCCTAGTGATCTGGTATGGAACACATTATTTAACTTTTTTTTAAAATTTGATTTTATAGAGAGAGAAATGTTGATTTGTTGTTCCACTTATTTATGCATTCATTGGTTGCTTCTTGTATGTATGTGCCCTAACCAGGGGCTGAATTGGCAACCTTGGTGTATCAGTCAATGCTCTAACCAACTGAGCTACTTGGCTAGAGCTGTTTAACTTTTTTGAATCAATCTTCTCATCTTTTTATTTTTTTTTAAATTTCTTTATTGATTATGGTGTCACATATTTGTCCTCATCCCCCCATTCCCATCCCACACCCCTCCCCACAGATGCCCCAACCCCCTGTTGAACTTAACCATTGGTTAGGCTCATATGCATGCACACAAGTCCTTTGGTTGATCTCTCCCCCCTCCCCCCACCCTCCCCTATCCTCCCTCTGAGGCCCGATAGTCCGGTCGATGCCTCCTTGTTTCTGGTTCTGTTCTTGTTCATCAGTCTATGTTGTTCATCATTTCCCCTAGATGAGTGAGATCATGTGTCACTAGAGATATACTTAAAAGAACTGAATGTGAGACGAGCAATAATAGTTATGCTGACAGGCAAATGAATCAGTCTGTATTGAGTTTCTTTCTGGACCAATAGTTCTTTTGAGACCCAATATCAATGTCCACCAGTTCCTTATGTGTACATGTTGGTACTGACCCCTCAGCTCTGGATGGTGGACAAATGGTGGTAATGCAGGTCCGACACCTTCTGGTTTGGTCTCAGCTAGACCCAGGGGCACGGCTTCACCCGAACTCAGGGGCACGTGGCCTCACCCGGACCCAGGGGGCGCGTGGCCTCACCTGGACCCAGGTGCGTGCGGCCTCACCCGGACCCGGGACCCAGCCTCACCCGGATCCAGGGGCACACGGCCTCACCCGGACCAGTCTTCTCATCTTTAAAGTGAGGAGTTGACCTAGAAGGACCTTCCAGCTCTATAAATTAATGGACTGAGTGGTGTGTGTATGTCTAATTTTTGTCAGTCTCTGTGTGTGTGTGTGTGTTTTTTTCTCTCTTTTTAAGGCAATGACCACATTTTCCTTATGTGTAATCCCACACTGCCTTTAAGTAAAAGTGCCATGATGTATGGGAATGGGAACTTCCATGGTATGGATGAGGAAGTCTCATGAACTCTCCTTAATTCCTGGGATAAATTCAGGGAGACCAATAAGAATAAGAATTTCTTCAGATCTAAGGCACTGAACTTAAATTCACAGCATTTGTGAGAGGAGAATTTCTAATGTGATGGAGTTTACAGGAGTAACTTCTTAACCCAGACAAGAAAGTATCAAAGAATGCCTTTATCTTATAATAATTAAAGGCATCCAAAATTTTGTAGCAATGATATGTAAATATGTGTTTGACTATTTAATTTTTCACCCATATTTTTTAAAATGTCTTTTTATTTTGAAAGAGAGAGACATTGATTTGTTGTTCAGCCTATTTATGCATTCATTAGTTGAGTCTTCTTTTTTTAAATCCTCATCCAAGGAGTGAGGATATTTTTTTTCATTGAGACTGGAAGGGAAGGGGGATGGGGGGAAGAGAGAGAGAGAGAGAGAGAGAGAGAGAGAGAGAGAGAGAGGGAGGGAGGGAGAGAGAGAAACATTGATGTGAGAGAGACACTTCGATTGGTTGCCTCCCACATGCAACCCAACCAATGGAGGGTGGGGATGGAACCTGCAACTCAGGTATGTGTTCTTGATGAAACCCAAAACCCTCCAGTGTGTAGACTGATGCTCTAACCACCTAGATACAATGGTCAGGACCATTGGTTGATTCTTATATGTGCCCTGAATAGATATCAAACTGGAAACCTTGGTGTAAATCCTGACCAGGACCTCACCCATGTTTTTGATTTATCAACCTGTGGAGTGAAAACCTCTCACCAAGGTAGTTCAGACTCCTTCTTCAAGGTTCAATCCTTTCCTCCAACATAGGACTTTTCTATTGTTGACTGAAGAATTCATAAATATTTGTTCCTAGTGGACATAAGATGCCAATCTTCTGAACATCCTTAACTCTCATAGGTCCTGGTAAGCCTGTTCAAGGGTCAGAGAGTGATTTAGTGACTTGTCCTCAGTGAACTGTTATAACCTACTAGAGGCCTGGTGCATGAAAATTCATGCACTGGAGGGGGAGTCCCTCAGCTCAGCCTGCCCCCGCTCACAGTCCAGGAGCCCTCAGGGGCGGGAGGCAACCCAGCGATCAGGGGAAGGTGATGCCCATCACACCTCTGCTGCTGCCACTGCTGGCAGTGCAAACCTCGACCAGCCCTGGTTACCTGAGCCTCTGGTGGCCCTGGGTGGCTGGGCAGCCACCATCCGAGGCTTGCCTGCACCTCGGGCCGGCCCTGGGGGGCTGAGGGGACTGGGGGACTCTGGAGGCAGGAGGGGCTGAGGGGACTGGGCGCTGCCATCTTTGAGAGCGGGGCAGTCAGTTAGCATATTCCCTCCTTATTGGCTGTGGGTGCCATCATCTTTGCAATCGTGTGAAGGTCAATTAGCATATTCCCTCTTTATTAGTTAGGATGAGTAAATATATATGTATACTAATGAGACAGGTTTGAACCATGAAGCTGAATGTGGTAGAGCATGGAGGGTGAGAACATGGGATTTGGAGTCAAACATGACTTTAAGTCCCTGCATCCACACCTACTGGCTGTATGGCCTGGAGCTTATTGCTTCATCTATCTACTTTCAATTATTTTGAATTAAATGTTTCATATAATTCTTATGTTTTATATATCACCCAGAATTGTTATGAGGATAATGCTTAAATATTTTCTGGAGTGAGGTGTCAGCAAATACAGAAAAATAAACGTGAAGTGTTTTAAAATATCAATTTCTGTAACAACTTGAAGGTAATTGTGCTGAGTTATATAAGTATCGGTTTAATTAAATTGGATATTCATTTGTTTCTATTATGGATTTTTTATTATTTGTCAGTAATTTAATGTAGCATTTTTTTAAAAAACAGGGGTTACTTTAAAAAGTTTTCCTGTGATTTTTTTTCCCATGAAATTTTAACCTGAAGTTCAAACGTCATGTTGGGGAACAAGAAGAGGATACTAATTTGTGGATTGGATACTGTGCTTTTCACCTGGGTGACTACAAGAGAGCTTTGGAGGTTAGTAAAAAGAGAAATTTATAACAGAAGGGCTTTGAAAATGTTATTATAATAATACATGCTTATGATAATACATGCTTATGATAAAATTCAAACAATATAGAAGGGTACAAAGTAAAAAAAAAAAAAAAGCTGTTCCCAATTCTACTTCTTTGTTAATGGAGGCAGCCATTGGCTCTTTTTTGATGAGTTGCTTCAGAATTCTCTATATGTTCAAGTATGTGTATATATCTTGTTTCCTTTTGCTTTTAGATATAAATTAGTGAGATTGTACAACATATTAACATTACTATTTCTTAAGTAAGTCTTCAGGAAAGGAAAAATAAACCATTTTGATAGAAAAGTTTTTATGAGTCTTTCCTCAAAAGAAGTTCATTTTTCTTTTGTTTGGTTATTTTTTAGAGATATGAAAGATTACATTATCTTTAGTTTTGAAGTTGTTTTTCTTGGTCATTGTAATGAACAATCTAATGAACAATCTATAAGATTATGGATCTAGATAAAATTATAGATGTCTTTTGTCAAGCAATTTTTAATTCATAAATGAAATTGTTTAAACATTTCCCACATATTCTTACTCTCAAAATGTAATCTAAGGATATTTAAAGAACCTGCATAACTAAAATGAAAGTATCCAAGATCAGGTAATGTGGTGAGATGAAGAACAAAAGCAACAAAATTGGTGAAGGAAAAGAGAAGATGTGAAAAGGACAGTATAGAGGCTGGTAGTGTTTGTGAAAGATGTAGGAAAGGAGAGTAACCCAAATGTAATAAGAAAAAACAAAGGCATCTAGTATAGACTGATAAATAGTAAGAGTATATGAAAAGTGTAGTTGACAAAGTTAATCTCAGAAAGAGGTTGTGGGTAGGGGAGAAAAAAGGCTTTTAAAAAATGTAAAGCCAAATAAAGCCAAAGAACAATTAGAATGAAGTGAAATTTGTAGTGTAGTAATGCTATCAGATTTTAAGTTAACTGAACCTATGCGTTTTTATAAAGTATCTTTTGTATGTCTTTTTAAGTTAGTAAAAATAAAATATTTTCGTAACATTTATGCAGTTTATAGATCATATCATTGTTAAAAAGGGGAAAAAACAAGTGTAAGAGTCTGTGGACCACAGTCCTACATGGGTGGGATTGAGTTTTAGCTGCAGTATTTTGTTTGTTTTTTGTTAATCCTCACCCGAGGATATTTTTTCATTGATTTTTAGAGAGAGTGGAAGGGAGGGAGGGGGAGAGACAGAGAGAGAGAAACATCTATATGAGAGAGACACATCAATTGGTTGCCTCCCACACACGCCCCAACCTGGGAGGAGATCAAGGCTGTAACGTTGAGCCAAATGGGCTAGGGCTAGCTGCAGTGTTTTTAACCTTACAGGTAGGGAATAGTTGAGCATTCAGATTCCCTAAGTAGGAAGTTTTCCAATCTCAGTAAGAAATCCTATTCCATCATAGAAGGATGGCCCATCTATTGTGTTATTGCCAAAATAACATCACTGCTTAATACATATTTCAGGAATATGAAAATGTGACAAAAGAGGAAAATTGCAATCCTGAAGTCTGGGTGAATCTAGCCTGTACCTACTTTTTTCTTGGAATGTATAAGCAAGCTGAAGCTGCTGGATTCAAAGGTAAAATGGGCCCCTTTAATGTCTGATATTCATCACTAATTGTAAGAGTCATTTTGTTGATTTAAAAATTTAATTTCTATTTCTGTTGATGAAAATTCAAGTGATATTAGAAAACTAAAAAAAATAGTTTTACTCTTCAAAGAATATTGTGTTTGAGCAAATTTATGTTTGTGCTCTGGCCAGGTAGCTAAGTTGGTTAGAACGTCAACCCAATACACCAAGGTTGTGTGTGCTACCCCCCCTCCCCCCTTTCTTAGAAGGTACAGCTTCTGGCAGAAGAATGAGGGAAGAAAGAGAGCAAGGCATCTTTCTTAGGCCCCAGCATGATAGCATGTTCATGTTTTGGTGGGAGTGGGGGATAGTTGTTCAAGCTCTTATGGATGTGGATTTTATAGCTGCTGTTTCTGCTTCTGAGTGAGAAGCCAAGTAATTTCAGTATGAAGAATCCGTACTTCTTTACTTTTGCTTTACTTGTCATGACAGTCATTTTGGAGAACTAGACTCAAATTTGCAAACAAGAGTAGGGCAAAGGGAGGAAAGATTAAGAATTAGAATATGAATCAAACTAAATTCAAACAAAGGTAGAGAAAGTGGGCAAAGTAAGGTATTTTAAGAAATTTGTGCCCAGGCCAGTGTCGCTCAGTTGGTTGAGCATTGTCACATGCACCAAAAGGTTGCAGGTTTGATTCTGGTCAGGGCACATACCCAGGTTGTGGGTTCGATCACCCATCCCTAGTCCGTGTGTGCGGAAGGCAGCCGATCATTGCTTTTCTCTCACATTGTTTCTCTCTCTCTCCCTTCCTCTCTCTCTAAAAAAATCAATGAAAACATATTTAAACTAACAAAAAAGAAATAAATTTGTTAGGGAAGAATGTATTCCAGGGTAGAATTCTTAGTGAATTAACTGACATACATATTTAGAATTTCAGCTCAAATTCATGGAAAATATGGAACTTAAAGCCTTACTTGATTTGTACCCAAATTGTGTCATAAGTACTAATGTAGTTTTTCCCAATTATTTATAAGGGCCTTTAAGTTACTTGCTTTATCTGTGCCTAGAACAGTGTTAGACACACAGAAGATGATCAAGGTAGCTATATATCTTTTCATACATTTTTTTTCATTGTTTCTAAATTTTTATTTATTGATTTTAGAGAGAGAGGGGAAAGGATATAGAGTGAGAAACATTAATTTGTTGTTCCACTTATTTATGCATTCATTGCTTGATTCTTATATATGTGCCCTGACCAGAGATGGAAACCTCAACCTTGGTATATTGGGTCAACACTAACCAACTGAGCTACCTGGCCAGAGCTATTTTATTTTTTTATACATTGAAGTATGACTTTTTGCTGTAAAAAGATATAGGATTGAGTGTACATAATTGGGAAAATTCTCCAAGAGTGCAAAGAGGATTTTGAACTTGAAAGGTGATAACCTTTTTGCTTGGCTTCCTGTTTCATTGTAGCAGATTATCATGCTAGAAGATCTATGGAGTAGAGGCTGGACTAGCACTTAAGAAAATATCCTATTTAATAAAGAGGGAATATGCTAATTGACTGCCACACTCTCAAAGATGGCGGTGCCCACAGCCACATGATGGTGATGCCCAGTTCCCTCAGCCCCACCGGGGTGGCAGGCACGTTGCAAGGCTGGGCCCGCCCCCAGGTAGGCCTGGCCGCTCTGCGCACCTGCCTCTGGAGTCCCCCAGTCCCCTCAGCCCACCAGCTGCCCAGGGCCGGCCCGAGGCGCCGGCAAGCCTTGGATGGTGGCTGCCCAGCCTCCCAGCTGCCCAGGGCCGCCCGAGGCTCAGGTAATCAGGGCTGGCCAAGGCTTGTGCTGCTGGCAGTGGCAGCAGCAGAGTTGTGATAGGGGCGTCGCCTTCCGCCCGAGGGCTCCCAGACTGTGAGAGGGGGCAGGCCGGGCTGAGGGACCCCCCACTCCAGTGCATGAATTTTCATGCACCAGCCTCTTGTGGTAGTATAACTGTGGAAATAGAGATTTCAGAAGGAATTGACAAAGCATACTAGGAAAAACAGCTGAATGAAAATGGATTCCTACATGTATTGAAATGACCATAACTGTTTATTTCCAGTGTTTGGTTCAGTGAACAGCACAGTGGTGGGCTGTGGTCCGCCATAATAGAATCAGGTAGAACAAGTGATTGGGAAGAGCAGAGCCTTAGGATGCTTTTCTTCTGGTTCTTGATGCTGTCACACAGGTGGAAACTAGACTAAAATAATATGTATTGTTATGTAGCAGAGATATCAGGAACAGATAAGTAAGGATTTGGGAAGACTCATCTGAGTCTCATGTCATTCCTGCATGGGACTAAGTGCCGTAGGCAATTAAGTTCTTTAATAAGCAGCTTGGATTTTTCTTTTTTTTAGCTCCAAAAAGCCGACTTCAAAACCGCCTCCTCTTTCATTTGGCTCACAAGGTATTCATATTCTGATTTCACACATTTAAAAAAAATATTTTTTCTTTTATTTTCTTGTTACCAACAACGGTAAGAAATAATTAACTAGAAGTTCTTGTTATGTCTAGTGGATTGAAACACATCATAATACAATGTCTGCCTTTATCTGTAAAAACTCTTTTCCATATAAAGTCTACTTTGTCATATTTATATAGCTACATCAGATCTTTTTTGATTACTGTTGGCCTGTTATGACTCTTTACATCCTTTTACTTTCTACTTCTTTGTATCCTTATATTTTAAATGTCTCTCTTGTAAATAGCATATAAAAAAGGGTAAAGAGGCCCTGGCTAGGTAGCTCAGTTGGTTAGAGTGTTGTTCCAATACACCAAGGTTGTAGGATCAATTCCCTGACAGGGCACATACAAGAAACAGCCAATGAATGCATAAATAAGTGGAGCGGCAAAATCAATGTTTCTCTCTGCTGTGTCTCCCTTCCTCTTTCCCTCTAAAATAATTAAAAAAAAAAAAAAAGAAGCCTGGCTGATGTGGCTCATTGGTTGAGCGTGGTTGCTGGTTCCATTCTAGATCAGGGCACATACCCGGGTTGTGGGCTTGATCCCCAGTAGGGGGCGCACAGGAGGCAGTCAATCAATGTCTTGCTCTCACATCAATATTTCTCTCTCTTTCCCTCTCCCTTTCTCTCTCTCTAATATCGATAAAAAACATATTTTTAAAAAAAGAAAAGGTAAAGAGAACAAGAAAATGAGGAAAGGGAGAAAATACCAAGAAAGAAATAGAACAGAAAAAGAAGGTAAGATAAAGAGGGAAGAGGAATCAAGTAAGTAATATGACCTCTAACTTAAAGGCTTTCCATCGTCAAGACTTTGCTTCCAGAGGCTATTTCCATTTTTTTCTCTGAAGGATAGACAAAGGAGGAGACAAGAACTGAAGGGAAATAGGGAGAACATAGAGACAAAATGGCTGGAGGAGAAGGAGTTAAAATCTCTATAACGTAGGTGTTGATATCTCTGACTATACTGTAATATGAATTTTTTTAATATTAAATTTAGAGAGAGGAAGGGAGAGAGAGAGACAGAGAGATACTGATGTGTTGTTCCACTTATTTATGCATTCATTGATTGTTTCTTGTAGGTGCCCTGACTGGGGATGGAATGTGCAACCTTAATATATCAGGACAACACTCTGACCAACTGAGCTACCCAGCCAGGGCTAATGTGAAACTTCACATGTCTTTTTCTCTCTTACAATTTTAGTTTAATGATGAGAAGAAGTTGATGAACTTCCATCAGAATCTTCAGGATATCACGGAAGATCAGCTCAGTTTGGCCTCAATCCACTATATGCGATCTCACTACCAAGAAGCTATTGATATTTATAAGCGAATATTGCTAGATAACAGGTCTGTGTCCTTTTATGTCTATTCAAAATCTCATTTTATTAGTTTCTTCTGTAACTAGTTTGGCCAAAGATATAATGTCCTTTAGATCTAGTATCACCATGTGTTCAAATCTGTTAGCTAATCTGGTGAGCATAAGAACTCTTTATTGTCTAGATCAAGGTTTCTCCACATTTATTTCATTATCACCCTTCCAAGGAGCCTTTTTAGACCTTTTTTCCCCCCTAATTGCCCTCCCATGGAATTTTAATACCACATATATACTGTATATTTGTTTATGTACTGTATGTAT
The DNA here is from genome assembly GCA_025583905.1 of Ia io. NCBI lineage: Eukaryota > Metazoa > Chordata > Mammalia > Chiroptera > Vespertilionidae > Ia > Ia io. The sequence continues at coordinate 27,981,209 of JAJQQW010000016.1, forward strand.
AGCTATGCTTTGTATACAAAATTAGTATAATTTCCCACCTCTTTATAAGAACCAATTATTGTCCCATATACGAGTGATATTTCCCCTATTGATAATGTATGGTCTAGGTCAGTGATGTGCAACCTTTTGAGGTTGGTGTGTCAAACTTCGCCAAAAAACTGAGCATAACTCGGGTAGTGTGTCACTTTGAGGAAAAAACTAACTCGAAGACTCTAGTCGCAAATGTTTCATCCTCAGGAGCAGCAAATGTTTCATCCTCGGCATGCGGCCGCGTGTCATCAGAAATGGCTACGCATGTCAGTGCTGACACGCGTGTCATAGGTTCACCATCACTGGTCTAGGTGTATCAATTTCAAAGTTGCAGTACCTTTTAGGTAACTTGGTGATGAAATTGGAAAAATTAACATTGCAACTTTATCACTGACCACTTTGCCTCTCTCCCACATCCCCCAAATATCTCATCCACTGCTCTTCTCCCTTCTTTTGCTTTACTTTCACAGTCTCCCACTCATTCCCATTTTAAGTCATCAGGTCTACTTGCCTTGTCTGTCCCATCTTCTGTATGGTGTGTGCTTATTTGCATTTATACTCAATTATGTTGTACTAGAGGCCTGGTGCACAAAATTTGTGCATTGGAGGGGTGTCCCTTAGCCCAGCCTGCACCCTCTCCAATCTGGAACCCCTTGGGGGATGTCCGACTGCCAGTTTAGTCACAATCTGGGACTGCTGGCTCCTAACCACTCGCCTGCCTGGCTTCCTGATTGTCCCTAACTACTCTGCCTGCCAGCCTGATCACCCCCTAACCACTCCCCTGCCGGCTTGATTGACACCTAACCGCTCCCCTGCCAGCCATCACCCCCAACTGCCCTCCCCTGCAGGCCTGGTTGCCCCCAACTGTCCTCCCCTGCTGGCCATCTTGTGACAATGTGGGGGCGGTCATCTTGTGATGACGTGGGGGCAGCCATCTTGTGATGCAAGGGCGTGAGGGTCAATTTGCATATTACCTCTTTATTAAATAGGATGTTAGTTTTTTTTAACATGAATAGGTAGGAATTAAACTTTTGCTTCTCTAATTGTCATCCTTTTTTCTACTTACCAAAACATCCAAAATTACAATACCAAAAGAAGAATCCTGCACTGATTACATCTTGCCTTCTTTCTTCAAAAGGCAAATTCATATCCTCTTTGCCTTGCTGTTCTTGGCTGTTAAAAAAGTCTTTGTAGTTTGACAGCATTTCTGTTAACCTTTAATTCTTTTCTAATAGGGAATACCTTGCCCTTAATGTTTATGTGGCTCTGTGTTACTACAAGTTGGATTACTATGATGTGTCTCAAGAAGTTCTGGCTGTTTACCTTCAGCAAATTCCTGATAGCACCATCGCACTCAATCTTAAGGCCTGTAATCATTTTCGTCTTTACAATGGCAAAGCAGCTGAGGTAGTGATGGAAATTTGTTTTTTAACTTAATTCCGTTTCAAATTACCCTATGCTTCCTGGGTTATTAATGAAACTATTATCTATAAGTCTTGATAAATACCCCTTTGTTATTGCCAGTGTGATTCTATATGAACCTTATTATTTCAATATTTATATTTATCAGATCTTCTAAAAAGAATCTTGACTTCTAAATTCTCTGTGTATGCCTAATATATTGTAGATGATCTTTTCCTAGATGCCCTACATTAACTCAAATATGTTAAAATCAGATATTTTCACTTCTTCCTCCAAAATATTTTTGAGGCTCTTTGGTTCACTATCAGCAATATGTAAATCACATCCAATCCTAGGATATCCATCACTCTCTTCTCCTTCATTCTCCATCTAATCATTTACTAGTTCCTACCAGTTCTGTGTTCTAGATATCCCTTTTGTCTATCTGCTTTCTTCTTTGCCAGTGCTCTAGTCCTCATCACTTATTTCAGTTCTTTCCCTGCCTCTAGTCTTGTCCTCTCCGGCCCAACCAGTGAGTTTGCTCCATACGCCATACTCTTTAACTGCCATTACTTTGCATACACCTTTCTCATTCCTGGCTGTCTTCCTTGGGTTGGTACACTTCATTGTCTCCTTCAAGGTTATCATAAGAATCAATAGTGGTAGATGTCTTATAAATACTTAGAACTTAGCTACCTTATAAATACTGTGCAGAATACTTTATATCCTTTACTTAGTTTCCCTGACAACCCTGTGGTAAATTCTGTTAGAACTCTCTTTTTATAGGAAACTACTGAGAGTACACAGGAGGCCATACATTATGACCCCCCTTTTATTTTATTTAACACTGAGGGAGGTTGTCCCTCAGCCCAGCCTGTACCCTCTCCAATCTGGGACTCCTGGAGGGATGTCCGACTGCCCGTTTAGGCCCGATCCTGGGGGATCGGGCCTAAACGGGCAGTCGGACATCCCTCTCACAATCCAGGACTGCGGGCTCCCAACTGCTTGCCTGCCTGCCTTCCTGATTGCCCCTAACCGCTTCTGCCTGCCAGCCTGATCACCCCCTAACCACTCCGCTGCCAGCCTGGTTGATGCTTAACTGCTCCCCTGCCAGCCTGTTTGCCCCCAACTTCCCTCCTCTGCCGGCCTGGTCACCCCTAACTGCCCTCTCCTGCAGGGTTGATCACCTCCAACTGCCCTCCCTTGTAAGCCTGGTCCCTCTCAATTGCCCTCCCTTGCAAGCCAGGTGCCTCCCAACTGCCCTCTCCTGCTGGCCATCTTGTGGTGGCCATCTTGTGTCCACATGGGGGGCAGACATATTGTGTGTTGGAGTGATGGTCAATATGCATATTACTCTTTTATTAGATAGGATTTCACACACACACATGCATGCATATATACACGGGTATATAGCTGTAAACATATATAGATAGAGAGCATGTACTATACTATATCTATGTATAGATTTGGTTATTTAAGGGGAGGGAGAAGGTAGGATTACAGTTGTGAGTATGCAGAACACAAGAGTTTACTTTGTGTTATTTATTATTTTATTATTTTTCCATACAAACAACTGTAAACCTATTTTTGCCCAACATTGTACAAATTTTTTTAAAAGAAGAATTTATTAGAGAGAGAGAAAGGGAGAGAGAGAGAGAGAGAGTAACATCAATTAGCTGCCTCCTGCATGCCCCCTACCAGGTATTGAGCCCAAAACCTCATGGTGGGAATTGAATCAGCAAATTCCTGGTTTATAAGACGGTGACCAACCAACTGAGCCACACTGGCCAGGTCTTGTACACGTACTTTTAAGTTAACTCTATGAGGCGACCATGTTTGGAAATTATTTCTTGGGTATTACTTTATGTCAGAAGCCACCAAAATTTAAAAGTAAAATTTCTGCATATGTCAAAATTTTAAAATCTTACCCTTATCCGAAAAACAGTTTTAACTGGTATCATGCCACCCAGAGTAAGAGGAGGAAAGAAAGAAACTAAAACCAGCAAATTGACTATATCAAGGTAAAATTTGTGAAAATGCAATAGCAAGGAACGTACTTCGTGCTGACAGGATATTCAACTCCTCAGGGAAACTGTGTAGTAGTTGGCAGGGAAGGAGGAGGAGTGTAGAGCACATGTCTTTAGCATAAGCCCTGATTCACTTTCTGTGGCTTATGTCAATAAAGGTGGTTAGCCGTGGCAAAAGAAATGCCCGTCAACTAAATTGCTCAGTATACAATCGAACAGTCCATTTATATATTACATTAAAATACATTCTTGGGTGTGCTCATTTCAACTAAAGAGTCCCTTGAGTCTATCTAATTGGCTAGTTTCCAGCATCAGCAGTTTAGTAGTAAACTGGGTTTGCAATTTGATCTCTTCAGAATTTTCATCCTTGGTAAGAACAAAGAAAAGAAATATATTTTTGCCTTTCTACCTTGAATCAATTTTGGGGACGTTGCCAATTTTATTTGCACACGTTCTGTCTATAGTCTGGTGTGAATAGCATGGTTAACCAGTATTCTGTAGGTGTAGTGCTATCCAAGTCAGGTTGCCAAACTGCACTTCCCATCTCCAAAAGGCATACCTTTTTCACTTGAAATTGTCAGTGCAGTTTACATATTGAGTTTATAATATACTCCAGCAGTAGATGACTGTCAGATGTATCCTGAAAAACTTTTATGTTTTATAGCAATAGGATATAGTTTGTACTTAAGATAATTTTATTAAAATTTTTTAAAAGATGGACCTGCATTTTATTTTTTGTTATTTTTTTAAAATTTTATTTTATTTAATTTATTTTTTAATATATTTTATTGATTTCTTACAGAGAGGAAGGGAGAGGGAGATAGAGCCAGAAATATCGATGAGAGAGAAACATCCATCAGCTGCCTCCTGCACAACCCCACTGGGGATGTGCCCGCAACCAAGGCAAATGCCCCTGATCAGAATCGAACCCGGGACCCTTGAGTCTGCAGGCTGACACTCTATCCACTGAGCCAAACCGGTCAGGGCTAAAAATTTATTTTATTGATTTAGAGAGAGAAACATTGATATGTTGTTCCACTTATTCATGCATTCATTGGTTGATTCTTTTATGTGCCATGACTGGGGATCGAACCCAAAACCTTGGTGTATGGGAGGACACCATAACTAACTGAACTACCTGGCCAGGGCTGGTGATAATTTTATTAAAACATTTACAATCAGGCATTCCTCTAGTAACTTGTGTAATGAGTTCCATATTATATGGTTCATTCTCTCCACAAACACCAATGGCATTTGTTAGGTTTGATCAAATAATTGAATCTATACTCCTCCCTTGGGAACTGACCTTTAGGAAACTTCACAATGGACATTTCCTTTCACTTAGATCACATTCCACTTGCTAAGACCATTATCCCTCCCCTCTGGACCTTCCCAGTCCTTTAAAAACCTCTGACTCCCCATCTTTGGGGGCTGACGCCATTTTGGAGCTCAGCCCATCTGGTATCCAGATGACCTAATCTATATATATAAAAGCCTAAGTGACCAAATGACACCAGGGGACAGACACTCAATGCACAGGATTGGACTCCCTCCTGTCTGGATCAGGCCTGCGGGGATCGGGCTCCCTCCTATCAGAATCAGGCCTCTGTGGATCAGGTTGAAACCAGCTAACTGACATCCCCCAAGGGGTCCTGGATTGCGAGAGGGCACAGGCCAAGTCGAGGGACCCCACCGGTGCACAAATCCATGCACCAGGCCTCTAGTAAATTTATAATTCCCTACCACTTTGGCCTCATGCATTCCTCCTTCAGCAACCCTAACAGCTCTTCTCTAATAATCATGAAATAATTTGTAATGATTGACTTAATTCTTAATGTACATTTAATAACTTGCTTAAGATTTTACAAGTATCAAATTTAGGTCTCAAACCCATGTCTATCTGACTCTAAAGCCCTATAGTCTATTGATCCATTTGTTTATTCCTGCTCTCAGTACCATACTGCCTTAATTACTACAGCTTTACAATAAAATTTCACAGGATTCAGTTAGCTAATATTCCATTTAAGATTTTTATGGCAATACTTATCAGTTTGATTAGTCTATAATTTCTGTTTGTCTCACCTATTTCTTTTTCTCTCCTTTTTTGGTCATTTTTTTGGATTGGTTTTGATTGGCTATTTTTTATCTTTATATTTGTCCTTTGCTAGTTTCAGAAGTTATACACACTGTTTTTATACGTTAGTGCTTCCCATAAAAATTACCACAGACATCCCTCATTTAACCAAGTTTAATGTTAATTTTAATTCTCCTCCTAAGCAATACAAAGACTTGACAATATTTTCACTTCATTTACCACCTTCCTAAATCATATGCTATTTTTGTCTTGTTCTTTAGTATCATATTTTTTAAAAATATTTTTATTGATTTTTTTTTTTTTTTTTTTTTTTTTTTTTTTTTTTAGAGAGAGAGAGAGGAAGGGAGAGGGAGAGAGGAAAAGCAACAACATTGATTGATTGTCTCCTGTACTCATCCTGACATTGGACCAACCAAAACCATACCCAGGGCATGTACCTGACTGGGAATTGAACAGGCAACCCTTCAGTGCATAAGATGACACTCAACCAACTGAGCCACACTGGCCGGGACTTTAGTATCATATTTTAAAAAAATTATTGCTGTTAAATCTATTAATTTATTTTGTACTAGAGGCCCGGTGCATGAAATTCACGCACGGGGTCGGGGGGGTATGTGTCCCTCAGCCCAGTCTGCACCCTCTCCAATTTGGAACCCCGGTGGAATTGGGCCTAAACGGGCAGTCGGACATCCCTCTCACAATCCAGGACTGCTGGCTCCCAACCGCTCGCCTGCCTGCCTGCCTGATTGCCCCTAAACACTTCTGCCTGCCAGCCTGATCACCCCCTAACCACTACCCTGTGAGCCTGATCAACACCTAACGGCTCCCCTGATGGCCCGATTGCCTCAACTCCCCTGCCGGCCTGGTCACCCCCAACTGCCCTCCCCTGCTGGCCTGATTGCTCCCAACTGCCCTTCCCTGCCAGCCTGGTCACCCCTAACTGCTCTCCCCTGCTGGCCTGGTTGCCCCCAACTGCCTTCCCCTGCAGGCCTGGTCACCCCCAACTGCCCTCCCCTGCAGGCCTGGTTTCCCCCAACTACTCTCCCCTGCAGTTCTGGTTGCCCCCAGCTGCCCTCCCCTGCAGGCCTGGTTGCCCCCAACTGCCCTCCCCTGCAGGCCTGGTTTCTCCCAACTGCCCTCCCCTGCAGGCCTGGTCACCCCCAACTGCCCTCCCCTACAGGCCTGGTCGCCCCCAACTGCCCTCCCTGTAGGCCTGGTTTCCTGCAGGCCTGGTCCCCCCCAACTACTCTCCCCTACAGTCCTGGTTGCCCCCAACTGCCCTCCCCTGCAGGCCTGGTTTCCCCCAACTGCCCTCCCATGCAGGCCTGGTCCTTCTCAACTGCCCTCCCCTTCATGCCTGGTTGCCCCCAGCTGCCCTCCCCTGCAGGCCTGGTTTCCCCCAACTGCTGTCCCCTGCAGGCCTGGTCGCCCCCAACTGCCCTCCCCTGCAGGCCTGGTTTCCCCCAACTGCCCTCCCATGCAGGCCTGGTCCTTCTCAACTGCCCTCCCCTTCATGCCTGGTTGCCCCCAGCTGCCTTCCCCTGCAGGCCTGGTTTCCCCCAACTGCTGTCCCCTGCAGGCCTGGTCGCCCCCAACTGTCCTCCCCTGCCGGCCTGGTTGCCCGTTCACCCCTAACTGTCCTCCCTTGCAGTCCTGGTTGCCCCCAACTGCCCTTCCCTGCCAACCTGGTCACCCCCAACTGCCCTCCCCTGCAGGCCCGGTAGCCCCCAACTGCTCTCACCTGCAGGCCTGGTCCCCCCAACTGTCCTCCCTGCAGGCATGGTCACCCCCAACTGCCCTCCCTTGCAGGCCTGGTCCCTCCCAACTGCCCTCCCCTGCTAGCCATCTTGTGTGTTGGAGTGATGGCCAATTGCATATTACCTCTTTATTATATAGGATTACCAGCATTTAAATATAGTTTTTTCTTTTTATTCTTGTTTTGGAGGGGTACCTATTTTATTTTGTAATATATATTTTTATTGTTGATAGTATTACCCATATCTCCCTTTTTATTTTTACTTGTAACTGAAACCTTCCATCTGGGATTCTTTTTCTATTGACTGAAGTAAAATTTATCCTTCAGGCCCTGGCCAGGTAACTCAGCTGGTTAACGCCAAGGTTTCGGGCTCGATCCCCATTCAGGATACATAAGAGAATCAACCAATTAATGCATAAATAAGTGAAAGAACAAATCAATGTTTCTGTCCCTTTCTCTCTCTCTCCCCCTTATTCTCTCTCTAAAATCAATACATTTTTTAAAAATTAAAAGTAAAGATTATCCTTCAGATTTCCTTTAGTTAGAGTCTGGTTGCAAATTCTGTTTTTGTTGGTTTTAAGATGTCTTTATTTTGCTTTTTTATATTATAAGATATTTTCATTAGGTATAGAGTACCTATTGGCCCATTGACGATATCTTTCCATGATCTTCTAGCTCCATTTTTATGTTAAGAAGTTAGCTATCATTCTAACTTATTTGAAAGTAATCCATCTTTTTAATAAAAATTTAATTTTAAAAACTTCCCATTGTTGCCGAAACCGGTTTGGCTCAGTGGATAGAGCGTCGGCCTGCGGACTTAAGGGTCCCAGGTTCGATTCCGGTCAAGGGCATGTACCTTGGTTGCGGGCACATCCCCAGTGGGGGGCGTGCAGGAGGCAGCTGATCGATGTTTCTAACTCTCTATCCCTCTCTCTTCCTCTCTGTAAAAAATCAATAAAATAAAAAAATAAAAAAAAGCCATCCTTTAAAACAAAACAAAACAAACAAACAAAAAAAACTTCCCATTGTTTTTATTTCCTTCAGTTTTACTAATTTAACTAGATGTGAACTTTAAAAAAAGATTTTGTCCTCATGGGACTTATTGAATTGATGGATTAATTATTCTAATTGAGAAAATTCTCAAAAAAATTTTTTTTCAGATTTTTCTTCTACCCATTATTGCTCGTATTTCACTCAGGAACTTAAATCAGGCACATATGTTAGACCCTTTTACAGTATTGTCTAATCCTACCCTCTTTTCGTTATTTTCCTCCTTTTGTCTCTCTGTGCTATACTCTGCAGAATTTCTTCACACCTGTTTTCCCATTCACTAATTCTTTTTTATGACTTGTCTAACCTACTGTAAAACCTAGTGTAGGGTGTTCCAGGGATTTCAGGGCTGATCAAAGAAACAGATATGACCATGAGGTGACAATAGCACCCACAAACTTTATTTGGGTGACTCTTTGAAAGGTTTTTTGGGGGGGCGGGTCTTTTAGAGCATGTGACTGTCTGGAGGCTATCACACAGAGACCATCATCCAGAATGGGAGGAGGAGGGTACAGTAACTCCAGGGAGGAGGGGATTTGGATAGGAGCTTATGTTGTCTAGAGGATGTCTCTCGGCAGCAGGGAGCGAGTGTCTGGGTCAGAGACTGCTTGAGGTCTGATAGGCAACTAGCAGCTTAGGTTCTTTTTAAAATATATATGTTTTTATTGATTTCAGAGAGTGGAAGGGAGAGGGAGAGAGCGATAGAAACATTGACAAGAGAAACATCAATTGACTGCCTCCTGCATGTTCCCTACTGGGGATGGGAGCCCGAAGCCTGGACATGTGCTCTGACCAAGAATCGAACTGTGACTTGGTTCATGGGACATGCTCAACCAACTGAACCATGCCAGCTGGGCAGGTTAGGTTCGTTATGGCTCTAGGGTTTATCTTATCTATGGCTAGTAGATGTCTGGAAAGTTTGTGGGGTATAAAAACCAGGCAGGGTATCAGGATTAAAAATGTGCTTATTTGGGCTACATTTAAAACAAACTGGATGAGTAAAATTTAAGCTAATTTTTTAAAAAGCTTTTTTAGAAAGCTTTTGAGCTAATGGGTCTCAGCCTGCTATGAAAGTATAAATAAGCAGGGGGCCAATATACAGTCGCCATTTTTGGCTCATTTATATGACACTTAGCCATCTAGTTATTAATTTTGTTTAAAATATTTTATATTTCTAAAAGTTTTTTTCTTAAAAAATCTTCACTTTTTGTCATTTCCAGTATTATGCTTTTAGGCTTGTCTTTTATTGTCTTAAACATAGTCAGCATACTTGTTTTGTGATCTGAGTTTAATAATTTGAATTTCTGAAATTTTTGTGGCTCTGATTCTGTTTTTTTTCTCGTTTCTCCTGGTTCTCCCTCGAGGAGTCTAGTGTCTTTGTATAGTAATGATTTAAGGCCTACAATGAAGGCACTTTTCTCCCTAAGTGATATGCATTTTCTATGTCAGATACCCCAGAGAACTGTCAGTTTGGGACCACCTTGAACCAAGCTCAAGGCATGAGATTGCCTGAACTGCCTATGCAAGCCTAGCTGGGCAATGATCCTATGTTAGGGATGTTCCAGTTCTGTTCATTCTTCCCTTGCCAGTGGAGCTCTGTGGAGTCCTGGCTGGTTGTGGGGAAGGGTGTCCTGCTAGACTCCCTGTGCAGGTCCTGGGCTTTGTTTTTTGTTCTTGTTGCCTGGCAAGACTATCATCAACTAAAAGTTTTCATTTTAGCCCAGCCAGAGTGGCTCAGTTGGTTGAGTGTGGTCCTGTGCACCGAAGGGTTGCTTGTTCAATTCCCAGTCAGGGCACATGCCTGAGTAGCGAGCGGGTTTAGTCCCCAGTCGTGGAACTTGTGGAAGGCAGCAGATCAATGTTTCTCTCTCTCAGCATGTCCTTGGGTGAGGATTAAAAATAAATAAATATTTAAAAAATTTTATAGAATCAATAAAACCTTCAGGGAAATAATGGTTTTCACGCTTGCTACCGTCTCTAGGTTCTATTTTCCCCTTCATTTTTGGTCTGGCAACTTCTTACTTTCTTTGGTATTCTTAAGAAAATGTTTAAGAGTATGTCTATTTTTATTTAGTTGTTTTCAATGAGAGCATTGATTTGAATAATCTAGCCCAGTGGCTCTCAAATTGTGATCTGGGACTACAGTTCATGGGATCTGTAAAACCTAGTGTAGGGGGTTCCAGGGATTTCAGGGCTGATCAAAGAAACAGATATGACCATGATTGCCTGAACTGCCTATGCAATCCTAGCTGGGCAATGATCCTGTGTTAGGGATGTTCCAGTTCTGTTCATCCTTCCCTTGCCAGTGGAGCTCTGTGGAGTCCTGGCTGGTTGCTGTGGTGCTGCTTTAAATCTGTGTCGTGGGCACCTACTTGCCTCATCCTTAGTTCTGGCTAGCCCTGCCTGAGATTTTAACTATCCTCAGAATACTAAAAGATGTTGTCTTTCCACTTTCATTCTCTCAAGTGTTCAACTTTTCCAGAGATAGTGTGATTTCAAAATAGTTCAAATGCAGTTACAGATATGCCAATCTAGCTGTCCTCTATTAAGCCAGACATCAAAGAGATTTGCAAAAATGTTAAACAGTGAGACAGACCAGTAAGCCAGGACAAGTGGAATAGGGAAACCGAACAGGTAGCTGAACAAACTGGTTGAGCAATTAACAGCCAGATAGATAGAGGCGTTCACCTCCCTAGAGATAACATTCAGACCTCAGTTGTATTTCGTTCAGCTCCAGGCCCAGAAAAGCAGCAAAAACAGATGGGACCAGCTGCAGGGACTAATGACCCCCTGCCCTGGCACTGACCAATCAGAGACCATGACCTTGAAAGAATACACCTGGAAAACTGATGAATATTCTGCCGAAACCCTCCCCTAAGATACCTCCTGCAAGAGAGAGAGAAAAACCCTCACGACAAAGGACTCAGCTCTTACTCCCCCTCCAGGGAGCCAACCTGCGCCATTTCTGTTCCCCTCTTCCTCCGCAGGTGTGCATCTCCTAAACTCTGAGGGTCCCCAAGAGACTTGCCACCAGCGGAGCCATGGGCAGCAGCCGCTCTTCTCAGACTAACCCCAAACCTGTCTCCAAGGTCCCCTTTTCTCTGACTTCCCAGTGAGCCAGAGTTCTTCTGTTGCTTTCTATGCTAAACCCTTTCTTGTTTCACTGTCCCCAGCTTTAATAAACATACCCTCATAATCATCTGGACTCCTGTTGTGAAATCTTTCCTGCATGAAATCAAGAACCCACACACTACCAGCTGGCCTTAGGCAGACCCGTTCAGGGCCAGGTCCCACTCTTTTCACAAAATTTTTGTCTTGGAAAACATAGTTGTTTTAAATTTTAAAAAGTTATTTACGTTAATGTATAATAGATTTATATTTTTTGATTAATTGAATACTTAAATTTTTTTGTTTTAATTCAATAAATAACAATGCCTATAACCCACATAAACAACAGCTGTTTGGGATCCTTAATAATACTTAAGATTATAAAAGTGATCTTGAGATGTAAAAGCTTGAGATTATCTAGCCTAATATTACCCAATACTTTGGAATCGCTGCTGTGATCAAGAGAAGAGATTAATAAAAGGATTGCTGAGTAGACGTGCACTCCCGTCTGAGGTCACGTAGAACAAGCTTATAGTGGTTAGAGTGCATAATCAAGAATTTAATCATTTTATCCACAAAAACCTTAGCTACCCACTGATGAAAATAGAAAAAGGAGGAAGAGAGGAATACTCAAAATCATAGATTGGCAAGGTAGAAATAGCAGAACTCTGTGGAAGTGCTGAGTCTAGTGTCTTAGTAAAGACACTGGAAATGACTGACCATTTATTCTAAGGGGTGATAAGGGGGTAAGAGAATGCAGAAGAGATCTAATAAATAATAAAATAGAAGGAAGAGGTATTTTATTTGGTTGATTGATTGATTGATTGATTTGAGGGAGAGAGAGAGAGAAAAATGTCCATTTGTTGTTTCACTTATGTATGCATTCATTGGTATGTGCCCTAACCAGGGATCAAGTCCGAAATCTTGTACAGAGATGACGCTCTAACCAACTGAGCTATCCTGCCAGGGTGGGAAGAGGCATTTTAACTGAGTTATGTAAACAAACAGCAATTCAGCAGAAAGGAGTTACTATGAGAATTCAGGATATAGGTGGAATGGTCAGATTGAAGGGTCAGCCTCAGTTGCTAAAAGTTTAACTCCTTGCCCAGCTGGTGTTGCTCAGTGGTTGAGTGTCAACCCACATACCAGGAAGTCACTGGTTCGATTCCTGGTCAGAGCACACGCCTGGGTTGCCCGCTCATCCCTAGTAGGGGGTAGGCTGGAGCAGATGATCAATGTTGATGTTTCTCTCTCATCAATGTTTCTATCTCTCCCTCTCCCTCCCTTTCTCTCTAAAATCAATAACAGAAACATATTTTTAAAAAAGAAACTTTAACTCCTTTATTACCTTTGGCCCTGAGAAAAGACTAACTCAAGGAGTCTTCAGACTTGGATTCACCAATTTCAAACTTGCTGGTTAGTGTAAGGTTCAAGTCACTAAACTTTTATAAGCCTCAATGTTCTCAACTGTAAAATGAGGATAATCATAATTACATTATTTCTTAGAGTCCTGAGGAACAAATGAAATAGCATGTTAAATTCTTTGAAGCTACAAAGCATTGTGCAAATATGTGGTGTTCGAACTACATACATGTTGTTTTCATAAATCTTTCCTTTTTCAATTTCAGGCTGAACTCAAAAGCTTGATGGACAATGCTTCTTCTTCCTTTGAATTTGCGAAGGAACTCATCAGGCACAATCTGGTGAAGAATAGTTTCCCGTCTTGAGTCCTATCCCATTTCCTACATCTCAGCTGTTAGAAAGATGAACGAAGGGAGATAGCTCAGCAAATATTCCTGTACTTCAAGGGAACTCCTTGCTGTCGAGGAGAGAAAATGTGTTTGTAAAATATCAGGTCCTTTTATCATGGAAATCCTTAGTGGGAGGGCAGTAATACATAGTGTGGGCAAAAGTAGGTTTACAGTTATAATACAAATAAATAATGCAATAGTAAATAATAATACAAGAATAAACTGTTTCGTGTACTTGCAACTGTAAACCTATTTTTGCCCATATAGAGGGTAGGGCATAAGTAGGTTCACAGTTGATCATATGGAAAATAACACAATAATTAATAATAGCCCAAGAATAAACTCTGTATCTTACAACTGTAAACCTACTTTTGCCCCACCCTGTATATAGGAGAGAAAAAATATATTTTATATATATATATTTTTATTCTTCTGTGTTCTTCTGGGTGATCTAATAATAAAATTGACATGAGACAGATTAACAAGAGAAAATAACCAAATGCATTACATGTGTACAGATAAGGGCTTCATTAGGATATGGGTCCTGAGGACAAACAGGCAGTTGAGGCTTATAAGCTATCTTGAGCTAAGGAAAAAGGGAGAAGTGATTTGTACTTCAAGGGAAAGGTAAGCAAATGACAGGTAGGTGCAAAGAAGCAAGCATTTGGTAAACAAATTCTTAGGGCCACCCAGGAACAATGGGTCTCTAGGAGTCAACAAACAAGGCTGCTGAGTTCCTCCCTGTCTACCACACTTAGGTTCACATGAAAATACAGTTACCTATGCTAGCTCCCTTCCTGGCCAGGTGTTTCTAAATTCCTTCACGCAGATAGGGGAGGTAAAAGGCTCAGAGAAAGTTATATGAATTCCTTCATGGGGTTTTCGATGTAGAATATCTGTCTAGAAAAAAGTTTCATTAATGATTGGGTACTTTAATAAGAGTTTTCTGCAGGTTTTTAAAAATATGTATTTTTAAATTAATTTTAGAGAGGAAGAGAGAGAGGGAGAGGGAGATAGAAACATCAATAATGGAAAAAATCATTGATTGGCTGCCTCCTGCACACCCAACACAGGGGATCAAACCTACAACCTGGGCATGTGCCCTGACTGGGAATCGAACCATGACCTCCTGGTTCATAGGTTGGTGCTCAACCACTGAACCACACCAGCCAGGCTTCTGCAGTTTTTATGAAGAGAAAAGGAAATATATGCAATTCATTTATCTGTTTTTTATACTTAGTATAATTTAGATAATGGCTTTTTTTCTTTTTAAAAAATATATTTTTATTGATTTCAGAGAGGAAGGGAGAAGAAGAGAGAGAGAGAAACATCACTGATGAGAGAGAGTCATTGATCAGCTGCCTCCTGCGTGCCCCCCCAACCCTCGGGGATCAAGCTAGCAACCCAGGCATGTGCCCTTGACTGGAATCGAACCCGGGACCCTTCAGTCCTCAAGCTGATGCTCTATCCACTGAGCCAAACCAGCTAGGGCTTTTCTTTTTTTATTAATCCTCACCTGAGGATATTTTTTCCATTGATTTTTACTTATTTATAATATATTTTTATTGACTTCAGAGAGGAAGGGACAGGGAGAAGGAGATAGAAACATCAATGATGAGAAACATCATTGATTGGCTGCCTCCTGCACGCCCAACACAGGGGATCGAGTCCACAACCTGGGTGTGTGCCCTGGCCGGGAATTGAACCATGACCTCCTGGTTCATAGGTCAACTCTCAACCACTGAGCCACACTGGCCGGGCTCCACTGATTTTTAGACAGTGGCAGGGAGGGAGGAAAGAACAGAGGGAGGAAGGAAGCGAGAGAGAAAAACATTGATGAGAGAGAGAGACACATCAATTGATTGCCTCCCGCATGTACCCCGACTGGGACTGGGGATGGAACCTGCAACCTAGATATGTGCTTTTGACTGGGAATTGAACCCATGACCCTTTGGTGCATGGTCCGATGCTCTAACTACTGAGAAATACCAGCCAGGACAGCTTAAAAAAAATTTTTTTATTGATTTTTAGACTGAGAGAAAGAGAGAAGAGAGAGAGAAACATCAAGGTGAGATCCAAACATCCATTAGCTGCTTCCTGCATACCCCCTACTAGGGATTGAGCCAGCAACCTGGGCATATACCCTGACCAGGAATCAAACTGGCAACCTTTTGGTGAACTGGACAATGCCCAACCAACTGAGCCAAACCAGCTAGGACTAGATAATGGCTTTTTTTTTTTTTTTTTTTTTTTTTTTTTTTTTTTTCAGAAGGCGGCTGCTCAGAATTGATTAGTTTTCATGGTAAATCCAAAGGTGTCCTAAGAAAGACATCACTTTTTTTTTTTTTTTAAGTGAGGTCAAAGTCATGTGTATAGAGAGCTTCAAAAATATATTCATTCTTCCCTGGTAGTGTGGCTCAGTTGGTTGAGCATCATCCTTTGCACCGAAAGGTTGCCAGTTCGATTCCTGGTCAGGGCATATGCATATGCCCGGGTTGCAGGTTCAATACCCAGTAGGAGGTATGCAGGAGGCAGCCGATTGATGTGTTGCTATCACATCAATGTTTTTCTCTCTCTCTCTTCCTCTCGCTCTAAAAATCAATAAAAATATTTTATCTATCTATCTATCTATCTAATATATATATATATATATATATATATATATATATATATATATATATATATATATATATATATATATATGCATCCTTTCAAATAATGAGTACCAACTATATTAGATATAGTGCTAGGGGCTGAGAGTACACAGTAAATGCAAAGTTCCTTGTCATGTGGAGCTTATATGCTGGTGGATGTAACAGATAAACAGATACAAAATATGTAAAATGAAGTGGTAAGTGCTGTGAGGAAAAATAAAGGAGTATAAGGGTATAAGACTAATAGTGAAGATAGATTTTAGGTAGGGTAAAAAAGGAAATATTTAAATACAAGGATCAAAATCAAAGGGAGGGGGGAGGCGAATGGTTAGAAGCACAGGTAATAGTTAGGCAATAATACATTCAGTGAATGATAAAAGTTCTCAAGATATTAATTGATTCCCAGGGCTATAAGAGTTGGGCATCATGTACCCACTTACAAGTCTCAGTTCCTGAAACATTTCCACCAATAAATATATTTGTACTCATTGCCATAATAACACAGCTTCTCCATCTCTAGGTTGTCTTCCGAGGAGGTGAAGGGGCTTTGCAGGTTTTGCCTCCCCTGGTTGATGTCATTCCTGAAGCAAGGCTAAACTTAGTGATTTACTACCTTCGTCAAGGTAAGAAAATTTTGTCTTGGTCTTGCTTATAAACATACACTTTAGAACATTTAATCTCTAATTGAACTATTTGCTTAGCTTTTAAAATCCACAATACTTCCAAAAATATATTTGCAATATGTTCATAGGACAGAGCAATATTTTTGGTTATTTGTTGTGCCTTTACTCTTTTTTATTTTTTATTTCTTTATTGATTTCAGAGAGTAAGGGAGAAGGAGAGATAGAAACATCAATGATGAGAGAGAATCATCGATCGGCTGCCTCCTGCACTCCCCGCACTGGGGATCAAGCCCGCAACCCAGGCATGTGCTCTTGGCCGAAATCGATCCTGGGACCCTTCAGTCCACAGGCTGACGCTCTATCCACTGAGCCAAGCCAGCCAGGGCGTACCTTTACTCTTTAGCTTCTCTTTCTTCCTCTGTTGCTTCCAACCTTCTCCCTCATTCTATTTTTCTATTTTCCTCTCCTTTGTTTGTTACCCATTATATTTCAGCTTTTCCTTCCCATCCCTGGCAGTTCTTTCTTTTTCCTAGGGTTTCCCTATCTATCCTATATAATAAAGTGGTAATATGCAAATTGACCATCACTTTAACACACAAGATGGCCACCCCCATCTGGACACAAGATGGCCGCCAAAAGATGGCCTGCAGGGGAGGACAGTTGGGGGGGACCAGGCCTGCAGGGGAGGGCAGTTGGGAGGAACAAGGCCTGCAGGGGAGGGTAGTTGGGAGGGACCAGGCCTGCAGGGGAGGGCAGCAGTTGGGGTGATCAGGCTGGCAGGGGAGGGCAGTTAGGGGCGACCAGGCTGGCAAGAGAGGGCAGTTAGGGGTGACCAGGCCAGCAGGGGGGAGCAATTAGGGGGGACTAGGCCAGCAGGGGAGGGCAGTTAGGGGCAATTGGGCCAGCAGTGGAGCAGTTAGGCGTCGATCAGGCTGACAGGAGAGTGGTTAGGGGGTTATCAGGCTGGCAGGCAGAAGTGGTTAGGGGCAATCAGGCAAGCATACAGGCGAGTGGTTGGGAGCCAGCAGTCCTGGATTGTGAGAGGGATGTCCGACTGCCCGTTTAGGCCCGATCCCAGTGGAATCGGGCCTAAACGGGCAGTCGGACATTTCTCGAGGGGTCCCATATTGGAGAGGGTGCAGGCTGGGCTGAGGGACACACACACCCCCGTGCATGAATTTCGTGCACGGGGCCTCTATATATAAAAGGCTAATATGCAAAGTGTGCCCTCAGGAGTTTGACCAGGAGATCGGAAGTTTGATCGGAAGTTTGGCTCAGTGGATAGAGCAGTGGTCGGCAAACTCATTAGTCAACAGAGCCAAATATCAACAGTACAACGATTGAAATTTCTTTTGAGAACCAAATTTTTTAAACTTAAACTATATAGGTAGGTAGGTACATTGTTATTAACTTAATTAGGGTACTCCTTCAATCGCACTGTACGTGCGTGCCCGCACTTGGTATTTTGTGGAAGAGCCACACTTAAGGGGCCAAAGAGCTGCATGTAGCTCGCGAGCCACGGTTTGCTGACCACTGGGATAGAGCATTGGCTCTCAGACTGAAGGGTCCGAATTCAATTCTGGTCAAGGGCATGTACCTCGGTTGCAGGCTTGATCCCTGGCCTTGGTTGAGCGTGTGCGGTAGGCAACCAATAGATGTGTCTCTCTCACATTGATGCTTTTCTCTCTCGGTTTCTCCCCTTCCCTCCCTTCCACTCTCTCTAAAAATAAATGGAAAGATATCCTCAGCTGAGGATTAACAAAAAACAAAAAAAGAAGCATCTTATATATTTTATAAATTAATCTTTTAATTGTCTTAATTTTTATTATAAAAATTTTCAGACATAAACAAAAGTAGTATGGACACCACATAATCATCCCAGATTCAATGGTTTTCAAGATATTGACTATCTTTTTCATCTAGCCTCCCTCTTGTTTTTTTTGTTGCTGAGATGTTGGAAAGCAAATCACAGACTTCATGTCATTTCACTCCTACATGCTTAATACCGGGGTCAGCAAAAGTAGGTTTATAGTTGTGAGTACACGAAACAGAGTTTGTTCTTGTATTATTATTATATTATTTAACGATTATATTTATTTATATTATTTGTCTTATTATTATTGTTATTATTTCTTATCTTTACTTAGGCTTTATCTTTTAGGTCAGTGGTCGGCAAACTGTGGCTCGCAAGCCACACGTGGCTCTTTGGCCCCTTGAGTGTGGCTCTTCCACAAAATACCACGGCCTGGGCAAGTCTATTTTGAAGAAGTGGTGTTAGAAGAAGTTTAAGTTTAAAAAATTTGGCTCTCAAAAGAAATTTCAATCGTTGTACTGTTGATATTTGGCTCTGTTGACTAATGAATTTGCCGACCACTGTTTTAGGTAATGATGATTGATAATTTAATCTACTTTTGCCCACCTCTGTATATATCTTTTTTATTGTTAAACATTATAAAAATGGTTGTTTTTCTTAGATAACTATAGTGTCATTGGTATGTAACACCCAATCTATATTCTTTGCTTGAACATTTTTTAAGTGCTCCATGGCTTAATATGGGTTTCCTAAGGATATTTGGTTATCTTAAGGATAACTATTCAACATTGAACTTGACAGAGACTTAGAGGACAGATAAAATAGATCATAATTCTCATGAATGTTTGAGTACTGAAGGATCTTACTTTTTCGAGACTGTTTCAGAAGAGTTCTGAAATACGGACTAGTTATAGCTACTTATTTTTTGTATTTCAGATGATGTACAAGAAGCTTATAACTTAATCAAGGATCTGGAACCTGCTACTCCTCAGGTAATTAAGAATGTGTTATATTTTTACTAACCAAGTTCTGTTTAAAATAGAACTTTGGAACAGTAGCTGGAAGACATATTAAAGAAGATTACTGCTTATAGAATCCCAGGAAGGTCCACGTATTGATCTAGGAATGTTTTGTGAGACTGTCGGTATAGGAATGAATGTTCTGGGATTTGGGGTATTTTTAAACTCCCTTATATGTGGTCATTTCCCCCAAAGAGTTGAGGTTTAAAAATATTGGATTCTAGAATTCTGATGAAAGCAACGACTTACCGGTATATCGCTAGTATAATTGCCTGCAACTTGTCTCCCCCACACACACCTGATTATTAGCTCCTTGTATCTGCATTGTATCTCCAATGCTATGTACACTAAGCACACAGTAGTCATTCTACTTATGGAATGAAAGACTCCAGAAGTCTAAACAGATATATTTCTCAAATGCATTAAAAGCTTTAGCATCTTCTGTATGATTCTTTTAAGAGACTTCTTAAAAAAGAGAGAGAGAGCACCCATATAAAAATTGATAAAGCTGCCCTAACCGGTTTGGCTCAGTGGATAGAGTGTTGGCCTGTGGACTGAAAGGTCCCAGGTTCGATTCTGGTCAAGGGCATGTACCTTGGTTGCAGGCACATCCCCAGGAAGAGGTTGTGCAGGAGGCAGGTGATCGATGTTTCTCTCTCATCCATGTTTCTAACTCTCTAGCCCTTTCCCTTCCTCTCTGTAAAAAATCAATAAAATATATATATTTTTTAAATTGATAGAACTTCTAAGGAGGGTGTCTGTTAAAGAATAGAACCAAGTCTGACAAGGATATAGGTGAGGCCCTAGGACTCCGAAAGAGAATGCTTTACGGATGGAAACTAGAGGACACTTTATTTATTTATTTTTTAAGAAAGAATCACTAGCCCTAGCCGGTTTGGCTCAGTGGATAAAGCATCGGCCTGCGGACTCAAGGGTCCCAGGTTCGATTCTGGTCAAGGGCATGTGCCTTGGTAGTGGGCACATACACAGTGGGGAGTGTGCAGGAGGCAGCTGATTGATGTTTCTCTCTCTTAGATGTTTCTGACTCTATCACTCTCCCTTTCTCTCTGTAAAAAACCAATAAAATATATATTTAAAAAAAAAAAGAAAAAGAAAGAATCACTAGCAAAGGAAAGTTATTATAGCATTGAAAATGGGAAATAATGTATATGAAATGGTCACAGAGAATGGCAGTGGCTGACAAGGTGATACAAATTATTATGTAAACATGTTTACTGTTAATTTGTTTCCAATATATTGAAATGAAGCAAAACTTAACTCCTAGAAGTTTCCACTGAGTTATTTCTGCTTAAGATTGAGAATTTACAAATATGGTGGGTTCTGTTATATGGACACTTGCCTGCTGGAACCAAATGAAAATCTCTTAATTCTTTCATTCAGGCCAGGGATAGAACAGAGAAAAGTGGCTCTGGGTAACTTTTGATAATATATGTAAAGTACTGAGTTGTTGCAAATAATTAACTTGAAAGATATCTCATAGCTCCACATTCCTTTGAAATCAATCAGTGTTATTGCATGTTTCCAGGAGTATATCCTCAAGGGAGTGGTCAATGCAGCCCTTGGCCAGGAAATGGGATCGGTGAGTATGAAATCACTGGTAATCTATAGTTTGCAAAGTTATAGTGTATGGAAAAAAACGAAACAAACGCCAACGTTCAACCAGCAGCAAGCTTACAAATGGGCTCTTCTGCAGTCCTCATTTCTCCATATCCCCAATCAGGTCCCATTGTAAAAAGAATTCTGTTAAAGACAAAAAAAAAGAGAAAAGTCTTTAATGCTAAGAATTGTTGCTTTGTTTAAAAAGAGCCCAACAGTGTATATATCTAATAACAACAAATCATTGTGTATATTTCAACAGTGTATATATCTAATAACAAATCATTGCACAGCTTCATTCTTATTTTCAGTGACTTTTTTTTCCAACATTGTACACCTCTGAGCTGTAATTTTGGCATCTGTAAAATGGGAATAATTGTTTCTATTGGAATGCTTTTTATAAATACAAAAACTGTATCTAAAATTAAGCTCTTATCTAAATACTAGAGGCCCAGTGCATGATTGAATCATGCACGTGTAGGGTCCCCTATACACTTTCGCTTTTCGCGGTGGAGCTGGGTGCCTGTCCGCTGGTGCACCTGGCCTTTCAGAAGCCTCCGGCTCGGCAGAGGCTTCTGAAAGGCCTGGTGCCAGAGCAGACAGGCACCCAGCTCCCCCACTTTTGATGGTCCGCAGCCGCTGAGGGGGGCTACCCTGCTGTTGAGAGGTGCAGGGGGCGGGACCCCCGCCCCCTGCACCTCTCAACGGCCGCTGAGGGGGGCTGCCGCGGACACCTGGCTACCCTGCCATTGAGAGGCGCAGCTGGGTGTCCGCGGCAGGCCCCCTCAGCGGCCGCGGATCTGGCCGTTGAGAGACACAGGGGGCGGGAGTCCTGCCCCCTACGCCTCTCAACAGCAGGGTAGCCCCCCTCAGCGGCAGTGGATCCGTGCCTCTCAATGGCCGGATAGGCCACCCCGAGTCCCGCCCCCCAGCCTCCCACCGCCCAATCGTGGGCGTAGCGGAGTGATGGTAATTTACATGTTACTCTATTATTAGATAGGATTATTCATCTAACATTCTAAAAAGAATAAGGATTCTTTTATTCTTTAGAATTCTAATATTCTAAATAATAATACTAAGTTCTTTTTGGAACAAAGTGGGATATAAATAAATCTTATCTCCAGCTCACTTCACAGAGCCTCATTAAACAGATAGGCTATAAATAGTTATTGAATATATGAATGAGTTTGTTTAATAAATACTCCTTGTTATAACCATAGTCATACTACAAGTTCTAATATATGGTAAAAGAGCAATAAATATTTGTTATGTGAATGAATGAGTACATGAGTGAGTTCATTTAATGATGGTACTTTTAGGATAGAACTTTGGGATGGATTTTTTTTTCTTGTTTTCTATCTGACCCAGAGTAGGTTGTTTTTTTTAATCCTCACTCGAGGATATTTTTCTATTGATTTTTAGAGAGAGTGGGAGGGGGAGAGACAGAGAGAGAGAAACATCAATGTGAGAGAGACACATCAATTGGTTGCCTCCTGCATGCGCCCCAACCAGGGCCCGGGCTGAGAGGAGCCTGCAACCATGCCCTTGACTAGAATCAAACCTGGGACCCCTCAGTTTGCAGGCCGACACTCTATCCACTGAGCCAAACCGGCTAGGGCCAAAGTAGGTGTTAATTCAGTTTCAGGTTATCATTTTCTAGTTGTGTGCTAATCAAAATTCGTTTTGTTTGGGAGGATTTAAAACAAGAGTATGTGCTAAATCCTGATAAATATGTTAAAACCGTAAAGTATAATATAAATAAAATATTTTCATTTTATTCCTCTATAGAAGCTCTGCTTTGTTTTTCAGAGGGATCATATGAAAATTGCCCAGCAGTTCTTCCAGTTGGTGGGAGGATCAGCTAGTGAATGTGGTATGTCTAAAATATGTACTTATGAACATGATCCATAATTTGAGCTGGTTGTGTTGTATTGTCAATCATCAAATGGGATACAAGACACCAATGAGCCAATTAATTAGGAGTCATTTATTGCGCGCGGCCCAGAGGTAGGTATCTCCTTCCAAATCTTTGAGCCCCGAAATAGAGAAAGTGTCTCGTATTTATACTTTTCGAGCCTCTTTGTTTGCAGATATTACAAAGGGCTCTGTGTGAGTTATTGTTACAGACAGTTGTAACCTTGAATACATAATGAGTTTGTATTTGGCATAAGAATATGGGAATTATTATCAGTATTAGTCTATTACATTGGATGGCTAGCTTGCAAGGTCAGACAGTTAAGTTTATCTTTTTCTATTATTTGAACTAAAAACAAAGTCATTTTACAGAATAGCAGACTTTCTTAAAGTGACAGAGTTTATAATGACAGTTTACAGGACTAGGGACTATCTAACAATAGCAGAGAATTCAAACAGCAGTTTTATACAAGATGGAGATTATTATGCTTCAGTTGTATACTGACTGATCAAGTTTGAGTCTTTGGCAAGCATGTCAAACTCACGGCCGGCGAGCCCCATGCCTCATTTAAATAAATAAAGTATTATTCATCTAACATTCTAAAAAGAATAAGAATAAGGGATATATCTGTTAGGTTTCCCATTATAAAGTGGGAAGTCAGATATAGGAGAGAATATTGGAATTAGCTCTTATCAGCATCTCAGCTGGAGTGGGATGAGAGAATTTAGAAATAGAGAAGAATAAATATATTCTTTAGTTTATGAGTTTTTAATTTTTTATTCTGTTTTTTTATTTGAAATGGTAACTTTAATTGATTTTTCAAGAGCTCTTGTAGATATTTTTTCCCAGTGGGTCATTTGACTTTTAACTTTGCCTGTCGTATTTTTTCTTATATTAAACTATTTAAATCTTATTTAATTAAGTTTATCCTCTCCGTAATGAATTCTAACATGGGTATCAAGCTTAGACAGTGCTTTGACCCCTGCAGTTATATAATATCCACCCATATCTCCCACAAGTCGTTTTGTGGCTTTGTTTCTATTATTAAAGTATTGATTTCATCAGTCAAGATTTAGTGTAAGACTTGAGGAAGAGCTATAAAAAGGGCCAATAACCAGTGTGAACTGGTATGGCTGTCTGTACCAGTTGTCTATGGCCAGCATCTATTCTGATGATGTGTTCATGCTGAACTGGTTGTTAAATATTTTTATCACCCCTGGATTTTTTTTTTTCAAATGTTTCACCAAAACCATTTATCAAATAATATTTCCTTTCCCCATTTCACTCATTCATACTACAAAAATTTATTGAGGTGTTGTGGATATAGCAGTAAACAAAACTAAAATCCCCCTTCTTTTGTGGAACATACAGTCTAGTGTGACAGACTATAAACATAACAAATAAATAGATTATATAGTATATATGACTATGCTGAGTTGCTATGGGGAAAATTGAGCAGAAACAGAGTAAGGAGGATTGGGAGTGCCAATGGCAAGCGGGGAGGTTACACTAACCATCTGCTGCCTCAAATAGGAGTATGATATCAGACAGACGGTTGGGTCAGGATCAGGATCAGGTAGTTCCATGACAAATTTATTCTCCATTTGAGATTGAAAGTGCTAGGTTGCCTCGCCAGCGTGGCTCAGTGGTTGAGCATCGACCTATGAACCAGGAGGTCACAGTTCAATTCCCGGTCAGGGCACATTCCCCAGGTGGTGGGCTCGATCCCCAGTGAGGGCGTGCAGGAGGCTGCTGGTCAATGATTCTCTCTCATCGATGTTATATCTCTCTCTCCCTCTCCCTTCCTCTCTAAAATCAATAAATAGATATATATTTTTTAAAGGGCTAGGTTGTCTTAGATGAGTAACGATGGAGACCATGCCACATTAGTTATATGTGGAGGTGTCAGAGTTGGGCAAGAAAACAAAAAGTGATCTGGAGAATACTGTAGTCTGCATGACATGTGTTCATTTTGAACTCAGAGTTAACACGGAGAGAGATTATTGGTCACTCTGAAGTACTGCGATCTCCATTATGCTGAGGTTTTGTCCACTAAACAGAATCTATAATTTCAGAATCTAGAAAGCTGTCTTGTAATACATTCCGATCTCTAAATTATAAATAACTGAAGTTTCTGCTAAAGATGCCTTTTAGTTTCATGAGTAGACATGGTATCTGTTCCCATTCCATTTCAGATACAATACCAGGGAGACAGTGCATGGCTTCCTGTTTTTTCCTGCTCAAGCAATTTGATGATGTCTTGATTTACCTCAACTCATTTAAGGTCAGTATAGAATTTTCTAGATGATTTGTGTACAAAATACTATATATAATATGTCAGAGGAAAGATATTCTTAGAGATGGCCTTTTTATTATGGTGGCATCAGCTAATTCCCTATGCTTATTTTTGTGTTTATCTTATATAACTGATGTTTTTCTATTTTATATGATAATGCTCAATGTGACCTATTCTTGGGATGTTTTTCAGAGTTACTTCTATAATGATGACATCTTTAACTTTAATTATGCCCAAGCCAAAGCTGCAACAGGCAATACCAGTGAGGGTGAAGAGGTGGGTACCTGCTTTGGAAGACATTCGAGTGATTCTGTCTAAAACATTGTTGTCTTTTTCTCACTGAAATAAAATGTTCAAGGGTAAAGGACTATTAAAAGTTTCTTTGTTCTTAGGTCACATTAGAAAGTACAATGTGAATAGATATATAGATTTTATGACCACATTAATGTTTTCCTTTTTTGATAAATTTTATAAAAGCATAATATACATGGAGAAAAGTATACAAATCAAAGTATACACTGAGTGGCCAGATTATTATGATCTCTGTACGCATAATAATCTGGCCACTCAGTGTACTTATGTATAAGGGAAAGCTTGCAAATCTTGATATGTCAAGGGACCAGGAGATAGTAGCCCCCAGCCTCTGGCTAGTAAGTCCTCTGCTTCTTTCTAACTACCCACAATGCAGTTCTTATACATGGAAAAATCTTATTTTAAAATCCCAACTCTGTGGTCAGTGTAGACTGAGTGGCCAGATTATTATACATTCAGAGATCATAATAATCTGGCCACTCAGTATATAGCTTGATGGATTTTTTTAAGGGGAATAGAACCAAATAATTAGAACCTAAATCATGAAACAGAATATTATCATAATCCTAGAAACCCCCTCATCCCCTCTTTGACTGAATCTCTTTACTGTAAGACTTAACAATGATCTTGCTTCTAACTTCATAGAAGTGATTTGTTTAAATTATTCAAAATAATTCAGTTGAATTATTCAATTGAATTTCGTTATTCAACAAATTATTCTACTAATTTCCATTATGATTCCTTTTTTGACTGAGTGACTTTAAAATGTTTCATGATTTTCAAACATGCATTATCCTTCTCAGGTTTTAAATTTTGATTTCTAACTTAATTGTATTGTGGTCACAGAATGTGGTCTATGTAACACCAATCCTTTAAAATTGCCCAATAGCATGGTCATGCATTCTTGAAAATAATATGTATTGTACAATTGTTAATTATTTTGTTCAAGTCTTTTATATCCTTACCAACCTTTTGTCAGCTTGTGATATCCATAACAGAGAAGTATGTTAAAATCACCACAATTTTGTCCTTCACTGTCTTAGCAGCCTGTATTGAATTTGGTCATCTATAAGGCTATGTTAAACATTAATGTAAGATAAACGGATATGAATGTTTTTACTACAAAACCATCTTTATGTTTATTCCCTTTCTTTCCTCTTCTTGCAGGTTTTCCTTTTAATACAAAGTGAGAAGTTAAAAAATGATTACATTTACCTCAGTTGGTTAGCTCGATGCTGTGAGTCGTTCTTTTTACTGTAATTTTTTATTTTTCAATTATAGTTGACATACAATATTATATTAGTTTCAGGTGTATACCACAGTGATTAGACATTATATATCTTACTAAGTTATCACCCTGATAAATCTAGTACCTATCTGATACCACATGTAGTTTTACAATATTATTGACTGTATTCCCTATGCTGTACTTTATATCCCCATGATCATACTGTGAGTCTTTTTTAAAAAAAATGTATTATTATTGATTTCAGAGAGAGAAAGAGTAAAAACATCAATGATGAGAAGGAATCATTGATAGGCTGCCTCCTGCATGCCTCACACTGGGGATCGAGCCCACAAACTGGGCATGTGCCCTGACCAGTAATCGGATCTGTGACCTCCTGGTTCACAGGTCGACGCTCAACCACTCAGTCACGCCAACTGGGCTGTGAGTCTTCTTTCAAATGTTATAGAAGAATTATCTTTTTGCTCCCTGCTATATAATCTTCTGGATGAAAATTATACTGAGCATTTTCTAATTTTGTCTTGTGCTATAAAATAAGTGAACACCAAGATCGTGTTATTAATGCTGGTCAGTTAGGGTGCCATGCACATACATAATTTTACCATGTGATTAGGTCTGCCATGTAGCATTGATCTAGCATGTCCAGCCCTGAAAGATGGCAGGTTCTTCCTGTTAAAGTTTCCAGAGTCTCAGTTTACAGCAGGGGTCCTCAAACTTTTTAAACGGGGGGCCAGTTCACTGTCCCTCAGACCATTGGAAGGCCGGACTATAGTTTAAAAACCAACAATTATGAACAAATTCCTATGCACACTGCTAAGTCGGCTGCTAAGCAGGACAGACAGAGGCGGCAAAAACACCCGGCGGGCCGGATAAATGTCCTCGGTGGGCCGCATGTTGCCCGCGGGCCGTAGTTTGAGGACCCCTGGTTTACAGTGTTGTTTTGTGTGAAATAACACTGTTATGCTAATTTTATCTTTTCACTATGATGCAGGACTAAAATGGGGCAAAATGTCAAAAACATGATTTTTAAAATATTAGTTAGCTTACAGTGTCTGTCTGTCTCTCTCTTTTCACTATCTTGCTCCTTCTGTTCACCTAGATTTAAAATGTTCCCTGAGTTTTAAAGTTGCAGGAAAATTTTAGCAGTCAGATATTCTAAGTGAAGCTGAAAATATTTGAGTAGAATTGAATGAATGATAGGTGTCCTCTTTTAAGCAGATGACCTAAGTGGGAACTACTAGAAATCAACCCAACCTAAAAAGACATAATTATTTGAATAGTAACTTGAATAAAAAATTTAAGTACGGTAGAATTCAGTTAGGGAACCAACTTAATGCCAACATTGTGAGCTTTCCCTGTAAGAGCTATTTAGCATTACTTTTTATATTTGAAACATAGAACTAAATCCATAAAATAGCAAGATGTATATATGTATTTCTTGTACATTTAAAAAGCATAAATCTTTGTTTCTTTTTTGTAGATATAATGAATAAGAAACCAAGACTAGCCTGGGAACTTTATCTCAAGATGGAAACCTCTGGCGAGTCCTTTAGCCTCTTACAGCTCATTGCTAATGACTGTTACAAGGTGAGTCTGAATGAGAATACAGGGAAATTGAAGATCAGCATCACACTGCTGCATTAGCTAAGTGTTGAGGAAAAGTGTCCTACAGACTAAATGACTATTGGTGAGAAGATTTGCATAGTGATATCATAAATGTCATCTCTATTATGAATGAACTGAGTTCAGCGATAGATAGCATGACGGGGTTTTTTATGTGTATATGAAATAATGATTTAGAGAGGAGGTTTTAGATTTCCAAAGGCTGTGAATCTTTAGGTAGCATCCAGATACAGATATTCATCCGGGACTTGAAAATTTGGTTTTGAAGCTTAAGAAAGACGTCCTCTGACATCTAGAGACATAGATTTGGAGAAATCAACATTTCAGTAGTAATTGAAACCCTGAAAAACAGTGCAATTGCCCAGATAAGAAAGTAAAGTGAGAAAAGTAAATGGTTGCAAACCTTAGGGAATACTAATATGCAAATAGTAGACAGGAAAGACAAAGGAACCAGAAAAGGAAAAAGAAGACGCAGTCATTTAGTAATGGTCTGACTGACTGTGTGTGTGTGTGTGTGTGTGTGTGGGTGTGGGTGTGGGTGTGCGCGCGCAGGACATTTGAAAGGCAGGGGGAGCTTTTTAAAAATTAAGAGCGTTTTTAAAAATTAGCCTCAAATTCCAGAAATTCCTATTTTTGATATATTTCTGCTTATCCAAAAGACAGGAAAATGTCAGGTAAAGGTAAAGAGAGTCTAGTGTTAGTCAAAATGAATCATTACAGCCTGGCTGGTGTGGCTCAATGGTTGAACGTCAACCTATGAACCAGGAGGTTGCAGTTCCATTCCCAGTCAGGGTACATTCCTGGGTTGTGGGCTTGATACCCAGTAGGGGGCATGCCGGGGGCAGATGATCAATGATTCTCTCTCATCATTGATGTTTCTATCCTTCCCTCCCTCCCTCCCTCCCTCCCTCCCTCCCTCCCTTCCTCCCTCTTTCTGAAATCAAATTTTAAAAGAAAGAATCATTACAAAAATTAAGTGAGTCACCATCAATAAAAAAGGTTTTAAAACAGAAAACTTGAAATTGTTTAACATGACTTGGTGGATGGTATTGATGTTAAGTGAGTTAGGGGAGGCAGAGGGAAAAAAACATCAAAAGATGAGAATTTAGTTTAGTTTTAGATATAATAAATCTGAAGTGTGTTTGGGGCTCCTGGGCAGAGATATTACATGTGGAAAATTACTAGGGTAAGCCTGAAGTTCAGGTGTTCATGTGAGAGATCAGGATTAGAGACCAGTTTTAGAAGTTAACAGCAGTCATGGTGGTGGTGATCGGAGCGGCAGCAGCAGAGTATGGGAGAGAGGTTAACTGGAGAGTGGTATGAGAAACCATGTGTTTATGGGACAGAAATAGAAAGAAGAGTCAGTGAAAGAGACAGAGGATGAAGATGAACAGAAAGGGGGGAAAAAAACCAAAAAACAGTAGAGAGAAAAAGTGCGTTCCATTACTTTTTCCCCCCGTTCCTATGTTGTCAAAAACCAAAGAAAGGAGAAAAAAGCCAAGGAAGGAGAATGTCAAATCTGCACGTAGTTGGAGTTGCATGAGGCCTGAGAAACAGCAGTAGGTAGAGAAGAGAAGAGAAGTAGAAAGCAGATGCAGTAAGCTTATTGTTGACCACAGTCTTTAAAAAACTGATGCTGAGGATAAGGAGAAATGTGAAGCTAACTTAAAAGGGGAAACAGGTTAGGGATTTTGTGGGGGGAGGGATTTATTTTTGCTGGTGGAGAGGGAGTTCTTTTTCTTTTAGCATATGGAGTAAGAGTATGTCTTTGGGTAGAGGAAGAGGAGCCATTGAACAGGAAGATTAAAGATTCAAGAGAGTGGGGGCATTTTTAATAGAGTAAGGCCCTATTGAAGATGAGAGGGGGATGGGGTTAAGATGAAAGGAAGATAATGACTTTGAAAAAGTTGTCCAGTGGATAGAGCATTGGCCTGTGCACTGAAGGGTCAATGTTTCTCTCCCTCCCTCTTTCTCTCCCGCCCTCTTCCTCCCTCCTTTTCACTCTTTCTAAAAATCAGTGGAAAAAATCCTCCGCTTAGGATTAACAACAACAAAAAGAAAAACAATTCGGTATTACCTAGTGTCTCATTGGTCCACAACTACCCACTAGTTCGGTGATTCACTGGAAGGACTCATATGACTCAACATAAAGTTATACTTATAGCTAAGATTTATTACAATGCAGGAAGAGGAGGGAAATATATGTATGTAAAGGCAAAAACTAGAGAGGTCAAGCACTCATTTTCTTGTCCGCCCTCTGTGCAGATTGCACAGCATGTCTTTCTCCAGCTGAAAACTGCAGAGATGTGTACTAGATGTCCTTGTTACTGAAAACAAAGGACCAATGGAAAAAAAGGCAGAGTTTCAGTCCCAACATATCAATAATTGCATTAAATGTAAATGATCTAAATATAATAATTAAAAGACAGATTTGACAGAGTAGATTAAAAAAAATGACCCAACTCTCTCTAAGAAACTCATTTTAAATATTATGATATAGGGGGATGAAAATTAAAGAATGGAAAAAATATACCACAGTATAGTAGGCAGTTTTTTACCCCAGGAAATGAAAACGAATATCCACGTAAATACCTATTCACAAATGCTTCTCTCAGGCCAGTTTGGACATGCTTGAGAGACCTGCCAGACTCTCTTCAGACACCTCAATTATATAAGTAAAAAACCTTCCATACGCTCTTGGTGTGTGTGTAGCATCATCATTCTTTTTTTTCTTTTTTTTTTTTTATATATCTTTATTGATTTCAGAGAGGAAGGGAGAGGGAGGACAGATAGAAACATCAATGATGAGAGAGAATCATTGATTGGCTGCCTCCTGCATGTATCCTATGGGGAACCAGCCCACAACCTGGACATGTGCCCTTGACGGTAATCGAACCCAGGACACTTCAGTCCACAGGTCGACGCTCTATCTACTGAGCCAAACCGGCTAGGGCAGCAGCATCATTCTTGACATCCAAACCAAACTTTGGGTGCAGGTCCTTTCTGCTTTTGCAGGGTTATATAACAGGAACAAACTATTGATGCATGCAGTAACTTGGAAAAACAAGGACATTATGCTGAATGAAAAAAGCCAACCTCAAAGAATCTCATACTGCTGTTTTATATATATACTAGTGGCCTGGTGCACGAAATTCATGCACATTAAAAGGGAATTAATTAGAAGAAATATTTTAATATTGCTATTTGCCCTTTCTCTATAATAGAAGTGTCAGAGATGAAAGAAAATTAGTAAAATGTATATAAAATCTCCCTCCTGTCAGAGTCTGGGGCGCACTGCGGGACCTAGAATCAAGTCCCCGTCCACCACCCACACGCACTTCGAAAACACAGGAGACCCAGATCCGGCCGGCCCCATCCCCATTGGGTGAGACCCAGACTTGGCCAGCCCCACCCCCGTCAAGCCCCTCCGGGCGGGGGGTGCAGCTTCAGGTCCCCGGTACGGCGCTGGGGGGGTGGGGCGCAGCCCGGGGTCCCTTTTGTCAAGCCCTGCCATGCGGGGGATGCAGCCTGAGGTTTCCTGGCCTGGTGCTGGGGCGGGGGGCACAGTCTGAGGTCCCCCACAAGCCCAGCCCTACCCCCCCCCCCCCCTTGCCACAGCATCATGTCAGTGCTGAACAGGGCCGGGGATGCAGGCAGGCAGCTTCACCTCAGCCCTGGGCAGGGACGCACGCAGGCAGCATGACGTTAGCACTGGGGGCGGCAGTCCCTGCCCGTCCCTGCCCACAGTCTGGTCGTGACTGGGTCACCATAATCTTTATACATATAAAGATTACCTCTTTTTTTTTTTTAAATATATTTCTTTATTGATCTCAGAGAGGAAGGGAGAAGGAGAGAGCGATAGAAACATCAATGATGAGAGAGAATCATTGATGGGCTGCCTCCTGCACACTCCCCACTGGGGATCAAGCCTGCAACCCAGGCATGTGCCCTCGGCTGGAATCGAACCTGGGTACCTTCGGTCCTCAGGCTGATGCTCTGTCCACCGAGCCAAGCCGGCTAGGGCACAAAGATTACCTCTTTATATGTATAGATAACATTCTTTAAATTTTATTTATTTATTTATTTAAATCCTCACCTAGGGATACCCCCCTCCTGGCCCACCCCCCAAGGATATTTTTTCATTGATTCCAGAGAGAGAGATGGGAGAGGGAGAGAGAGCGAGACATCTATGTGAGTGAGAAACATGGGTTCTATATGCCTTCCTCTCCCCTCTGACAAGGGACCAAACCTGCAATCTGGGTATATAACCTGGCCTAGAATCAAACCTGTGACCCCTTGGTGCCCTTGGACAATGCTCCAACCAACTGAGCCACACTGGCCAGGGTAATTTTTATTGATTTTTTAGAGAGGGGGAGCAGCAGGAAGAAGGGGAGCAGAGGGAAAGGCAAATGGAGAAAAACATTGACTTGCTCCTCCAATCATTTATGCATTCATTGGTTGCTTCCTGTATGTGCCCTGACCAGGGATCGAACCCATAACCTTGGCATATCAGGATGACGCTCTAACCAACTGAACTATCTAGCCAGAGCCTAACATTCTTGAAAATTATATAAATATAGAAGAAATTAGTAATTGCCAGGAGTTAGAATGGTGAGCAGGGAGGGGAATGCATGTGATTATAAAGGGTTAGCACAAGGGAGATCTTTGTGGTGATGGGACAGTTGTGTATCTTGATAGTGGTGGTGGGTATATGAATCTATGCATTAGTTAAAATGACAGAACTATACATATATTGTAGCAACGTGCATTTTCTGATTTAGATATTGTAATATTGTACTATTGTTATATAAGCTGTTAGGTGGGGCAGGATGGGGGAAATTGGGTGAAAGATACATGAAATCTCTCTATACTATCTTTGCAACTTCCTGTAAATATATAATTCAAAATTAAAAGTTTATTATTATTATTATTATTATTTATTTCAGAGAGGAAAGAAGAGGGAGAGAGATTGAAACATCAATGATGAGAGAGAATCATCAATCGGCTGCCTCCTGCATGCCCCCCACTGCGGATTAAGCCCACAACCCAGGCATTTGCCCTGACGGGAATTGAACCCGGACCCTTTAGTCCACAGGCTGATTCTCTATCCAATGAGCCAAACCAGCTAGGGCCAAAATTAAAAGGTTTTAAAAAATAAACCAACTAGCCCTAGCTGGTTTGGCTCAGTAGATAGAGCGTCAGCCTATGGACTGAAGAGTCCCAGGTTTGATTCCGGTCAAGGGCACATGCCCTGGTTAGGAGCTCGATCCCCAGTAGGGGCATGCAGGAAGCAGCGGATCAATGATTCTCACTCATCATTGATGATTCTCTCTCTCTCCCTCTCCTTTCCTCTCTGAAGTCAATAAAAAAATATATTTTTAAAAAACCACACAAAACAACACATCTTTATTTTAAAAATAAAATAAAATAAACCAACTAGCCTTAGCCAGTTTGGCTCAATGGATAGAGCATTGGCCTGCGGACTGAAGGGTCCCAGGTTCTATTCCAGTCAAGGGCACATGCCTGGGTTATGGGCTCGATCCCCAGTAGGGGGTGTGCAGGAGGCAGCAGATCAATGATTCTCTCTTATCATTATGTTTCTATCTCTCTACCTCTCCCTTCCTCTTTGAAATCAATAAAAATATATGTTTTTTAAAAAGGGCGGAGGTGGGCTGGAGGGGGTCAATGGGTGGAAAAGGGGGACATATGAAATACTTTCAACAATAAATAATTATTAAAAAAATCAATTAGAGTTATATCCAGCAATATAGGTGAATCTTATAAATATACACAAGACACAAGAGTATTTATAGTATTATTTTATATAGATAAAATTCTGAGTGCAAAACTCAATTATATTATCTAAAGATATACACATAGGTGCTTATAAAGAAAGTCAAAAGACTGATGACCATAAAAGTTGGAATAGTAGTTAATTCGGAAGGAAGGAGAAGGTTGTGGTTTGGAAGGGACACAAAGAGCTTCTGTTTTGCTGTCAATGTTTCCTTTCTTGACCTGCGTAGTGGTTACACTTGTATTCACCTTATAATCAGACATTAAACTGTACATTTATGTAGCATGCACCATTCTCTGTGTGTGTTATTTCACCCTGAAAAGTGCTTAAGAGGACATAGGAAGCAGGGTTAACTTTGAAAAGGAATAGGAACACTTCTCGCCCTAACTAGTTTTGCTCAGTGGATAGAGCGTCAGCCCGTGGACTGAAGGGCTGCGGGTTTGATTCTGATCAAGGTCAAGTGCCTCGGTTTGCAGGCTCAATCCCTGGCTCCCATCAGGGTGTGTGCAGGAGGCAACCAATCAGTGTTTCTTTCACATCAATGTTTCTCTGTCTCTGTCTCGCCCCGCCTCCACTCTCTTAAAATAAAA
This sequence comes from Ia io, assembly GCA_025583905.1. Taxonomy (NCBI): domain Eukaryota; kingdom Metazoa; phylum Chordata; class Mammalia; order Chiroptera; family Vespertilionidae; genus Ia; species Ia io. The sequence goes on from JAJQQW010000016.1 coordinate 28,015,929, forward strand.
GAACACTTCTCTCTGTGAGATAGACAGAAGAGAGGGAAGGATGAATGAAGGTATAATTTAAACTGAAAGGAGGAAAGTTGTGTTTTCCTTGAAGTAGAGAAAAAGCTATGCTAAGAATGCAATAGAGCTCTTCAAGAAATTGGTAAATGTTTATGACAACAGTTTATAGGAATGGAGAAGTAACTAAACCACACTGGCTAGAGGATTACTCAACAATTTGAAGCCTTCAGTGAAATTTTTATATAACACCGTACGTTTTTGATTGCCAGTCAAGTAAACTCATGTAAGCAAAATTTAATGTTATTCAACGTTTCCTACAAGGCCAAGGAAATATATATGTGAAAATAAATTAAACGTTTTAAAGAGTCGGTGTTTTAGAGTAGTATTCAGTATACATCAAAGCATACTGAGAATTTAGACGAGGTCAGGGAAAGACCATCCTCTTGGGTTGAACATGATCAAACTAGCATAAAAGGAATGATAGTAATCCCTACAGAATGTACTGAGAAGACATGAAAAATACTCAGTTCAAATCACAGTTGTTGGAATTTATTCTCAAGATTAGAATATGATTAGAAGAAATGACACATGTGTTGCTTATAGAATAACTTGACTATATGTAAAAAATATATATTGTTGAAAACTGAATGAAGGTAAACTAATTTAAATTGAACACATGTATGCAAACTGATTTTCTTCTTTCTTGGTTTAATAAAGAATTAAAATTTATCTAATTTGCTAACAGAAAATTTTGTCATTACCCATGCACTCATTTTATACAATTCTGCTTCACAGCATCTTTATGTTTAGTTTCATTCTGTGTAATCTTGTGACTACAACTACTAGCACAATTCTTTCTTTTATTCAGATGGGCCAGTTTTACTATTCAGCCAAAGCTTTTGATGTACTAGAGAGGCTGGACCCCAACCCTGAATATTGGGAAGGCAAGAGGGGGGCCTGTGTGGGCATTTTCCAGATGATCTTAGCTGGGCGAGAACCCAAGTAAGTGCACAGACAACAGACACTACCTCTACTCATTTGCTGGTTTTTGAGGAAAAAGAATTGTTTCCATGATGGCATCCTCTTCTGAAAACGCAAAATTATAAAATATTTTAGAATGATGAATAAAAATAAAACTTTTTGATGTTATATATTTGTATCTGACCTTTTTCCTCCAGAAAATTTTTATTTTATAGAATCAGATCATTTTAAATCTTAATACTGAGGACATCAAGCATACTACAGCTCTCAGATATATAAGCAAGATAAATATTTGCCTCTAAATGAATTGCCATTGCATAAACAAAGTCTTCTTCAATCTCTTCTACCTTTTCTTTGCCTATTAGCTTTTTCTTGTCTTTTAGTTTAGGCCTCAAAGAATTAGGAATGGAGTAGATGTGGTTAATAATTTTGTCTTCATTTGCCTCTAATATTCCAGAAAATACTAAGACATTAGATTAAATAAAATTAAGTGGCTTGTAGCTCCATATGTAACAAAAATTGAAATGCTTAAAACGAAATTCAGTGTTCTAAAAATAACTTTATGGAATGTATTTGTTACTGATTTATGAATAGGAGGTGTGATTATTTTATAAGTAAACAATCTTTCAAAAATTACCTCCCACTTTGTATCTACTTCCAGTCCTAAATAAAAGTTTAAAAGAATTTGGTTAAGTAAAAGAGGTTGTTTGAGGGGAAAAATATGTCAAAAATATGAGAGAACTCTTAGGGAAGAGGATCAATATGCAGTTTCCTGTAGATTTGATAAGGTAGTAGGGAAGTTTTAGTATGCATTACTTAAAACACTAATTCTAATTATAATTAAATTTAAATTGCCTAAAACATAAGTAATGGGCATTTGCTAACTCTTGGTTCTTAATTTTCTTCTTCTCTGTATTTTTAATATGTTATTTTTCTTGAGGAAATCATCCATTCCTCTGGCTTTGTAAAATTTCACAAATATGGCAGTGATACTCAGTTTATGGTAATTGTCACCTTAAACAAAGAGAAATCTGGGACTCAGACAAGTTAAGTGACTTGTTAGTAAGGCGCTAGAAGTGGAACCCAAGTCTGCCCCCAGCTAATTGATATACCCCCTTTCTACTCTGTCATGCAGAATAAGCACAAAAATGGAAATACTCATGTCTTATTAAGACAAAAAGATTAATACATGTGTATAGATAGTATAAGTAAACAAGGAAAACTTGCGTTGGTGAAAAGGATATCATAGGATTTTCATTTTACTATGCCACCATAAGATAGAACCCTAGGAAGTTTGTAATTGATTTATGAATACACAGGGAAAGAGTCTGTTACCAAAAATGCCCTACTAGAAGTATATGAAGAACAGGTAAGAGTTTATTTTACCTGTTAGTATTCATTCTCTATTAAAACACTTTGTCCTTTCAAATTCTTTCCTCAGAGAGACCCTTCGAGAAGTGCTCCATCTATTGAGAAGCACAGGTAACACCCAAGTAGAGTACATCATCCGGATCATGAAGAAATGGGCCAAAGAGAACAGGGTGCCTGTCTGACATCCTTCCGGAGGCCTAGGGAACCAGTCACTTCCTTGACAGGAAATTGGGAATTATTTTCCTTGAGTTTAATGTAAGATGCAGGACTCTATTTTATTGACGTTATCCTTCCTTGTTCTTCAAGCCACAAGACCAGTGGCTGCTTAAACTTGCCTCCAGGCTGAACCAAGTGCCATAGTCTGTGCTGTGGCCCCTGTGTGATCTGACCAGCAATAAGACTTTGAACTTATCCGGTGCCTTTCTTCCAAAAATACTCAGAATATTGTCATGCAATTTACTGATTTTAAGGAGAACAGCATAACTTTGTCCTTACATTAACATTCTATGGCGTTTTCTCCAAGCTGCAATAACAAATGTCATTAATGCTCAAGAGTCACCATCATTCTATTACCTTATTTTTAGTCATCTCTGTACACTATCCCTTGTTACTAGGGAATTCCATAAAGAGTTTTGTAATGCGTCTCTGAATCTTGGGAGAACAGAAGTTATAAATAGCTATATGATTCTAAGAATGTCAATAAGAACCTTTATCTAAGTTGCCCGTTCATTAATAGATAATAGGCTTAGGAGTTAATCTTTCAGTAACTGAATTCTTGATGATAATAACATGTCGCAGTGGAGTAACATTGCAGTTTTTTAAAACGTGAGCACTATGAAAAAAATCTGTGGGGTACATTTAAGGAACTCTCATTTGTCATTTCTTCATTATATTTTAGGTAACAAAACAGATTAGGTTTTCCCTTCATGTATCTTGCTGAATAAACATCAATTTTGAAAGTAGGGCTGCAAAGGCTATGTGTATGCATTATGGCCATGTATTAATGTAATGATGTAGAACTTGAGTGTGTAGAGTCCTATGAGGGATTTCCTAATGGCTGGGCTTTATCCTAAGTAATATCTCAGCCCCATGTTTCTGAGCTTTTGAAACATAATCCTATACAACTGAGCATTCTTAGGCTCACAAGCTATTTTCAGAAAATAGACCTGCATGTTTTTATGTACCAGATTACCTTTGTTTCTACACCATATTTTTTTCTTTGAGTTTAAGGCACACAGTATTACAGGTGTAGAAAGTGCAGAGCCATCTGTATGGATGAAGAAGGTATATAGACTAGAGATGGGAACATGAAAGGAGTCAAAGCAGCTAAGGAGAGATGATCCAAGACCTCAGATACTTCTGAACAGTTGCAAAGGTTCTTTCAGCTCTACTCAGGAAGATGACCAGTTTTCTTGTCTTTTATCTTAGACCCAGATCTAAGCATTTCAGAGCACAAATCAAAAGAAACTGGCCTGAATAACTGAATTTTAGAAAACAAAGTTACATCCTTTTTCATATGCTAAAACTTCTCTGTTTCCTCAATACGTTGTTCCTACTTTTTCAATAATTGGTTTTCAGCATCCAACGTACTAGGTGCATCAGATCTGGGCAGAACCTACTATAATTTTTAGAATCTTTCTTGTTATTCTTAAAAGATTAGGAAAGGTAATAGTGGAAAAAAGAAGAAACTCTTTGGTGGCTTTTGGCGATGAAATGTGCCTTTCAGTTAATTGCTGTTATTTTCAAATTCCCTGTATTTGAAAAGCTTTCCCACTGATGGTGATTTACTTTTAAATGAGCTTTTGGTGTGCCCCTGGATCCGGGTGAGGCTGGGTCCCGGGTCCGGGTGAGGCCACGTGCCCCTGGGTCCGGGAGAGGCCACGCGCCCCTGGGTCCGGGTGAGGCCATGCGCCCCTGGGTCCGGGTGAGGCCATGCGCCCCTGGGTCCGGGTGAAGCTGGATCCTGGGTCCGGGTGAGGCTGGGTCCCGGGCCCGGGTGAGGCCACGCGCCCCTGGGTCTGGGGGAGGCCATGCGCCCCTGGGTCCGGGTGAGGCCTCGCGCCCCTGGGTCCGGGTGAAGCTGGATCCCGGGTCCGGGTGAGGCCATGTGCCCCTGGATCTGGGTGAGGCTGGGTCCCGGGTCCAGGTGAGGCCATGCGCTCCTGGGTCCAGGTGAGGCTGCGCGCCCCTGGGTCTGGGAGAGGCCGTGCGCCCCTGGGTCCGGGTGGAGCCACGTGCCCCTGGGTCTGGGTGAGGCCACGCACCCCTGGGTCCGGGTGAGGCCACACGCCCCTGGGTCTGGGTGAAGCTGGAGCATCCTGGGTCCGGGTGAGGCCGTGTGCCCCTGGATCCGGGTGAGGCTGGGTCCCAGGTCCGGGTGAGGCCGCACGCACCTGGGTCCAGATGAGGCCACGTGCCCCCTGGGTCCGGGTGAGGCCACGTGCCCCTGAGTCCGGGTGAAGCCGTGCCCCTGGGTCCAGCCGAGACCAAACCAGAAGGTGCCGGACCTGCATTACCACCATTTGTCCACCATCCAGAGCTGAGGGGTCAGTACCGACATGTACACATAAGGAACTGGTGGACATTGATATTGGGTCTCAAAAGAACTGTTGGTCCAGAAAGAAACTCACTACAGACTGATTCATTTGCCTGTCAGCATAACTATTATTGCTCGTCTCACGTTCAGTTCTTATAAGTATTTCTCTAGTGACACATGATCTCGCTCATCTAGGGGAAATGATGACCAACATAGACTGATGAACAAGAACAGAACCAGAAATAAGGAGGCATCGATCGGACTATCGGCCCTCAGAGGGAGGATAGGGGAGGGTGCGGGGAGGGGGGAGAGATCAACCAAAGGACTTGTGTGCATGCATATGAGCCTAACCAATGGTTAAGTTCAACAGGGGGTTGGGGCATCCGTGGGGAGGGGTGTGGGATGGGAATGGGGGGATGAGGACAAATATGTGACACCTTAATCAATAAAGAAATTAAAAATAAATAAATAAATAAAAAATAAATGAGCTTTTGTTGAATTTAATACTTCTCCCTGCGTTTTTCTGTCTTTTTTTGGGGGTGGGGGGTGGGGTGGGGATCTGATATTCCAAAAATAGCAATTCCCAGAATTTTAAACTAATTCTTAAAAAGTTTTTAATCTATAGAATTGAACAACAACCAAACAAAACCAAAAACCATAAAGACTAGTTTAGGAAAGATACCATCCAGTTCCGCCATTCAGGATAGCTACTTCTAAAAGGTCTTGGTATGGTCTCAAGACTGCAGAGTGGTTTGCACAACTGCTTTTCTCCATGTGACGATACAGGAGAATGGAAGGTCCAGGCCTAGGAATGCTGTGTAACGTGTACAGTTCATAGCATCTGAAAGGTTAGCATGGTTGTAGTGCACGGGCAGGCTAAATAGCCATCTCAGATGGTGGATAAAGAAGAATCGAAGTTATTTAAGGAAAGGGGTTGGGGGTGGGGGTAGGATATTCCAGGGGAAGGCCTACACAGCACCAAGCCAAGGGACGTTGGGGCTATGATGGCAGCACTCAGGAGCAGGAGTTTCATCCTTATATGCAGTCACTGGTGGGAAGCTCTTGTCGTCAGTGGGTTTGGGGACTGAATCGGTGGGCTTGGAATGCGGATGGAATGCAGGTGTGCGATCAAGTGTCTCCAGGACAGTTTCAGTTCCTTTTATGGTCTGATTCCTGGTGTCAAGCAAGTTTTTTTTCCTCCCTGGTCTTTGTTCTGTGGCAGGAAACTTACAAATGGCCGTTAAGGATCATATTGCCCTATAGTCCTAACAGCATCTAGGTAGTATTTATAGTCTGCAGAAAACATTACTTGTAAATGTAAAAAAAATTTTTCAATGATTTTTGTACTTAAATAATTATTCTGTAACATATTAAAATTAAAGTTTATTATTTGGTTCTTATTACGATATTCTAAGTGTGGTGAGTGTGAGCCCTGGGTATGTCATGTGCTTTCTCCCCTTTCTTTCCTGACCCCAGAGTGAAGGGGGAAAAAACAATGTTTGGGGCTCCACAAATTATACTTATAAGAGAGGAAAGTAGATACTCCCTAAGAATCCCTGTCCATTAAGGCTCATGGTTCCTGCTAAATCATATTGGGTTTGGCTCTTTGCTGAGTTACAGCTCATTCCAATGCATACGACAACACCTCACATAGAAAGCTCTCAAATACTTGTTGATTTAATAGTCATGCATATAGTAACTGGTAGAGCAGGGGACTTGTGACCTCATGTAATTTGGTTCCCATCTAATTAATGTTTAATCATGTGCTAAGCCAGTGGTCGGCAAACTTCTAGGAATATATTCCAAGAAACTAGGAACACCAGTCAGAAAGGATATATGCACCCCTATGTTCATAGCAGCACAATTTACAATAGCTAAGATTTGGAAACAGCCTAAGTGCCCATCAGCAGATGAGTGGATTATGCTGCTGTAAAAAGGAAGGAACTCCTACCATTTGCAACAGCATGGAAGTAAGTCAGTCAGAGAAAGATAAATAGCACATGATCTCACACATTTGTGGATTATAATGAACAACATAAACAGATGAACAAAAACAGATCCAGAGACAGAGAAGCATCGATCAGATGCTCAAACCTCGGAGGGAAGGTAGGGGAGGGTGGGGGTAAAGGGGAGAGATCAACCAAAGGATTTGTGTGCATGCATATAAATGTAACCAATGGACACAGACAACAGGGGGTGAGGGTGAGGGCAGGATTGGGGGGGGGGGTGGCGGGCAATGGGAGGATAAGCGCACATTTGTAATACCTTAATAAAGGGGGGGAAAAGATGTGGTGGTTGTCATCAGTAGGAACAAAGTCTTGAGAGGTAAAAGAAGGCACTGGAAATGATTGTATGCATGTAAATGGGGCACTGCCTGCCTTATTTGGGAGAAGCAGTCAGAATGGATCCTGAAATTCAACAGATAGCAAGATGCTTAGGCTTCTGCCATGTGTACAACACATGCAACAGACATCCAAGTACACAGAAGCAAAGAGACCGCTTTCCTCTTCTTTGGCTTAGCACCTTGAAAAAGTTGCAAGCAGGTGGGCATTATATCACAACTAGAGGCCTAGTGCACGAAATTAGTGCATGGGTAGGGTCCCTAGCAGCTGCCGGCCGGGGGGTACCTCCCTTTCCCCGGCTGCCAGCCACCACCACTGGCCCCACCCCCTGGTCGAACTCACGGTCGAACTCCCAGTTGAGGGGACAATTTGCATATTAGGCTTTTATTATATAGGATAGTTTTATCTACTTTCTAATGGCAAAAATGAATTTGTTATTTACTAGTGTCTATATTTAGGACTGTCTCAATCTAACTTAGATGAATAGTCCTCTTTCTCTTTTTCATCAAAGAAACATCAAAGAAACATCACTCAGTTTATATCCTATATAATAAAAGGCTAATATGCAAATTGTCCCCTCGACCAGGAGTTCGACCAGCAGGCAAACCGCCCATGTCTCCTCCCCCTGGCCAGGCTGGCTGGACCCCACCTATGCACGAATTCATGCACCAGGCCTCATATATATATATATATACACACACACACATATACATATACATACATATATATATATATATATATATATATATATATATATATGTATATATATATGCATGTATACACACACACACACACACTGAGTGGCCAGATTATTATGCGTTCAGAGATCATAATAATCTGGCCACTCAGTGTATTTTATGATATGTTCAGACTGTATTTGGCCTATGCAGGGATGCTCTCAAAGAAGCAGAACTAGAAGCTTGGTGATGTGCCTGTAACCCACCTTAACTGTGGACTGCAAGAATATGTGAAGAATACAAGACAGTACACAATACAACGCTATATGAATACAATAAGCTGATGTGTACACACTGAGTTGGAAGACATTTGAAATAATTTTCTAAAATATTGCCCTAACTGGTTTGGCTCAGTGGATAGAACGTCGGTCTGCGGACTCAAGGGTCCCAGGTTCGATTCCGGTCAATGGCATGTACCTTGGTTGCGGGGACATCCCCAGTGGGGGGTGTGCAGGAGGCAGCTGATTGATGTTTCTCTCTCATCAATGTTTCTAGCTCTCTATCCCTCTCCCTTCCTCTCTGTAAAAATCAATAAAATATTTTAAAAAATAAAATATGGATAGAAGGCTTTTAAGAATAAAGGAAGTCATGAGTAAAGGTCATACACAAACATACACACCAGAATTACTAAAAATGGGCTAGAAATTCACCTTCAAGTTTCTAACCAATCAAATCAAAGAGTGAAGCACAACCAGATACAAAATTCACTGTCTGTGTATGTGAATGAAGGCCCTAATGGGAAGAAAAACCTGGATTCTCATTGATCTCGGATTATTCATGGGTTTCTGAATTAGGTTTTCTGCACTGTAGCTTAGATGCAACTATATGTGTAACAAAAATTTTAGGGAAATGTTACTGCCCTCTAAACATGTACAGGTCTTTCCTACTATTCAGTTAAATATGTCCATCTATTTCTAATTTCCTCTACAAACATATAATTACATGCTTCTTTGCTAGTTTTTGACTGGAGTAGTTATTAATGTGGTAGAGTTGAGACAAGTCATTCAAGTTTTTTTTTTTAAATACATGTTTTTGCCCTAACTGGTTTGGCTCAGTGGATAGAGCATCAGCCTGTGGAATGAAAGGTCCCAGATTCGATTCCGGTCAAGGGCATGTACCTTGGTTGCGGGCACATCCCCAGTAGGAGGGGTGCAGGAGGCAGCTGATCGATGTTTCTAGCTCTCTATCCCTCTCCTTTCCTCTCTGTAAAAAATCAATAAAATACATTTATAAAATAAATAAATAAAATACATGGTTTTTTTTATTGATTTTAGAGAGGGGGTAGAGAAAGAAACATCAATTGGCTGCCTCCTGCACACCCCCTACTGGGTATTGAGGCCACAACCCTGGCATATGCCCTGACCAGAAATCAAAGTAGTGACCTTTCAGTGCATGGGACAATGCTCAACCAAGTAAGCCACACTGGCCAGAACAAGTCATTCAAATTTTAAAAATTAAAAGTGTATGCTAGGATGAAAATATAGGTAATATAGTGACCTAAAGAATAATGGCAAGGTACTGTAAAAGCAATGAAATGCTGGGCTAGTATCGCTTATACATTTACTGAGGAAAATCAACAGTGTGAAGTAGGTTAAATAGAAAAGGCTAAATGGGGGCAGTGAATTGTAAGCTGAAACTTGAAGTACAAAATTTAACTAGGTAGAGAAGAAGCAGATGTCAGATGACCAGAACAGCATAAATGAAGCTATAAATAGTATTTACAGATGTTTAACTTTAATTGTTCTTATACTTTATTTTCATACAGAGGTTAATTTTTTCTTTGAAAACCAGTATGGACCTATTTGAAAACTTATAGTTTCAAACTATGACACAGAAATTGCACTCTTCAGTATGTCCAAGAGAGACTCCTGTTCATGTACACCAGGAGAGATGTACGTGAATGATCCTCAGAGCACTCTCCGCCGAAAAACCTGGGTATGACCCAAATGCCCACTGACAGGGGAGTGGATAAATGAGCTGTGGTATAGTCAGAATGGAATATTATACAAAATAAGTGAACTGAAATTTACAACAACGTGAATGAAACTTAGCAATATATTGCTTACAGCAATATAAGTTAAGGATAAATCAAACATAAATATGCAATCAAAGGGAAGCAGGAGAATTATAAACAAAGAAATCAGGATGATGGTTATCAGGAATGGACTGGGGTATAGAGTAGATAACACAGATTCAACCAAAAATTGATCCAACAGTATTGGGAGGATGTGGGCTGGAAAGTGTCCATGTTCCCGGGGCGGGGGAGGTGAGAAGTAGCTAGATCTTCATATTTCATTGCACTATGGTGAAAAAAAAAAAAAGTCTTCAATTTAGTTCTGAGAAGCAGAGGAGACCGAGCAAACCAAAGAATCACAGAGTCAAGCCATATTTGCAGGAAGCACTTTGCCCTGTAGCACAAAGACATCACTGTGAACAGCTCCACAGGTATGAATCAAAGGAGATGGCGAAGAGTAAACGCAAAACATGGAGTCATAAAGTAAATGCCTGCAGGTGGGCACATGGCCCTGGGGTCCCCTGGCATGCATATTCACCAAAATGACTGGTCCAGGAAAACTCTTCTTCCTCAAAGATTAGTAACCAGAACAGCCAAGGGTCTATAGAAAATTAATCCAAGAGAAAAAAAGGAAGGAAGGAAGGAAAGAAGGAAAGAAGGAAGGAAGGAAGGCCAATGGTGGATGAAAATATCACTAGAAAATTGGTGATATGTATATGAAAGCTGTAACCAAATAAAAAATAGTAAAGCTCTGACAGGAAGGTAGGAAAAAAGGTAGTTCATTTATATTTTATCTTTAAGGTATATTTAAAGGTGATAAGTATATGTATATTTTACAATATCAAGTCAATGTGTAGAAAAAGAGAAAATACATTTTTCATTTATTGATCATAGGGTGGAATTATAAACATTGTCCAAAGAAAATGAGGATTAAGCACATTATAAAATCATCCCATTAGAACAAAATATAAGCCTTCCAAATGAGCAGAAGTAACAAACATAAAACAAAGCAAATATCATTTTGTGGGTTTTAAAAAAAAGGTTGAGAGAAGAAAATGTGACATAAGATAATGTGGCAGATCTATGCTCAGACATACCTCTCATGTCAAAAATGTAAATGAGCTTAACTCACCTATTAAATGAAAAAGATTGGCAGGTTGGATCACAAAGCAAAACCTAACTCTGTGCTGTTTACATAGAAATGTTGACAATAAAAGATGGGCAATAGTACAATCAGGAAAATGCAAATAAAAAGAGAGCAGGTGTCACAATCAAACAAGGTTGAATCCAGGTCAAAATCATTAAGCAAGTCAAAGAAACACACTTTGAATAATAAAGGGTCCATTTCTCAATGGAGATATAACAGTTATGAACATGCATCAAAGGAAATAGCATCAATATTAAAAAAAAAAAAGATAAGAGTTACGGTGACAGAGTAGATTACAGTTCATGACAGTTGAAATGGAAAAAAAATATAAGTAAAGCATATAGGTAACTTAAACATCCCAACTACTAAGGAATATATTGTTAATATAGCTTATACCTTGAAAACAGAGAACAGACTTCCTTTTCAAGGATCCATAAAACATTCATTCAATAAAGATAGATATGCCCTGGCCAGTGTGGCTTGGTTAGTTACAGCATCATCCCATACACTGAAAGGTCGCAGATTTGATTACAGGTCAGGGCACATACCCAGGTTGTGGGTTGGATCTCAGTCGGGAAGGCAACCAATTGATGTTTCTCTCTCTCTCCCCTGCCCTTCCCCCCCATGCCTGCCTCTCTCTTAAGAATCAACACATGCACAATGAGGTAGGTAAACCTCTTCTGTTCCTAAAACTGGACACAGTGTCTCTTCCCAAATTGCTTGTCAGTTTTGTGCATATACATGAAGATATTTTATGTATATATAAACAATATATTATTTTTCCCTTTTAACATAATTCTCTTTTTACATAAATTGTAGTATACTAAATATTGTTCTGCATATTGTTTTTCTCACTTAAGGACAGAGGTTAGTGATAAAAATTTTAAGATTGCATAGAGCCCTAGTTGGTTTTGCTCAGTGGATAGAGCGTCAGCCTGTGGACCAAAGGGTCCCAGGTTCTATTCCAGATAAGGGCACGTACCTCGGTTGCAGGCTCCTCCCTGGCTTGAGACCTGGTCAAGATGTGTGCAGGAGGCAACCAATCGATGTGTTTCTCTCACATGGATATTTCTATCTTTCCCTCTCTCTTCCACTCTCTCTAAAAATCAACAGAAAAATATTCTTGAGTGAGGATTAAAAAAAAAGTTTCCATAGAATTCCATTGTATGGATTGATTCATGAGAAATATACACCAAAACTATTTAAGTGAAATATATCAACTTGGCAAAGATAAAATAGTTTCGCCCTGGTCAGTGTGGCTTAGTTGGTTGAGCATCATCCCAAGCACCAAGAATTCACCAGTTCACACGGCTGGCGTGGCTCAATGGTTGAGCGTCGACCTATGAACTTGGAGATCACGGGTTTGATTTCCAGTCAGGGCATATGCCCGGGTTACGGGCTCGGTCCCCAGTGTGGGGCATGCAGGAGGCAGCCGATCAATGATTCTCTCTCATCATTGATGTTTCTATCTCTCTCTTCCTCTCCCTTCCTGCCTGAAATATACTCAATAAAAAAAAAAAAAAAGTCACCAGTTTGATTCCCAGTCAGGGCACATGACCAGATTGTAGGCTCAATGCCCAGAAGGGGGCATGCAGGAGGCATCCAATCAATGTTTCTCTCTTATCGATTTCTCTTTCTCTTCCTCTCTCTCTAAAAAAATAAAAAATATATATTTTAAAAAACATGTTGCCAATGTATCTCTACCCATGGTTGGCAAACTGCGGCTTGCGAGCCACATGCGGCTCTTTGGCCCCTTGAGTGTGGCTCTTCCACAAAATACCATGTGCGGGAGTGCACGTACAGTGCGACTGAAACTTCGTGGTCCATGCACAGAAGTTGGTTTTCGGCTCTCAAAAGAAATTTCAATCGTTGTACTGTTGATATTTGGCTCTGTTGACTAATGAGTTTGCCGACCACCGGCCTAGGTGGTCATCACGCCCTCACACATCACGCCCTAACGTTGTCACAAGATGGCCGCCACAAGATGGCCACACGCACAGCAGAGGCAGGGCCCAGTGGAGGAGATGGGTTGAAGCAGGGGAGGGCAGTTGTGGGCAATCAGGCCAGCATGGGAGCAGTTAGGCGTCAATCAGGCCAGCAGGGGAGCAGTTAGGGGGTGATCAGGCAGGCAGGAAGGCAAGTGGTTAGGAGCCAGTGGCCCCGCATTGTGAGAGGGATGTCTGACTGCCAGTTTAGACCTGATCCTCACAGTTGGACATCCCCTGAGGGGTCCCAGATTGGAGAGGGTGCAGGCCTGGCTGAGGGACTGCCCCCCCATGCACGAATTTTGTGCACTGGGCCTCTAGTAGAGCTATAGAGACCCTCATACATTGTTGGTGAAATAGAAATTGATACTTTCTATGGAAGGCAATTTATCAGTTAGAAATGCACATATTTTATTATATTTTATTTTATTAATCTTTATTGTTGTATTACATAGGTCCTCCTTTCCCCCCCATAAACCTCTTCCAGCCGCTCCCATCCTCCCTGCCGCAGACCCTCATCACCCCATTGTCTGTGTCCACAGGTTATACATATATGCATACAAGTTCATTGGTTGATCTCTTCCCACCCACCCTTTTCTGCCTTCCCTCTGAGGTTCAACAGTCTGTTCATGCTTCTGGGTCTATTTTTGATCATCAGTTTATTTGATGTATTAGATTTCACATATGAGTGAGATCATGTGATACTTATCTTTCTCTGACTGGCTTATTTTGCTCAGCATAATACTCTCGAGGTCCACTCATGCTGTTGCAAATGGTAAGAGTTCTTTCTTTTTTATTGCCATGTAGTATTCCATTGTATAAATGTACCATAGTTTTTTATCCACTCATCTGCTGATGGGCACTTAGGCTGTTTCCAAGTCTTAGCTATTATAAATTGCGCTGCTATGAACATAAGGGTATATATATATATATATATATATATATATATATATATATACACACACACACACACACACACACACACACACACACACACACACATATATACACTAGAGGCCTGGTGCACGAAATTCGTGCACGGAGGGGGGTGTCCCTCAGCCCAGCCTGCACCCTCTCCAATCTGGGACCTCTCGAGGGATGTCCGACTGCCCGTTTAGGCATGATCCCATTGGGATCGGGCGTAAACGGGCAGTCAGACATCCCTCTCACAATCCAGGACTGCTGGCTCCCAACTGCTCGCCTGCCTGCCTTCCTGATTGCCCCTAACTGCTTTTGCCTGCCAACCTGATCATCCCCTAACCACTCCCCTGACAGCCTGATTGATGCCTAACTGCTCCCCTGCCAGCCTGTTTGCCCCTAGCTGCCCTCCCCTGCAGGCCTGGTCCCTCCCAACTGCCCTCCCCTGCTGGCCATCTTTTCTTTTCTTTTTCTTTTTAATATATTTTGATTTTTTACAGAGAGGAAGGGAGAGGGGCAGAAAGCCAGAAACATCGATGAGAGAGAAACATTGACTAGCTGCCTCCTGCACACACCCCCACCGGGGATGTGCCCACAACCAATGCACATGCCCCTGACCAGAATCGAACCCGGGACTCTTCAGTCCGCAGACCGATGCTCCACCCACTGAGCCAAACCGGTCTTGGCTGCTGGCCATCTTGTGTCCACATGGGGGCAGGATCTTTGACCATATGGGGGCAGCAATCTTGTGTGTTGGAGTGATGGTCAATCTGCATAGTACTCTTATTAGATAGGACAGAGGCCTGGTGCATGGGTGGGGGCCAGCTGGTTTGCCCTGAAGGGTGTCCCGGATCAGGGTGGGGATTTCCTTGGGGCATGGGGGGGCCTGGGTGAGGGGCCTGTGGTGGTTTGCAGGCTGGCTACGCCCCCCGGTGACCCAAGCAGAGGCCCTGGTATCTGGGACTTATTTATCTTCTACAATTGAAACTTTGTAGCCTGGAGCGGAGGCCAAGGCAGGCCAGGGCTTCAGAAGCTTGGCTTCCTCCATCGCCGGGGGCAACCCTAGCCTCCTGCTCTTTCCAGCTCCGTGGCTGCCGCCATTTCTGTTTGGATTTATTTATCTTCTATCATTGAAACTTTGTAGCCTTGAGTGGAGGCCTAGGCGGGCAAGGGCAGGCGGTAAGCTTGGCTTCCTCTATTGCTGGGGAAACCCAAGCCTCCCTCCTGCTCTCTGCAGCCGCAGCCATCTTGGTTGGGTTTATTTGCATATTCACTACTGATTGGCTTGTGGGCATAGCGGAGGTATGGTCAATTTGCATATTACTCTTTTATTAGATAGGATAATTTTTTGATGCATATATTCTTTCACATATTTTTTGATACAGCAATTGAGCCAGGTTTAACATATTTCACTTGCTGTTTTATTTCCCTTCCTGTGAACTATTTGTTGATACCTTTTCCATTTTTACTAGTATACCAGTATTAGGTTATTATTGTTGTTTCTCCTTGATCTATAGGAATTCTTTATAAATTAGGGAAATTTACCCTTTGTGAAATGTGTTGCAATTTTATTTTTTTAGTTTGTCATGTCTATTAGTTGAAAGACTATTTTCCTGTCATCAGAAATTTATTTTAAACAGTTGAAATTATAAAAAATACTTATAAATGCCTTCTCTAGTGTGAGATTATTTAAAATCTCAGCTGATTTCTTCTAAAGTTTTTATGGTTTCATTTTTGACATTTAAAACTTTGATTCACTAGAAATTTATACTTTCTAGTGAATACAATTTTATTCATGTCCATATGCCTATGTAGTTAACTGTTTATTGAATAATTCATTCTTTCCTCACTGATAAGAAATTATTGTAAGGGTATGTGCTGGGGGGTGGGAGTGGTTGGGGAGAGGTCAATGGGGTAAAAAGAAGACATATGTAATACTTTAAATAATAAAGAATTTAAATTAAAAAAGGAAAGAAATTATTCTATATTCAACAAGAGGAAAACAGGGAATGGAAGAAGGACAAATAGAAAAATAGACAATGATTATAAACAGGAAATTTACAAAGAGGAAATTTAAAAGACTAACAGGCATATGAAAAAGATGTTCAAATTCCTTAGTCATCAGAGAAATGCAATTAAAATAATAATTGCCAAAAATTAAACTGGATTTGGTGGTGGCAATGCAGTGGAGGGCAGGAAGTGATACAGGAATTCACATGCACTGCTTCAGCTATTCTGGAGAGCAGCCCCTTAATGTGTATGGGTATCTTAGGACCAACAGTTCTAACCTAAGTATTTGTCCCAAATACATTTTCACACAGATCCAAAGGACACATGAATGAGTATGTTCATAGCTGCTCTGTGGTAGTGAGGGGGGAGCAGGAGGCAATTTGAATGCCCATCACTAAATGAATAGACAAAACATACCATTGCAGATTACTACTCAAAAGTTATAAACCAGCCCAGCCAGTGTGGCTCAGTGGTTGAACATTGACCCATGAACCCAGAGGTTCCGGTTTGACTCCCAGTCAGGGCACAGGCCCGGGTTGTGGGCTCAATCCCCAGTAGGGGGTGTGTAGGAGGCGTGTAGGAGGCAGTAATCCATGTGTCTCTCTCATCGATGTTTGTATCTCTCTCTCCCTCTCCCTCTGAAATATATTTTAAAAATATATATATGGTGTTCAAAGAAGCAGGCCCACACCAAGACGCATCATAATTAAAATGCCAAGGGTTAAAGACAAAGAGAGACTCTTAAAAGCAGCAAGAGAAAAGCAGTTAGTTACCTTCAAGGGAGCTCCCATATGACTGTTAGCTAATTTCTCAACAGAAACTTTGCAGACCAGAAGGGAGTGGCAAGAAATATTCAAAATGATGAAAAGCAAGGGCCTACAATCAAGATTACTCTACCCAGCAAAGCTATCATTTAGAATTAAAGGTCAGATAAACAGCTTCACAGACAAGAAAAGGCTAAAGGAGTCATCACCACCAAACCAGTATTACACGAAATGTTGAAGGGTATTCAGAAGAAGGAAGAGGAGGAGGAGAAGGAGGAGGGGAAGAAGGGAGAACAAGAAAGGGGAAAAAGGGAAGAAGAAAGAAGAAGAAAAAGGGGGAAGAGGAAAGGGGAAGAAGAAAGGGGAAGGAGAAAGGGGAAGGAGAAAGGGGAAGAAGAAGGGAGAAGAAAGGGGAAGGAGAAGGGGGAAGGAGAAAGGGGAAGAAGAAAAGGGAAGGAGAAAGGGGGAAGGAGAAGGGGGAAGGAGAAAGGGGAAGAAGAAGGGAGAAGAAAGGGAGAAGAAAAGGGGGAAGGAGAAAGGGGGAAGGAGAAGGGGGAGAAAGGGGGAAGGAGAAGGGGGAAGGAGAAAGGGGAAGGAGAAAGAGGAAGGAGAAAGGGGAAGAAGAAGAGGGAAGGAGAAAGGGAAAAAAGAAGGGAGAAGAAAGGGGAAGGAGAAAGGGGAAGGAGAATGGGGGAAGAAGAAAAGGGAAGGAGAAAGGGGAAGAAGAAAAGGACAAAGGGGAAAGAAGAAGGGAGAAGAAAGGGGGAGAAGAAGAAAGGAGGAGGAAGGTGGAAGGAGAAGGAGAAAGAAGAGAAGAAAAAGAGATAAAATAGGAATAATAAAATGGCAATAAATACATATCTATCAACAATTGAATCTAAAAATCAAAATAAACAAACAAGGAATCTAATGAACAAAATAAACCGATGAATAAAATACAACCAGAGGCATTGAAACATGGAACAGACTGAGGAGTCTCAGAGGGAAAGAGGGGTGGGGTGGGAAGAGATTAACCAAAGATCTTATATGCATGTATGCATTACCTATGGACACAGACAATAGTGGTAAAGGCCTGGGGTGGGGCAGCAACCAGGTGGAGGGGGGCAATGGGAGAAAAATGGGAGACATCTGTAATACTCTCAAGAATAAAGATTTAGAAAATATATGGTAAAAAAGGAAACAAAATGAGATATATAACATTGAATTTACAAATTAATAATATATGCATGCAAAATAATACACATATTTACAAGCTCCCACACAAACGAAAAGTTAAACTTTAGAATTTCTGTTGCAGGGTACAGGATGATAAGAAAAATTTCAGAGAGAGGGAGAGAAAGGAAAGAGATATTGAGAAGGGCCTTGCATAGACCAATGAGGATAATGTGCCACAAACTAAAAAAGCTCCTCAAAGTCACTAATAATCTCCATTTGCCAAATGCAGGAATCATCTCCCTGTCCTCGAGACCTGGCCCCTACCTCTTGCTGGGATTTATCTCCTTTATCTCTCCCCTATTTGTTCGCTGTGCTCCAGCCGTTCTGACCTTTCTTCCAATCCTTCAAGGTCACTCCCTCTGCAGACCTTACCTTTGCTTTTCTTTCTATGTGGTATGCTCCTTTATCATCTTCTCAAGACATTCTGTCTTAAATATGCCTTCCTCAGAGAAGATAAGCATAAGAAGTCATGAACTGTATTCCTTACTATCTATTAATGTTGATTCTGTTTGTCTCTGACATTGCCAATTAAGTTTTTCCTAACTTTTAACTCCAGAGGGCAAACCATCTTACTTTGCAGGTAAGTTGCAGCTAGGACAAAGAGTGGTATAATACTATAAAAGTGTTTTAGAAGTGGTAATATCGCTCCATTGCAAGGCTGGAGGAAAAGAGACTGAAGACAGAAAGGTGACAAAAATGCGACTCTAATGCAGAATCAGAAGAGGGGCAAAGGGAATGAGGATACTGGAGGTAAAACAGAGTGCCAAGGGGAAAATGGCAGCATTTTAGAGCTGGAAGGGACCTCTGGAACCATCTATTCCATCATCATCTTCAGGGAACGTAATAGGAGAGCAAAATAAAGTAACTACTCAGAATTCGTCTGTGACGTCACACGACTCCGAGCATCGTCCAAGGGTGACATTGTTCTTATCGGGTTAATGGAATTAACAGGATTTCCTTCAGGATGTGGAGCGCGAGCCCTGAAACTTACTTCCTACTTAATGGATGAAAACTGACAGTAATCGTCATCCATTTAATATGTAATCTAATTAGTTTATCTGGGAGTGCCTGCAAGGCGTGCCCAATCCAGGTTTCTCCCCCACCCAGAAGTGGATCATTCAGCACCCACTTTCAGAGAGTACGTCCCCTAATACCACCAAACCCTCTTAAGCACTTTGCGATTAATAGCAACACTTTAGTCTTTATGAAAGACCCCAAAGCTGTTCATTTGCTTGTTCCATTTCCCAACTGCAGAACGTTTTTGAGCATTTTCGACCCTGCCACACACAATCCCCCCAATCCCGCCCCTCCTCCCCCGGCCAAGCAAGGAAACTGCCGGTCTAGGGAAGGGCGGCCAGTGGGAGTCAGTGTTGCGCTCGGCGGAGGGAAGCCGCCGGGCGAGTCCGGCTGGAGTTAGCCATTTCCTTTCTTCCCCTCGATAAACTAGGGCTGCGGGAGCGCTGGGCGGGCAGGTACATCGGCTGGTCCTCGCATCCTTCTACCCTCTCCCCGAATCCGCCTGGAATAACCACCTGACAACCCAACTCTAGAGCCGAGAGCGGGTGGCACGTGCCCGATGAGACTCAGCGCCATGACTAGGTCGGTCCCAAGCACATCCAGACGCTCGCCCTAGGCTAGCGCCTCGGGTTTCCGGATGCTAATAGGAAGCTTCTCGGGAACCCCCCAAACCCCTCCCTTTTAGAAAGGGCGCAGACAGCGTCTCCGTTTCCAAGGAAACCGGCCTTGATATACGTCACTTCCGCTGACCTGTCTGGACTCCCAGACTGTGGGGAGGAAAACTGAGCCACAGCCACGAAGGTGGACGGGAGCGTCTCCTGACTGCGCATGCGCCCGCTCGCGGCCTGCTTCTATTTATGTGGGGGATCCAACATGGCGGCTGCGGCGACCCTGGCGATGGCGGTGGAGCCCATCAGGACATAGTGGCGGGGAAGGGGGCACGGTCCGCACCCACGGTGGCGTCGGCGGAAACGGCTGAGGGTGGTGGAGGGAAGAGAAACGACGGAGAGCAAGAGAAAGGGCGGACAGGCAAACAACTCGGCACAGACCTGAGCGCCGGCGCGAGCGAGGGCAGAGGGCCAGAACAGTAGGGATGGCGGAGCCGCGCAGAGTAGCGTTTATTAGCCTGTCACCGGTGAGGCGGCGCGAGGCCGAGTACCCTGGGGCCGAACGCGAGCCCGAGTACCCTCGCGAGCCCCCCCGGCTGGAGCCGCAGCCGCACCACGAGCCGGTCCGGGCGGAGCAGCCGGTCCCGCGGGAGGCTGCCCCTCGGTCGGACGCGCAGCCCCCGCCGCGGGAGAAGCCGCTCCCCCAGCGCGAGCAGCCGCCCCGAGCCGCCCATGTCGCTGCAGCGCGAGCCCCCGCGGCCCGAGCCGCCGCCGCCGCCGCTCCCGCAGCTTCACTTGCAGCCGCCCCCGCCGCGGGAGTCGGCTTCCCGGCCGGAGCCGCAGCGGAGGCCGCCGAGGGAGACGGTGCGCCTGGAGCTGGTGCTCAAGGATCCCACCGACGAGAGCTGCGTCGAGTTCAGTTACCCGGAGCTACTCTTGTGCGGAGAACAACGGGTACAGAAGGTTCCTCCCTCATCCCCGAGACCCCGGGAGCCTCAGGACCCGGCCGCCTTTCCCCCGTGGTTTGCACTTTCTGACGCCCGCCCTGCGCGTCTCGGGTCGCCCTGGAGGGTGGGCTGGTGGAGGGGGCAGGGGTGGAGCGGGTGGACCAATGGTTGGTGCTGCTTTCCTCTGCTTCCCGGGGTGAGCCTAGGCTCCCCGCGGCTCCACCGACCCCCGTCGAGAGCCGGAAAGCCGCTCCGAGCCGGTTTTCCTCCGCACCTTTCGAAACAGATTTTCCTCCTTTCTTTTTGCTTCCCACACAAATTCTGAGGGCCCTGCAAGTTGTGTGGGTGGGTTTTCCGCGTAGAGCTCCAGCTGCCCTTTCCCGTAGAAAGGAAGCGAAAACCTTGGGGGACACGCCCCTCCTCCCGATCCAGCAGGAAAATTGTGTAACCCCTCCGGTATTATCCTCGTCTTCATCTCTGTTTGTTACGCTTGGCGCTGTGGCTGCTCAGAGGCACTTGTGAGCGTGCAGGATTTTCCTTAATGGAAGGGGACTTAAAATTAATCTAAACATTTTCAGACGAAGAGTTCCACTTCAAAAATGAAGAAGTGTTAGTTATCTGGTTACTTGTTTTTCTCTCTTGTGTTAGTATTGGTAAACGTTTTTATATTTTTCTTCGGGGTTTCGTATTGTAATTGAAGGGGAAGGTGACTCTCCTGTTTTATTTGGCACCTACTACACTTTCTTATTTGAATGCATATCATTAGTTAATAAGTTTGAGTTGGCGGGTATTGCACTTGGCCATTGTACTTTTTGGAGAATGATGAAAAAAATGTTAGCTTTGAATTTTTAAAAACTTTATTGATCATATGTAGCTGTGCCTTGGATGGAACTGGTAAACAATGGAGGTAGAAGAGAGGTTCGTTGGTAATTGTAATTTTTGTCATGCGTTTGTGATTTTCAGAAGTAAACTAAAAAGGGAAATGATAGAGTGTAATAAGAGAATAGTTTCCTCTTGTTTAGAAATTATGTTCTTTATTAGGTTTTGCTTTAGCACAGGTCTAGTGGACTCCAGAAGTCACTTGTTTTGTTTTTATCCTTAACTATCTTTTAAAAAAATATATATGTTTATTGATTTTAGAGAAGAAGTGAGAGGGAGAGAGAGAGAGAAACATCAGTGATGAGAGAGAATCATTGATTGGCTGCCTCCTGCACACTGGGGATCAGCCAGCAACCTGGGCTTGTGCCCTGACTGGGAATCAAACGGTTCGGTTCACAGGTCGACACTCATCCACTGATATGCGGGCCGGGCAATCCTCAACCATCTTCATAGTTGAAATGAATGACGTCTTAGTTTAAAAATATCATTTTAAATAGTGTCACTAGATTTTCTTTATTTTATGGCCAACTAATCTTTTGATCATTATTTACAAATGTTGTTTGGTCATTACTAAATGTTTTCAAGCAAAACGAATTAAGGGTAGAGATCATTTTGGTCACTTCCTCATAACATTTTACCCTTTAAGCTCATTTTAGTGTCCCTGTTAATTATAAATGTCATTTTTTCCCCAAAACATTTTTTAAAATATTGGATTGCTGCATTTTTCAAATAAATTGTATTTTATCTTGTAATCTAAGTAGGTTGCAGTTTTACTTCTTAATCTGTTATAAATTGCAGATGAAAAGCATCCTTTTTGAGTAAAAAGACGTAAGAATATCTAACATTTACTTAGTTCTTACAGTGTACTAGGCACAGTTCTAAGTCTGGTGCATGGTTTATCTAGTTTCGTGCAGCAGAACTTCATGAGGTAGGAACCATTATCTCCATTTTACAAAGGATGACGCTAATGCATCTTTGCAACAAAGATTTGTCATATTTTCCTATGATTGCTTCCAAAGAACATATTCATTACATAATTATAGAAAATACTTTTCTAAAATAAAGTTGTCCTAGACCCATGAAAGGAAATCCTGGGAAGAGAGACCATTAAAAAGCAAAGTGTGGACATTATAATTGGTTTGGAAAGTGACAATTCCCAATTTTGGTTTTTCTTCTCCGTAGGGGATATCCAATTATTTTTAGGGATGTTGTAATATTTTCTAAATAGCTTTAATTTTGAGTTATTGTAATTGAACAACATACCATATACCAGAGTAAGAGTGGAAAGGGGAGGAAGAGAGATCTTATAAAAATTAAGAGAAAAAGATTCTAAAATTTTGAAATAGCCATCTAACATTGAATAAGAAAATTTTAGATTCAAATCCTTAAGTTGATAGGTATGGGTATAAAAAATGTGTTACCTGTGAACACCATCTATATTGAGGTGCATTTAAATCATCCCCCTTCATAAATACAAAATGAACAATAAAACCTAATTACCTGAATGCAGTATAGAATTTTTTTTAAACTCTATATTTTTTATTAATGTGGAAAAGCGAAATTAAATGAGCAAATGTTGGCAAAATATGAAAATCAAAATATCCTTCCAGGTTGTCAGGACACAGATTAGCTAAACCTTCGTTACTTCTGTAGAGTATTAAGTCCTCATTAAGTGGTTCAGGATGATGACTGAGGCATTGCAATCATCTCTATCCTGAAAGATTAATTTGTTCACCATTTCTGGCTAAAGGGAAATAGTACAATTTAGGAATACATTTTGGTAGTAATTGTTACAAAAAAAAAACATTTTTGTCTCTTGCCCTAACCGGTTTGGCACAGTGGATAGAGCATCGGCCTCTGGACTGAAAGGTCCCAGGTTTGATTCCGGTCAAGGGCATGTACCTTGGTTGCGGGCACATCCCCAGTGGGAGCTGTGCAGGAGGCAGCTGATTAATGTTTCTCTCTCATCGATGTTTCTAGCTCTCTATCCCTCTCCCTTTCTCTCTGTAAAAAAGCAATAAAATATATTAAAAAAAATTTTTTTTGACTCTTAGTAAACCAGAAAAACACTTAACCAGAACATGAATTTGTTTTGGCTTTTTTTTTTTTTTAAATTTTATTGATTCTAGAGAGGAAGGGAGAGGGAGAGAGGGATAGAAACACCAATGATAAGAGAGAATAATGGAGTGGCTACCCCCTACACTCCACTCCTCCCACTGGGGATTAAGCCTGCAATCAAGCCTGCAACCCTGGCATGTGCCCTGACTGGGAAGGGAATCTAGGCAATGACCTCCTGGTTCATAGGTCTATGCTCAGCCATTGAGCCACACTGGCTGGGCTTCTTTTGGCTTTTTTGTGTCTCCAGAATGATTAATTGAACATTTACTATAAAAGGAAAAATAAAGATAATCATGTTAATGTGATTATACGGTTATAGAATTCTATAGTATTCCATTGCCTTTTGAAAAAAATAGTGTTTTTTTTTTAATTTAGAATTTTTTTTAAATTGATTTTAGAGAGAGAGGAAGGGAGAGGGAGAGAAACATTAATGATAGAAAGAAACATCCATTGGCTGCTTCCTGCATACTGGGAATCAAACCTGAAACTTGGCATGTGCCCTGACCAGAAATTGACGGTGACCTCTCTGTGCATGGGATGGTGCTCAATCAACCTAGCCACATAGGCCAGGGCCCACTGCTTCTTATATTGCATATTTTGGATAACATATATGAAAGATCTCCTGAAAATGGTTTTGAGTCAAGGTCAAAGAACAAAATTATTGTCTCAATTTTGCCTGGTGGCAGTTGGTAATTTTGATATTTACTAATTTTCAGATGTTTTTCACCTGAAAAATCATACAACTTTCTTAGAGCCTTGGTTATAGGTAGGGAGTTATTTCTTAACTCTGAAAGAACAGTGAGTCAGTTTTTGTAAAGTTATATTTGTAGATTGTTGAGTAAATACGAGATTTACTATTGATGCCTATATAGAGTCTACATAAAATATTTTAGAATGTCATATAAGGTGGTCTTTAAAAAACAAAACAAAACCATATGTTTGTTTGCACATGTAAAACGAGTCAGACCAGTAGTAAGACCTAATATTTGAACTTCACAGTGACATGAAGGAACAGTTTATAATGGCAAGGCATGGTGATTGCTCACTGTCCTTAATGTCCTTAACTTTAGTCTCAACATAAGGTTGTACCCTGAACATGCCTAGTATTTCTTATTTTATTATCAATCAGTTCCAGCTAGGTTATTTCCTTTCAGATCATGTTTATATTTTCCATTGGTAACTCTTATTGGGATAAAGGATTCTGTAATTTATTAGTTATTATAATTAAAAAATTGATTCTAAAATTATTTCCTTTAAACTTTAAGAATTATCCCTTTATTCTAAATGCCCTAAGTATGATGAGTTGTTTTGTATTCATCCTGTCCATTTTTTCTGTCATATTTTTTAGACTGATTATATCTCAGCCTTTGTATCCAGAATGAAGTGTCTCAATTTCACAGTGTGCAAATATTTGTCCTTTGTGCATTTTTCCCCTTGCTCTTCAGGGTTAACCAAATCTGTATCCAGTATTTCAAACTTTCACATACTTTCATTATTAATTACTTGAAGATGCTACTTCAGTAAGAATATGTAGCCTCCCTTTTTTTTAAAAAAAATTAACTTTATAGTCAATTCTCTTGTAGCTCTTTGTTTTGGCTTTTTTGTATATTGAAAAGCCATATGTATGAAATGTTTCTGTTAAAATAGTAAACTTGAGTAAAAGATGTGATTTATTTTATTGTTTGTTTTGTTTGTTTATACTTCGTTTTGGTAAAAATGGAAAATGTGGGATCCTAGCTGTATGTGATTAACACATAATAAAATTTCACTCTCCCCTGCTAGAAGTAAACTATGTAATGTTTTCTGTTTGCAGTTATTTCACTTTCTAGCTTTGTTTAAAAGTGAAATGTATTCCCTGAATGGATAGCCATTGACAGGATGTAGGTGATGTAGAAGTTGATTCTGGGCCTCAGCAGAAAGCCAAAGCAGCTATAGATAACCTAGTGATAACACAGGGCAGATGATTAAATGCTGACTCTAAATTAATGACCTAGAGATTCCTTTAGAAGCATTTCCTGACCAAAGCAGTTAATCTTTGTTGGGAAGATCTCAAACTACAGTTATAAGTGGGGTTTTTATTTTTGCCTTCTTTTTTTAAAAAAATTTTTTTCTTTATTGATTAAGGTATTGCATATGTGTTCTTATTGCTCCCCCAACCGCCCCCCCCACTCATGCCCTCATGCCCCTGGTGTCTGTGTCCATTGGTTAGGCTTATATGCATGCATACAAGTCCTTTGGTTGATCTCTCCCCCTTACCCCCGCCCTTCCCTCTGATGTTTGACGGTCTGATCGATGCTTCTCTGTCTCTGGATCTGTTTTTGTTCATCAGTTTATGTTGTTCTTTATATTTCACAAATGAGTGAGATCATTATGATATTTATCTTTCTCTAGCTTATTTCGCTTAGCATAATGCTCTCCAGTTCCATCCATGCTTTTGCCTTCTTTTGAATGGGGTGACCATACAATCATTTTACAGTAGAGACAGTTTGCATTATTAAGTTCTTATCCACCAAAAAAAAAATTTAGAATGTATAAAAATCAGTTAAAACTGTAAATATTTTTATTACAAACCAACATTTCTTTCTAGTTATTTTTAATGCTTCTAACTTAATATTTGTTAATATTTGGAAAAAATGATTCTCATTGTTAAATTTAAGGATATATTCAACTCTGATTGAATTAATACTAATACTTTTATTTCTTTTCCCACTCACGTTGAATCAGAAGAAGCCCATTCACTCAGAAGACCCATTTAATGATGAGCATAAAGAGAGGCAAGAAGTGGAAATGTTGGCTAAGAAGTTTGAAATGAAATATGTGAGTATAATAAAGTGTTTCACCTAGGTAATTATATCCTATTGGCTGATTTTCTTTCTGTGATCGATTGGGAGAGCATATAATACCCATTGCCTACCTTATCTTGTTTTCAAAAATTGAATCCAAATAAATGGTTATAGATGGTCAAATAGACATTCTGATAGGCTTGTGATGGCTATAATACTAGCCATCATTATTTTATTCCTTCAAGAGTCAGGCAGTTTGCTTAACATATATTAACTTATAACAAAACTACAAGGTAAGTGGATTGACTACATTTTATAGATGAAGAAACTGAGGCTCTGAGCTCAAGGTTAAGGAACTGATCTAAGGTCCCCCACTGACAAGAACTAGGCTGCATATCAAGGTCTGTCTAACTCGAATCCTTTGCCCTTTCTACTGCCATTGAGAATGATACTTCGATGTCCTTAGTGTAGTAGTTCTCAACCCTTCCTGCCTCTTCAGGAGTTAAGAGAATAAATGTGTGTACTTCTGATCCTGAGATCAGAATTAGAAGCAGCATGACATTTCTTTGAAAGTGTTTTGTTTACCTTAAAAGTTCATGTACTTTTATTATTCTATGCTACAATAGAATATCTAGGCCCGGTCGCCCCCAACTTCCCTCCTCTGCCAGCCTGGTCACCCCTAACTGCCCTCCCCTGCAGGCTTGATCGCCCCCAACTGCCCTCCCTTGCAGGGAGGTCCCTCCCAACTGCCCTCCCCTGCTGGCCATCTTGTGTCCACATGGGGGCAGCCATCTTGTGTGTTGGAGTGATGGTCAATTTGCATATTACTCTTTTATTAGCTAGGATTAGTGAAAGTTGCACTTCAAACTGAAGCTAAGCAACATTAAAACCATTAGTCTTTTTTTTTTTTTTTTTTTTAATATATTTTATTGCCAAAACCAGTTTGGCTCAGTGGATAGAGCGTTAGTCTGCGGACTGAAAGGTCCCAGGTTCGATTCCGGTCAAGGGCATGTACATTGGTTGCGGGCACATCCCCGGTGGGGGGTGTGCAGGAGGCAGCTGGTCGATGTATCTCTCTCATCGATGTTTCTAGGTCTCTATCCCTCTCCCTTTCTCTCTGTGAAAAATCAATAAAAAATATATTTAAAAAAAAAATTTCGAATAAAAAATAAATAAATAAATATATTTTATTGATTTTTCACAGAGAGGAAGAGAGAGGGATAGAGAGTTAGAAACATTGATGAGAGAGAAACATCGATTAGCCGCCTCCTATACAACCCCCACTGGGGATGTGCCCGCAACCAAGGTACATGCCCTTGACCGGAATCGAACCTGGGACCTTTCAGTCCAAAGGCCAACGCTCTATCCACTGAGCCAAACCAGTTTCGGCCCGTTAGTCTTTTTTAAAATCAAGGATTAAAAACAAATATAACAGTCTGGCCAGTATGGCTCATTGGTCAACCCATGTAACAGGAGGTCCTGGTTTGATTTCCTGTCAGGGCACATGCCTAGGTTGCAGACTCGATCCCCCAGCAGGGGATGTGTAGGAGGCAGCCATTCGATGTTGATGTTTCTCTCTCATCGAAGTTTCCCTCTCTCTCTCTCTCTCTCCCCCTTCCTTTCTCCCTCTCTCTCAAAAACTCAATGAAAACATATTTAATCAAACAAAAAACAAATATAACATACAAAGAGAGCCTTTTCTCTCTTTTTTTAAAGGTTGCATGGTATTCTATTGTATGGACATACCACAGTTTATTTAACTAATCCCCAAATGATTTAGTTTTCCAAAAATCTGCTCTTGTAAATGGTGCTATAGTAAATTATTAGTAGCATGGCATTAAGTCTTGCTGGGGAGTCCTTGGATAGTATTTGACAGAAAAATAAGTGTTCTGAAATTAGTTGATGTGTAAAATTAAGTTTCCACAGACTGGTGTATATCGAAGCATTGTCATTGTGCAGGGATAAAATGTTGCTCTTACTCTAATCCAAATTAAGGGACTGTATTTCTTTCCTAGATTTTTATTTTACCTATTTACTCTCTGATTTTCATTCTTTTTATTTTTTTATTTTTATTGATTTCAGAGAGGAAGGAAGAGGGGGAGAGAGAAACATCAATAATGAGAGAGAATCATTGATTGACTGCCTCCTGCAGGCTCCCTACTGGGGATCGAGCCCACAACCTGGGCATGTGCCCTTGACCGGAATCAATCCTGGGACTCTTCAGTCCACAGGCCGACGGACGCTCTAGCTACTGAACCAAACCAGCTAGAGCTGATTTTCATTCTAAGTAAAGATTTAAAATACCTTGCCTCACAGCCGATCAATGATTCTCTCATCATTGATGTTTCTCTATCTCTCCCTGTCCCTTCTTCTCTGAAAGCAATAAAAAATTTTTTTAATAGTGAGGATTAACAAAATAAATAAATAAAATGCCCTGTCTCATGAAGGCTTTATGTGCATAAACCTAAAAGGACATGTAGAGGAGGTACAATTGATGTTTCTCTCGCTCCCTATTTTCTAAAAATCACTAAATATATCCTTGGGTGAGGATTAAAAAAAAGAAAATCATTAAGCTAAAACAAAGATTTTTATTGGTGCTTAGCGGTAGTAAATTCAGATGTCTATAGGTATATATGTATTTTTAAGTAAAAAAATCTTTTATATATTACATGTAAAGTCATGTTAACCCTCCAAAGTTAGATTTTCTTTTTCTAATTATTTTTTCACCTGACGAGAAAAAAGAGGGCTTAATTATTTAAGGTTTATAAACACAAAACTTGTATCCCTAGCTACCTTTTCTTATTTTTGTTTCCTTCATATTACAATTTAGATGTCTTTGTCATTATATCTGAAAATTAATGAAGGCTGTTTCTAGCCTTTGTCTTGGAATGAAAGATGAGTTATTTGTTAAATTTTGTGTAGAAATAATGAAGCATTGAGCATTTACAATAGGCGCAAAATGCAGCATAACAGTTGCCGTCTCCTGGAAAAATCTTGCAAAATAATTGGTAAGACGAGATATGTATGATATACAAGTGCAGTGCCAAGCAGTTCCATAGAAATGAATGACTCTCCTTTGGGGATCTGAAAGTGAGTGAAAGGCCAGTTCTGTTCTTGAAATCAGAATGAATTTTGTAGACTTTGGTGCAGAGTCATTGAATAGATACTTCCAGTCTCCTGTTTAACTACATTTCTCTGTAATCCCTGAATAACTTTTCTATCCTTTGTAGGATAGTAGTGGATGAGAGGCAATAGAGGCAGTATATTGTAATGGAAGGAGCCACAGGACTTACGAGTTAACACAACTGGATTCTGAGCCTATCTTTGCCATATTAACTAGGGTGACCTTAGTGAAGGCGCTTGTCTTTTTTATAATTTGGTATCTGTGAGGGGCAATAAGATCTGCCTAGCCAACCTTATAGCACAAGGGTTTTATCAACATCAGATTAAAAATTAGCATATTAGTCTTAGCCGGTTTGGCTCAGTGGATAGAGCATTGGCCTATGGACTGCAGGGTCCTGGGTTTGATTCTGGTCAAGGACATGTACCTTGGTTGCAAGCTCAATCCCCAGCCCTGGTCGGAGCGTGTGCGGGAAGCAACCAATTGATGTGTCTCTTTCATATCAGTGTTTCTCTCTCTGTCTCTACCTCTCCCTTACACTCTCTAAAAATCAATGGAAAAATATCCTTGGGTGAGGATTAACAAACAAACAAAAAAATAATATTAGTATGTGAAATATTGGGAGTGCTTTCTAACTGTGAAATACTTTTTAGTCATGTAAACATATCACTCTTTTATTCTGTACATGTCATAAATGCTTTTTAACATAAACATCTATGGTATTTTAACCTCTGTTAATTGAATAACCCACTGATTTTGATCTTTTCGCTCAGGCATTCTATTCCAAATGGACTTTCAGTCACTTTTAACTGATTCTTCTTAACTATTGTAGTCTTCTTAATGACCACAATCAATTATTTGGAACCTATTAAGAAAATCATCACACTAAAAATGACCTGGGAGAAGATAACTTGTCAGTGTAGGTGCTCACAAAAGATCACTCTTAAACAGCCAACAAAAATCTTTATTGACTTGGTTTACTGTCCTATAGTTTAGGAATAGCAAATTTCACATGTCCTCACGATTTTTGCTGTTCAGTCAGTGAAGTAGGCCAGATGGACAAGAAATGTGGACAATTGTCCGAAATAGTAGGTAGCACATGCCCTATCTAAAGGACCAGCTGTTACTCAGCTCCATCCCTTTGTTACTCTGCAGGAACTTGGGCTTAGGCTCCTCTAATATCTCATTCATTTATTTATTTATTTATTTATTTATTTATTACGTTTTTATTGAATTTGTTGGGGTGACATCCTGCCTAATAAAGAGGGAATATGCTAAATTGACCATCACTCCATCACAAAGATGGCTGCACCCACAGCTGAGGCCAAGTTCCCATAAAGAGCCTTAATGAGCAATCAGCGGGGACCTGAGGCTACACCCTCCCCCGCTCCCGTGGGGCTTGACAGGGGACCTCAGGTCATGGCCCCCCCCCCCCCCCCCCGCCCTGGTGTCAGGCTGGGAGACCTCAGGCCGCACCCCCCGCCCCAGTGCCAGGCCAGGGGACCTGAGGCCACGCCCCCCGCCTGGCGGGGCTTGACAGGGGATCTCAAGGTGCACCCCCAGTGTTGGGTTGGGGGAACTCAGGCCGCGCCCCTGCCCAGTGGGGCTTGATGGGGGACCTGAGGCTGCACCCCCCTCCTGGTGCTGGGCTGGGGGACCTGAGGCTGTGACCCCTCGCTTGGCGGGGCTTGACAGGAGACCTCAGGCCATACCCCCCACCCAGTGGGGCTTGACAGGGGATCTCAGGCCGTGTCCCCCACCTGGCAGGGCTTGATGGAGAATCTTAAGGCACGCCTCCCACCCTGGTCTGGGCTGGGGGACCTCAGGCCATGCTCCCTGTCCTGGCACCGGGCCAGGGGACCTGAGGCTACACCCCCTGTTTGGCAGGGCTTGACAAGGGTGGGATTGGCTGGGTCTGGATCTAGCCCAGTGGGGGGGGGGGTGGGCGGCCAGGTCTGGGTCTCACGCGATTTTGAGGTGCATGTGGGTGGGCTGGGACTTGACTCTGGGTCCCGCGGTGTGCCCCAGACTCTGACAGGAGGAAGGTTTTCATATACATTTTACTAATTTTCTTTCATCTCTGACACTTCTATTATAAAGGGCAAATAGCAATATTAAATTATTTCCTCTAATCTCCTTTTAATGTGCACGAATTTCGTGCACCAGGTCACTATTTTGTTAATAAAAGTTATATATGTTCCAGGTGTAATTCTATAATATATCTGTATATTGTATCGTGTGTTCGCCACCCCAAGATAATCTCTAACATTTCTTATTTATGTATTTACTTATTTATTTTTAAAATATTTTTATTGATTTCAGATAGGAAGGGAGAGGAAGAGAGAGAAACATCAATGATGAGAAAGAATAATTGATCGGTTGCCTCTGCACGCTCCACAATGGGGATCTAGCCTGCAATCCAGGCATATGCCCTGACTGGGAATGGAACCATGACCTCCTGGTTCAAAGGTCGATGCTCAAACACTGAGCCATGCTGGTTGGGCTATATATATATTTTTTAACTTTAATGTTGAAAGAACATCTCTTTCTTTTAAACGTTGGTTTCTAATTAGAACACCTACTGGGCCAGACAAAATACAACTGTGGGTCAGTTCTCAAAGCCTGGTTTCAGATGTTGATGAACTTGCTTTACTGTTTTTTTCCTAATATATTGAACTCACCAGTCCATCTACTTTTACATTTTGCCTTTTCTCCTCTGTGAGCAGAGTGGTTGGTGGTATACTAGGTGTACCAGTTAATAATGCGGATTTTTTTCAATAGATGGAGTTACACATATATTGATATATATGTGATTTGATATGTATGCTGTTTTGTTGTATTGACAGTAAGCTTCAAAACATATGTCAAATTTGCTGAAGGTGTTAACATCATAGATATTTTTACGCTTAAAAATGTCGAATTTCGTGCCAAAAAAAGAGCATTTGCAGGAAGTTTTAATTCATTATTTTGAAGAAAAAGTTATCATATACTTCGGGAAGCTTATGGTGAACATGCTCCATCACAAGATACTTATGAACGCTGGTTTAAACGCTTTAAAAGTGATGATTTCAATGTGAAAGACAAAGAACGTCCAGGTCAACCAAAAAAGTTTGAAGACCAACAATTATAAGCATTATTGGATGAAGATGCATGTCAAACTCAAAAACAACTTGCACAGAAAGATTAAATGTTGCTCAGCAAACAATTTCTGATTGTTTATAAGCAATGGGAAAGATTTTAAAGGAAGCAAAATGGGTGCCACATCAACTGAAGGAAAGAAAAATGGAAAACCAAAAAGTCATCAGTAAAATGTTGCTTCAACGGCATGAAAGAAAGTCTTTTTTGCATCAAATTGTGACTGGTGATGAAAAGTGGATTTATTTTGAGAATCCCAAACACACAAAATCATGGGTTGATCCAGGTCAACCATCAACATCAACTACAAGGCCAAATCGCTTCAGAAAGAAGACAATGCTCTGCGTTTGGTGGGATCAGGAAGATGTGGTGTATGATGAGCTTCTAAAACCAGGTGAAACCGATAATACTGATTGTTACCGACAACAAAGAATCAATTTGAACCACGCTTTGATCGTGAAACGACCAGAATGTTCCAGAAGACACGGCAAAGTAATTTTGCTTCATGATAACGCACCATCACACACTTCAAAACCAGTTAAAGACACGTTAAAAGATCTTGCCTGGGAAGTATTAACCCACCTACTGTATTCACCAGACCTTACTCCTTCAGATTACCACTTGTTCCAATCAATGGCAGATGCACTTTCTGAGCAGCACTTCAAAACATACGAAGGAGTGGAAAATTTGGTCTCTGAATGGTTTGCCTCAAAACAAGAAAAGTTCTATTGGGACAGTATCCACAAATTACCTGAAAGGTGGGGGAAATGTGTAGCTAGCGATGGACATTACTTTGAATAAAACACTTTTGATGTGTCTCCTGAAATTATCATGTTTTCTTTTACTACAAAATCTGCCATTATTAACTGGTACACCTAGTATGTGGGAGGATATGCCATTTCCATTGTGGAGGAGAATGTGTTTATAAGAAGTTTCAGAGAACTGAGCAAGTTAAATTCAATTGGGAGTTTCCAGATTTGAGCAAAGATAATAGGTGATGTTAGTGAATGCTGTGGTTGGAGAAAGACCCGAGTGGTAAGTTTATGGGCTTTTTGTGGTATTTCACATGTGTAGCTGTTGCTTGTGCTGGAGAGGAATTGCATGAAGTGGAGTAGGCTACCACTTAAGGGAGAAGGGAAGGATTACCTAGATAGGATGTGTCCTTTCTCTTGTGGCAGTTGCTTGGGGTAGAAGGATTGAGTAAGTAGTTGAAAAGCAGTGATAACAGAAATTACAGGGAGTAGAAACTTGTTAAAGGAGCACTCAGTATTGAATAGTTTGTGGTTTTCTTTTCCTGGTCTGTCCTATATTCATTGCCTATGTCCTATTTCCTGTTGTGTTGCTCTTTAGGTGATGTGGCAGTGCATAGTCAGCATTGATTGCTAAATTTTTGGGGGTGGCGGGGAAGGGGTATTATGACCTAGCGATTACTAAATTGATTTGTTGTACATAAATCTTATTAAATAACTAGGTTCAAGTTTTGACATCTTGATGGGCTCCAAATTTGTATTGGTTACTGTAGAAGGGAAGCAGGATACCGTTTAAATAGGCCCCCTTGTTGACAGTTTTTTGTTTTTTTTTGTTTTATTTTATATATAGTTTTATATATGTTTATTTTTTATTTTTATTCATTTCAGAGAGAGGAAGGAAGAGGGAAAGAGATAGAAACATCAATTTGAGCCACATGCCTTATTTCAGTTTTTTTTTTTTTTTTTTTTTTTTTTTTTTTATATTTTTGATTTTTTTCAGAGAGAGGAAGGACAGAGAGGGAAACATCGAGAGAGAGAAACATCGATCAGCTGCCTCCTCAATGATGTGAGTACATGCCCTCGAGAATCCCCACTGAGGCCGACGCTCTATCCACTGAGCCAAACCGGTTTCGGCCTTATTCTCAGTTTTAAGGCTCCAAATATTTCGGCTAAATAACCTAGATTCCAATTCAGTTTTTATATAGTTTCTAGGGTGAATTCGCTTTTTCTGAGGCCATGTATATTCTTGACAGGGAATGAGGTTGAGTTTGATGGGTGTAGATTTGTTTCTAAGCCTTCTAGGGCAGATGTTTGGAAGATTTCTTTTTGTGTTTTTTTCTCTCACTCTGTTACCCAGCCATCTTCAAAGGTCATGCTATCCTAGAATTGGATATAAATTCAGCAATCTAAATGAAAGTATGTAGCACAATACTTGGTGCCTAGCAGGGGTTGAGTTAAGACTATTTGAATCTGAATGACTCTCTGAATAGGAAGATATGTATTCTGCCAGGCATTTATTAGTATTTATGAAATCACATTATGACTTTAAAATCTACTTACTATACTGCGTAGACTTTGAATACCACTTTGATGCTTAATTCTATGTGATTTTGGACTCTCAGAGCCTAGTAGCTTCATATTTATTTTTAAGGAAAGATAAGAATATATTTGATGGTATGAAAGTAGTTTCTGAATAGCCTTTTAAATAAAAGTTGATCAAATTGAAGTAACATTGTTTTTACTAAAAACCAAAATCTCTCTATATATAAAAGACTAATATGCTAAGTGTCCCTCCCTCTGTCCAACTGGTCACTGTGACGCGCACTGACCACCAGGAGGCAGATGCTCAACACAGTGACTTGGCAGTGGCGGTTCTCGGGTGATGCATCCCAAAACTAGAGTGGAGGGAGCCCAATTCCTCAAGAGGCTGTGCGATTCCACCTGCGGCCATGGGTTATGTTGTTGCTGGGGCACTGTTGGCCCAAATCTGGTTTACTGCACACTTGCATTTGCATTCCACACGCTGTCCGACAGCAACTTTGCAGAGTGCCCTCTCGCACTCCGGGACCCCTCGTGGGATGTCAGAGAGCTGGTTTCAGCCCAGTCCCCGCAGGTCAGGCTGAGGGACCCCACCTGCCAGAGGGACCCCGCTCACTCCACAGATGCCTTTCAAGCCACAGCACCATCCCAGGTGTGGCCAGTCTGGGAGGGACCGCAGGAGGTTGGCTCCAGGGCATGTCTAACCCATCTCGCCAAGTCCCACCCCGCCAGCCACCTTCTAATTAATTTCCTTTCAATTGTACAAACCCGTGCACCAATTCACTGGTATATTCATAAAAAGTCTCGAGTGTGTGTTGTGTGTGTCTTTTGTTTTTTAAAACTGACTTTGTCTAGCCCTAGCCAGTTTAGCTCAGTGAATAGAATGTCAGCCTGCAGACTGAAGTGTCCCAGGTTCAGTTCCGGTGAAGGGCACATGTCCAGGTTGTGGGCTCAATCCCCAGTAGGGGGCGTGCAGGAGGCAGCCGATCAATGATTCTCTCTCATCATTGATGTTTCTAACTCTCACTATCCCTTCTTTTCTGAAGTCAATAAAAAATATTATTTAAAAAACAATGGACTTTGTCCAGAGAGGTTTGTTGTTTGTTTTTTAAAAATATATTTATTTATTTTTAATATATTTTTATTGATTTCAGAGAGGAAGAGAGAGAGAGAAACATGAATGATGAAGAAGAATCATTGGTCAGTTGTCTCCTGTATGCCCCCTACTGGGGATTGAGCCTGCAATCTGGGCATGTGCCCTGACTGGGAATCAAACTGAGACCTGGTTTATAGTTGACATCAACCACTGAACCACACCAGCCAGGCCAGAGAGGTTTTAAAGAATGGCAGTATTTTAGAATAACTATATAATTTCCAATGAGTGACTTCTTCATAGTAAGTACCACTCAACTGAGTGGAAAGGATATTAATATATTTTTATTGAATTTTTTTAACAGAGAGGAAGGGAGAGGGATAGAGAGTTAGAAACATCGATGAGAGAGAAACATTGATCAGCTGCCTCCTGCACACCCCCCACTGGATGTGCCCACAACAAAGGTACATGCCCTTGACTGCAATCGAACCTGGGACCCTTCAGTCCTCAGGCTAACGCTCTATCCACTGAACCAAACTGGCCAGGGCAAGGATATATATTTTTATACTTAAAATAATTATAAATTTTTATAATAATAAAAATCAATAATTAGGGATTTTTTTTTAAAAGGTATCCACATATATGGGACTGACACAAGTGGGTGTTATAAAGCACTTATGCACTCTTTCTGGGAGTTTTAAGAATTCTGTTGTTTACTCACATTATTAGTTGATCATTCACATTTACTGAGGGGTTACAACTTTTTTTTTTTTTTTTTTAGTATATTTTGTTGATTTTTTTACAGAGAGGAAGGGAGAGGGATAAAGAGTTAGAAACATCGATGAGAGAGAAACGTCGATCAGCTGCCTTGCACACCCCCTACTGGAGATGTGCCCGAAACCAAGGTACATGCCCTTGACTGGAATCGAACCTGGGACCCTTCAGTCCGCAGGTCGCCATTCTATCCACTGAGCCAAACCGGTCGGGGCAAGGGGTTACAACTTTTTTGGGCACTTCCTTGACTGGTTTTCCTGTTTGTTTTGGCCTTATGTTGTGTCTGCTCACTAAGGATCAACTTGGAAGGGCTTCAGGTAAAGCAGTTTGGGCAAACTTCTTACCACCACCAGCAAAATAAATTCTACTTACAAAGCACAAATAACAGTGTTAGTTTCTGTAGACCAACAACAGTATGATATTACATATACTATAAAAATATAATAACATTTTAAAACAAACTGAAGGGGGGTGTTAAAAAGGACAAGAAAGAATTCTCAACGCAAATAATAGTTTATTTCAGTTACTGATTATAACCACTTGTCATGACTTGCCTTTTAATTCCTTGGCCTCTTTGAGCTGAATAACTCTCTTCAACTTCCTTAAATCCCTTAGGAACAATTGAGAATCAGCAGTTTTAGGGTATCTGGGGGGAAGGCCCTGTATCCATAAGTGGTGATTATAGAAATCCGGGTGTACTATTTCTGTGCTGTGAAATAAGCTCTTGGCTCTCTTCCCACTGATTTAAATCTCTACTATTTCTTGTTGATAGGTTAAGAAAATCAGCAGAGGTGGAGAAAGATTAGGTTGTGACAGGACTGGGACAAATAGGGAAGCCTTGTGACCAGGGGATATTTTCTTCTAAATTGTAAAGACTGAAATCTTAGCAATAAGTGTCATGCTTGATCTGCCTTCCATAGGTGATAAATGGATGTTGGTTATTAATTAGATTTCTTATTTCTTGGAGGCAATAAGGGGTCCTGTACCAAGAATATCCTTGTATATTTATATGTTTTCCAGCTTAGTGTTACAGTGTAATCAGACTGCATTGGCTTGAAACACTGAATATCAAGTTAAGCAGGTACTAATGACTCAGTAAGTAATTTTCTTCTGAGTCATAGTGAACTAACACCCTAGGGGAATAATCTTAAAAGGGTTCCTTCATTTTAGATGTAGCAAAAATTCAAGGGTTGTTTTTTTTTTAATTTGGAAAATCTGTATATATAAAAGGCTAATATGCAGTGTCCCATCAGGAGTTTGACTGGGAGAACGGGAGTTCGATCACTCGCTATGACATGCGCTGACCACCAAGGGGGCGGCATGGAACATGGTGGCGACCAGTGGCAGTGGTGTGGCGCTGAGGGAGTGAGGGAAGGAGGAGACGGGGAGGCCAGGAACCTGATCGGCCCTGATCTCCGGCCAGGCCTAGGGACCATACCTGTGCACGAATTTCGTGTACATTTTATATTTTTATAAGATGTATTTATTATGTAAACTGTTAACATTCACTACAGAGATCCAGAGAATTTATCAAGTAAGACTTTGATTCTGCTGCAAGGAATATTCTTGTTAAGGATGCTGAAAAAGCACTTCAAAATAAGTGGTAGGGAAGACACTATAAAATAATCCTTTGCCAATCAATTTTGAGTTACTTTAGTGTAATGTTAATATTTTTTTAAAATATATTTTTAATGATTTCAGAGAGGAAGGGAGAGAGGGAGAGGGAGGGAGGGAGGGAGAGAGAGAGAGAGAGAGAGAGAGAGAGAGAGAAAGGAAAGAAAGAAAAGAAACATCAATGATGAGAGAGTATCATTGATTGGCTGCCTCCTGCACACCCCCTACTGGGGATTGAGCTTGCAACCTGGGCATGTGCCCTTGACCGGAATCAAACCCGGGACCCTTCAGTCCACGGGCTGACGCTCTATCCACTGAGCCAAACTGGCTAGAGCTGTAATGTTAATATTTATGAGTTAACTGGTTTGTGCCTTTTTTGCAACTGTCAGAAGTTTGGTTCCATTTTATACCATTTGCATTCACTGACTTTTGGCATAATTGGGGAACTAGAGAACTGAAGTTGAAGAATATAAAAGGGGAGGGGGAAGGCAGGAGACAGGCAGGGGAGAAGTTTTTCCAGGGAAGGACAGAAGCTGAAGAAAAGAAAACTCAGGTCAGAAAACTGGTGGCCTCTATGTTGAAGGAGGTAACTGGATATGCCTGAAAGCCATGAATAGGTAGAGAAAAGACTGTAACCTTGGCTATTGGAGAGGGATTTAAGGAAGAGCTATTAAGGCATGGGTGTGTCAAATATAGGTTATCCAAAGCTCTTTGCCCAGTGGGATTGCAGTCAAAAACTGAATGCTGTTGAACGTGTGATGGACCAGACCTAAGAAAATAAAATTTCTTGAATGGGTAATATATGTACTTAATAAAACATCAAAAGATAATATGAAAAGTAAATCTTCTCTCTACCCCAGCCAACTGGTTTCCTCCTCAGAGATAATTGCTGTTTGAGGTTTTTCCAGAGATCTATGTTTATGTAAACATTTATATATCTCAAATATTTTGTTCATTGTAAAGAATGTATAAATACAGATAAACAGAAGAAAGTAAAAATCCCCTAGTCATGTATAAATCCATTGCTAGGCATAACCACTCTTAATGGCTTGATGATTATCCTTTCCGAGCTTTTTGAAATGCATGTGTGCTTACATATATGCTCTCTTGCACCTAAAAATTTCTTTTAATCACCTGAGTAACACATGAATACGTTCCTGTTATTAAAAACAAATTCAAGTAATAAATATTAAACCAAAGTTTTTCTTCACCACTGTCTCCAATTATATCCTTTTTCATTGCTAATAACCACAGTTATCTGCTTGTTATGATTCTTTGAGCATTTTATATATATACTAGAGGCCCAGTGCACAGATTCATGCACCAGTGGTCCCTCAGCCTGGCCTGCGGGGATCGGGCTGAAACTAGCTCTTCAACATCCCCCAAGGGGTCCTGGATTGCAAGAGGGCGCAGGCCAGGCCAAGGGACCCCACCGGTGCACAATCGGGGCCGGGGAAGGACCACAGGAGGGCTCCAGGGCATGTCCAGACCCTCTCACCCAGTCCCAATCAGCCAGACCCCAGCAGCAAACTAACCTGCCGGTCAAAGCGTCTACCCCTGGTGGTCAGTGCGCATCATAGCGACTGGCCAAATGGTCGGACACTTAGCATATTAAGCTTTTATTATATAGGATTATTATTTTAGATCTTTATTGTTGAAAGTATTACATATGTCCCTTTTTCCCCCTTTGCCCCCCTCCAGCTCGTCCCCACCCCTCGCCCCAGGCCTTCACCACCCTATCGTCTGTGTTCATGACTTATGCATATATGCATACAAGGTCTTTGATTACCTTCCACCCACCCACCCTCTCCTGCCTTCCCTCTGAGATTCCACACTCTGTTCCATACTTCCATGTCTCTGGATCCACCCTGTATAGCAAATGTCTGTGAGAAAGATGACCTCCTCACAGGAAACGGGGGTGTCTGCCTTGTGAGCTCTTACCCCAGAGCCCCGATCCTGGCTTCTGCTCACACAGCTCCAGTCCACTCTGCCCTCCCTCTGTCGGAGCACAAGGTGAGTGGCTGCACACGGAATTTTGTGCATTGGCCCTTTAAGAGGATGCCTGCATTTCCAGCCGTCTCTCTGCAGGAAGCAACCCCACTGCTTTTCACAGCCAGATGTTATGTGGGTGCCCTTCTCAGTTCTGTTGTTCTCTGCTGGGGGACCCAGCTTGGGGATTAGACCCCAGAGTTCTCAGTGGCAACCCCCCATAGCTGAGATATCTCCCCGGAACCTCAGTTGCTGTATGTGGAAGCCTGGCCAGCCCTTTTGCACCTCTGCTCCTCCTACCATTTTCTATTGTGGTCTCCACTTTCGGTCCTCTGTTTTCAGGGTTCTCTCAAATGAGTCTTCATTTGATTATTCAGGAAGTCTTTATTTTAGTTGTAATTGCAGTTTGCTCCTGGGAGCATGTCTGTATAGCATCCGTTTACTCCCCCGCCATTTTTAATCTTCCATTGATTTTTAGAGAGTGAAAAGGATGGGGGGAGGGGGAGGAGAAAGAAATATTGATGTGAGAGAAAAACATCAATTAGTTGCTTCTGCAACCCAGGTAAGTGCCCTTGACGAGGAATCAAACCTACATCCCTTCGGTGTGGACTGATGCTCTAACCATGTATCAACACTGGCCAGGGCAACCATGTTTTTTGTTTGTCTTTTTAAATATATTTTTATTGATTTCAGATAGGAAGGGACAGGGGGAGAGAGGTAGAAACATCAATGATGAGAAAGAGTCATTGATTGGCTGCCTCCTGCATGTCCCCTACTGGGGGTTGAGCCCGCAACCAGGCATGTGCCCTTGACCGGAATTGAATCCGGGACCCTTCAGTCTGCAGGCCGACACACTATCCACTGAGCCAAACTAGCTATATTTGTTCTTCAGGACAACCATGTTTTAAAATGATTATTAACATTGAATGGATGTGTCATAGTATGTACAATTTATACCTTTATCATTGTTATGGTACTATAATTGATATACTAGTAATACTTAGTAAAGATCTTAAGTTTGTATGATCCTTTTTGAGATTAATACAATTATAATTAAGTAAAGCTTTAGATATTTTGTTTACTATCATTGATTATACTCATCTTTACTTACTTAACCATTTTCTGCACATATTAGATTATTATGGTCTCAGAACTATTAAAAACAACTAATGTTTCCTGTGGTAACTGCTGGTTTCCTTGACTAGACTTAAATGTTCCTAAATTTCCAGTTATCCATAAGTTATTTATACTTATGCATATGGCTGATTCTGCCTATTACAACAGAAGCTATTTGGTTTTTATTGTTATTTTTTTAGTTTTCCCTGGGTCAGTCTCATAGGCAGCTAGTGCCTAAACAAAAAAAAATATGTTAGGACAGCAAAAAAAGATCATTGTGATTTTTAAGTTGAAAGCACCAAGGAGAAAAGATTTAAAACTTGGGTTGAGCTGTGAAGGTAGGAGAATTTAAAGAGGATTAAGAGATTATTGCAAATAAGGGGAAAGAATGAGGAAAGATAAGCAATGTGTTTGGGGTGAGTGGATAGATTGAATGGATCAAAGTGTTTAAGATGGAAAATTTTAAGAAAAAGTTGGAAAGTTAGTTTTGAGTCAACATGTAGAAAACATTTTGTTAATGCCATAGTAAGGGTTTTAGGTTTATCCTATAATAGGTAGATTGCTTCTAAAGCATTTTGAGCAGGGGAATGATATGAAATGCTATTTTAGAAGTATTAATTAAATGATGTTATGTAAGATAAATTGAGGATAAGGGACGAGAGGCTAATTAAGGCATTCATTAAATTTAAGTGAAAAATAATAGCCAGCATTATAGCTATGGCAGAATGGAAAGAAAGCCATAGGTGTGAATAATCATATGAATAAAGCTTTGTAGAGGGAGAGAGTTGA
Organism: Ia io; assembly: GCA_025583905.1. Classification (NCBI taxonomy): domain Eukaryota; kingdom Metazoa; phylum Chordata; class Mammalia; order Chiroptera; family Vespertilionidae; genus Ia; species Ia io. The sequence goes on from JAJQQW010000016.1 coordinate 28,058,220, forward strand.
AGTAGAAATAATCACAAGGGGTTTAAAAATCAGCATTATTGAAATATAATTAAAATAGATACAATTTATCAATTTTAAATGTGCAGTTTGATGAGTTTTGGCAAATGCACACATACTCTACTGCCACAATCATGATATAGAACAATTTCTTCACCCCAGAAAGTTCCCTTTTATTTCTCTACAGATAATCCTCTCCCTCCAGCCCTGACCTCTGGCAACCTCTGATCTACTTCCTGTCACTAGGTTTTTGGATTTTTTTTTTTTTTTTTTTTTGCCTTTTCTAGAGTTTCCTGTAAATGGAATCTTAGGATCTTAATGCTTCTTTCACTTGGCATCATGCTTCTGAAATTCATCCGAGTGTTGCATTGTATTAGTAGTTTCTTTCTCTTTGGTTGCATAGTAATCCAGATCCATTCACTGGGTGATGGGCATTGGGTTGTCTTCAGTTTTTGGATGCTATGATTAGGGCTGCTCTGGGTACATATATATAATGGAATACGTATTACTTGACTATAAAAAAGATTGGACTCTTACTATGGATGGACCTAGAGGGTATTATGCTAAGTGAAATAAGTCAGACAAAAGAAGACAAATACCATATGATTTCACTTATATGTGGAGTCTAAAGAACAGAATAAAGGAACTAACAAAACAGAAACAGACTCAAAGTGGCTGTATCATTTTGCACCAGCTGTGTAGGAGTGTTTTAATTCTTCCTCTTGTTAACACTTGGTATTACCAGCCTTTTTAATTTTAGTGAATAATAAAGTTTTAAGGCAGGGAAATAGAATGAATAGAATGATAGTTGTAGGTTCACGGGTTGATGCTCAACCACCGAGCAACACCAGCCAGGCTGTTGTTTCACTTTTTAAAAATTTTTTATTTGGAAAGAATTATAATAAACTCACAAGAAGCTGCAGATAATAGTGCAGAGAGGTCCCTTACACCCATTATCCATTTTCTCCCAGTAGTAATATCTTTTATGTAAGTAGAGTTAATCAAAACTAGGAAATTGACACTGGCACAATACAATTAACTGTAATACAGACCTTATTCAGATTTCACCAGTTTTTTCATGCACTCATTTTTTTATTTTCTTGTATGTCTATGTGTATAATTCTATGGCAGTTTTAAAAATAAGAATAGTTTGGTTTATTGGAAAGTTTCAAAGCTAATACAAAGGATTCCTGTATAGTCCTCACCCACTCTTCCTTAGAACATCTTACAGCTATATAGCACATTTGTTACCTTAACAAACCAACATTGGTACACTGCTGCTAATTAAATTGCACACTTTTTCAGATTTTACTAGTTCCCCATTAATGTTCTGTTTAGTTTTTTCGGATACCATCCAGAGTACAGCAGCACACTTAGTCATTATGTCTCTTGAGGCTCATCTAGACTGTGACAGTTTTTCATATTTTCCTTGTGGGTTTTTTTATTATTGATTTCAGAGAGGAAGGGAGAGGGAGAGAGAGATAGAAACATCATTGATGAGAGAGAATCATTGATCGGCTGCCTCCTGCATGCCCCATCCTGGGAATCGCCCACAACCCGGGTATGTGCCCTGACTGGGAATTGAACCTGGGACCCTTCAGTCCGCAGGCCAATGCTCTATCCATTGAGCCACACCAGATAGGGCTTTCCTTGTTTTTTATAATCTTGACAACTTTGAGGAATACTAGTCAGTTATTTATAGAATATTTCTCAAATTAGTTTATTTGATGTTTTTCTCATGGTTTAGTTTGTCATGATGCTTTTCTCATTGTTAATCTGTAACTGGGATTATAGGCTTTTGAGAGAAAGAGCACAAAGTGCCATTTTTATCACACGACGTCAAGGGTATATACTATCAACATGACTTATCATTGTTGATGTTGACCTTGATCACCTGGCTGAGGTAATGGTGGCCGGGTTATTTACTGTAAGGTTACTTTGGCTGCTCTTTTTCATACTCTGCTCCTTGGGAGCAAGTCCCTAAGCACAACTTACATTCAAGACATCAGAGGACTTAAATTCAACCTCCTGGAGGGGAGATTGCCTACAGAAATTATTTGGGATTCTTCCAACATGTATTTTTCAACTTTATGGAAATAGCATGAGTACTGAATCATTCTGACGTATTTGTTCTTTGCAGGGTGGGAAACCCCGTAAACACCGGAAGGATCGGCTACAAGATTTAATTGATATAGGCTTTGGCTATGATGAGACAGATCCATTTATTGATAACTCAGAGGCTGTGAGTAATGCATCTTTAATATAGCAGTAATTATTTGTTGGGAATAGAAGTCAAGGGTAAGATAAAGTAAGTAAAATAGTTCAGTGAATGTTTTTACAAACTAATCCCCTTTTGATATACATTTAAATTGTTTCTAGTTTTATGTACCTACAAATAATTGAGCGTCTGTGTACACTTTGTGTACTTGAGTAAATATGTGTGTAAGATAATTATAGAGTGCAAATATATGTGTAGGATAAATTTCTAGCAGTGGAATTTATTGATCAAAGAGTATTTACATCTTGAATTTTTATTGATATTCCCAAACTTGGGCCAGGTGTGTTTTCAAATGACTTCCATATAAGAATCATGTGTTCTTGAGAATTGGAGCTACTGGGTTAAAGTTAATCTGGAGACATCTTTAAAATTTACTTGATTTTGATTTTTTTATTGCTGCCAAGACTTCCTACAATGGCGGTAATTTAATGCCAGCCTTTTACCAGCATGTTTTGATCAAGCCCTATGCCTTTTCCCCTGGAATCCTCTTTCTCTTATAAAAGGAAGGGGATTTAAGAGAGCATTTAAAGCCTATAGCAGTCCATTGATCCCATAGCAAATGAAGGAGGGTATGTCATGTTTTGGGTAGGTAAGGTATATGTTCTTACATTCTTCTCAGAGTACTAGTGTAGTCTAAATATTGTTGTTATGATATTCTTTTCAGTGTGCAGTGATTATGTAGGATATATAGAAAGTGACACTGAAGTGATTATTATACTACCCACAAATTAATATGTCTTTTTCCTTTTATGACAGTGCTTGGTTGCATAGATAATGACAAGGCATATGATGTGGTAGGAGAGTGATAGGATGGGCTTCCAGCATGAGACATACTGGAGACCCTGTCATCCTTCTAAGTTACTTTGGAGTTCTGACATAAACTGATTAACCCTACCAGGCATCCTGGCTTGTAGAAGTAAAATACTGACTGTACCCTTTAGAATAGAGGTTGTCAATGAGTAGGTTAGGCCACGGCATATTGTCAAGAGTCTTGACTTGATTTGGAACTCAAGTCAAAAGTCCTAGAGTCTAGACCTGACTCAGTTTCTAATTTGCCATAGACCCAGACCAGGTCTTTCAGCAGCATCCATTTTGCTATGATTGGCTTGTCCAGCAGAATTACTCTGAGACTCCAATAAGATAATGACATGCTGAAAAGCATAAAGCATGTAAAAAGCATTAAAGCCAACATTATATGTAAAATAGACTTTGAATTAAAATAACCCAAAAAGGAACTTAGTCATATATAAATGGACATTTCATGTACTGCGGCTTATATAAAAAGCATTTTTTTAAATTAATAAACTTAATTTAAGAGCAATTTCAGGTTCACAGCAAAATTGAGCAGAAGGTACAGAGATTTCCATGTATTCCCTGTCCTCACACATATACAGCCTCCCCCATTATCAGCACTCCCCCACCAGAGTGGTACATTAGTTATAAGGAACCTACATTGACACATCATCACCCAAAGTCCATAGTTTACTTTAGGGTTCACTCTTGGTGTTGTACATTCTGTGGGTTTTGACAAATGTATAATGACCATTATAGTACCATACAGAATAGTTTCACTGCCCTAAGAAATCTCTGCCCTGCCTATTTGCGCCTCCCTATGCCCTGGCAACCACTAATCTTTTTACTGTACCCATAGTTTTGCCTTTCATAAATAGCATTTTCAATATTTTCTTCTGTAGTATTCAGAATTTTCAAATAAAGTGTTTTGCAAACTGACTTTTGCAGTCCATAATTGGATTATACATCAATTTAGAGAGTGACCAGCATTTTTAAAGAAAATGAGATAGAAAATAATAGGAGCTGTCATAGTAAACCACTGATAGGCTCTGTGATTTTGTTTATGTGCATGTGTGTGTTCATGTGCACTGGATTTTGATGTTGATGTGTAATGTATTTTTCACCTGGTTGTGGTAAAGAAAATTTGAAAGCTACAGCTTTAATAAATAAGGATAAATTTTGTAGGTATAAGTTGTATAAAACTTATATAATTACTTACATTACAGGATAAGATACGTCACTCTTTTGTAACAGGGAATCAAACTCAAAGTTCAGGTTGTTTAATGACAAACAAATAATTACATATTGTTGTCTTTAACAGATTATTTGGTTCTTTCTATGAGATAATTCAAACATAAAACAGTGTGATCCAACTAAATGATTCACTGTTCTTACCATTGATTATGTTGCCAGTAAGCTTTTACTGTTCTTATATTATTTGATAGAGAGTGAAAATAATCTGTTATAATTAATTTTCAGAATCATGTGCTTATTGCTATAAATACATGAAAATAAATGACATTGAAGATATTTTTAGTCTTACACTTAAATGCTTCCAAATTTTTAAAAGACTGAAAGAAAAATTTTTTTATTATTAATAAATAATAATACCAGACACGAGTAACACTTTTATTTAGGTTGTCTTTTTAATTTCACTAGAACTTTCCTCTTGTGTTACAATTCCAAAATATTGATGTTAAGTGATTTGCTCTGGGTCACAGTAACTAATCATTGGCAAAGGATTTGAATCCAAGCCTTCTGATTCTCAAGTGCAGTGCTCCATTGGATCTTAACACATTCTACCTGAAAGAATAAATGACATTTGCATAGAGAATTTGCTCTCCTGAAGAGTGCTCTGGTAGGGAAAGCTCAGCAGAATACTGTGGAAGACACATGTTAAGCACATCCACCTGCTCGAACACCTAGTGATAAGGGTGTTTCCCAGGTGAGAAGCTGCTTCGGGTAGTGGATGGGTGGGGAGTCAGCCAGTAACTCTGCCAATAAAGCTAATAAAATTACTCTGGCAAGGTTCTTGACTCCTCTGAATCTGGTTTTCAAATGGAAAAATATTTGCCTTCCTTACCTCACAAGGGTGTCAGAAAGACCAAGTGAAACAATGTATAAGAAAAAGAATTGTACGTTATAAAACAGTGTACAAGTATATGTAAGCAGAAGGACAGGTGTATTTATCTTATCTGAATTACACATTTTCAAAGTAATTACGAAATAAAAGTCTTTTCACTTTTTATCCTTTACTCCTTCCATCACTCGTTTACTTGTAGACAGTACTGGACCCCTTCTGAAAGTCTTACCTGTAGATCTTTATGTGGCCCATGGAGTGGAGCAACAAGAAAGGACTTCATGGATTTTTTTTCTTTTTCTTTTCTCACTTCATTTCTTTTTTTGATTCTAGATGATTAAGCCAGATTTTTTTTCTTTTCCATTTTCCATATAATTTAAAAGGACACATGTTAAAATCAGAACTTTTGTACTTAACCTTAATAATCTTATAGTAACTAGTCTGTTGAATAGATTTCTTGCCAATGGCAAAGAACTTTCTTTAAAAATCTGACTTCCTTAAAGACTAGTTATATAGTAAGAACCCTTAAATAGATAGAGTTCTGGAGACTCCAGGTAGCAGATATCTCGTTTCTGTTAGATAACTAGTTTCTTTTTTCCCTCCCGATACAAATGCCTTCATTTGGTTAAGATTGACCATTTAATGGTTGCACTTTGTCCATCTTCATCAAGTGAGATATGATAAGCTTTATAATCCAGATTTAGAGGACATCAGCATTAAGGATATTCTAAGTCAGACTTTCAGTCTGATTTAGGCAATTTGAGTCTCTTGCTCCAAGCAAAGTGCCTAGCTCGTTAGGCCCCAGTGTGTGCTTACTGAACGTGGCAGTACCTTTTCTGCTTCCCTTTAAAACATGTACATGCTGTTTTCCTTTTGAACGTTTAAAATTTTTTCTCCACTTAGAAACTTAGAGCTAAGACAAAATAAATAACTTTGTTACTTTTTTTTTTCTTAAACATTTTATGTATTTATAGTGGTTTTCCTTGTTAACCTTGTTATTTTTTATAATCTCCTTATGAATAAAATTATATACTGATGTAGTAGGAAATGAAATTTATTATTTGTCTGGACATTTATTATTACTTAATTTATTTATTTAAAAATCCTCACTCGAGGATATTTTCCCATTGATTTTTAGAGAGAGTGAAAGAGAGAGGGAAAGACAGACAGAAATATCGATATGAGGGAAACACATTGATCGGTTGCCTCCTGCAAGAGACCCGACCAGGGCCTGGTCCAAGGAGAATCCTGCACCTGAGGTATGTGCCCTTGACCGGAATCGAACCAGGGACCCTTTGGTCCGCAGGCCGACACTCCATCTACTGAGCCAAACCAGCTAGGGCTGCCTGGACTTTTAGTCATCTGCTTTTAACTTGTTTGAATTTCTCATCAGAATCATTGTCACTAAAAATAGTAGCAGTGATCCTTAAATTTTTCTCAGTAGATGACATATTTAGAATTTGTTCCATTGTTCCAGAGTGCCTTTCTAATAAATGCTGAATGATTAGAGCTCATTTTTATTCTAGATACTAACTTTTTCTAAACTTATTCCAGAAACATACTCACTGCTGTTAGTTTTGCAGTTAGGATTTAAGGAAGATGCTGACCTGGTGATTGAATTTATTTGGCATATTTATAGAATTAAAGATAATAGGATGTATATGAAACTTTTTTTTCTTAATCTAGTATGATGAATTAGTTCCTGCTTCTCTAACAACAAAATATGGAGGATTTTATATCAACACTGGCACTCTACAGTTTCGCCAAGCTTCAGATACTGAAGAAGAAGATATTACAGATGACCAAAAGCACAAACCATCCAAAGTGAGTTTATTCGAAATTGCAACAGTAATGATAGCATTCAATTAATAAGATATGCTTTTTGACTTTTACTTGTGCTTTACACTGTGACTAGAAGGGAAAGTAAATTGCTAACCATTCTTTAATGAATCCATAGTTAATTACATGCTTTAAAGTAAAATTATGTAAATATGGGGGAGTGATATTTATATCACAGAACTATATTTTAAAAATTTATCTCTACATATGTTGTCTAATAATCTGTTTCTGGGATATGGTTAAATTTCCAGGGTATATGTTAAATCTTGGTATAGAAATGACTATTAATAACCATTACTTTTTCTAAGATACAATTTGTAAAGCAAATTCTATAGAATATATATATTGTATTTGGGAAATGGAGAGAGTGTTCTTAGATAAGTGTTCTTTGAAGTGTGGCAAAGATATACCAAAATCACCAAAATGTTTGTTAAAAATACAGATTATAAGGACCTATCACAAATAACTGAATCTAAACTGGGGTGGGAGTGCTTGTGGACCCCAAGAATCTGCATTCTTTTTTATATGTTTTTTATATTTCAGAGCGGCGGGAGAGGGAGAGAGAGAAATAGAAAACATCAGTGATGAGAGAGATTCATTGATGGGTTGCCTCCTGCACACCCCCTGCTAGGAATCAAGCTGAAACTCGGGCATGTGCCCTGACCAGGAACAAAACTAGGGCCTCCTGGTTCACAGGTTGATGCTCAGCCACTGAGCCATGCCAGCCGGGCAAAATCTGCATTTTCAAAAATTAATGCAGACTGAAATTTGAGAAAAAACACTGCCTTTGGTGCTGAATTACTAGCATCAGAGAAAAGTGTTGATACTTAGATAAGTGATGCATTCTTTTGTCATTTTGCAGATTCCTAAAATAAAAGAAGATGGTATTGAGATGAAGAAGCGGAAGCGGAAAGAGGAAGGGGAAAAGGATAAGAAGCCAAGGAAAAAAGTACCCAAACAACTGGGGTATGTGAAATTAAACATAAGAGAACTGTTGTCACAGTGTGACTAGTTCTCCTTTTAGAAAAATATATTTAGCATTAAATAATGTAGCTCAGCTGGGTCTAATTTAATACAGTATTTATGAATACCAATGGCCTATTAACTTAGATTTTGATAATATTGTATTTATTAGTAAGTAGAAGGGTTTGTCATCTTAGAGCAGGGGTGGGGAACATCCGGCCTGTGGGCCCGATCAGGGCCAGGCCAGCTGGGAGGAGGGCCCGCAGGTTGTTGGCCGGTGGCCCCGCACCCATCGGGGTGGGGGGACAGATTGGGCGCTGGGCCAGCCAGGGGGAGGGGCTGCAAGAGGTTGGCCAGCCAGCTCCAGTCTGGGGGAGGGGCCGCCCCACGTTCAGGCCAGTTGGCCAGCTGCAGTGCGCATCATAGCAACCAGTCGTTCTGGTCATTCCAGCATTCCCAGTCGCTTGGCTTTTATATATATAGATCATTTTCTCAAATTTATGATCTATTCATTGAGTAAGTATTTTTTAAGTACCTATTGTATACCAGGCACTGTTCTGGTTGTGGGTATATATAATAGTAAATGAAACATGGGCCTACCTTCAAGATTCTAATAATCTTTTAGGTTCTATAAGTACACATCTATCTATACTAATAAAAGAGTAATATGCTAATTAGACCGGGAGACCTTCCAGACGTCCTTCCGGACAAAGCCATGGTAGTGGGGCTGAGGCAGAGGCTGTTAGGGGCGATCAGGCTGGCAGGGGGGAGGCAGTTGGGGGCAACCATGCCAGCAGGGGGCGCAATTGGGAGTGAACAGGCTGGCAGGGTTGGCAGATGAGGGTGAGGCTGGCAGGGGGGGCAGTTGGGGGTGAGCAGGCCAGCAGGAGGGGGCAGTTGGGGGCGAGCAGGCTGGCGGGGGTGGCAGTTGGGGGCAAGCAGGCCGGCAGGGGGCGGCAGTTGGGAGTGAGCAGGCCGACAGGGGCGACAGTTGGGGGTGAGCAGGCTGGCTGGGGGGAGCAGTTGGGGGCTATCAGGCCGGCGGGGTGGGGCAGTTGGGGGCAATCAGGCCGGCAGGAAGAGTGGTTAGGGGCAATCAGGCAGGCAAGCAGGTGAGTGGTTAGGAGCCAGGGGTCCTGGATTGCGAGAAGAATGTCTGACTGCCGGTTTAGGCTGGATCCCCAGGGAAGTTCCCCATGGGATCCCAGATTGGAGAGGGTGCAGGCCAGGCTAAGGGACACTCTCCCTCCTGTGCACAAATTTTGTGCACCGGGCCACTAGTAGAAACATATAAACCATAGAATTTAGAAAAGATTTTTGTCTAGCTGATTGCCTCACTACTGCTGTTCCTGGAATGGAAAGTGAAAAATGACCAGAAGGTAGTAGCAGATCAAATAGGATCTAGATAGAGAGCATGGTGATGGATGAAGGCTCACGGATTGATACACAGGATTTTGTATTTCTTTAGCAGTTTGTAGCACAGTCTCCTGGGATATAAGTTTGAAGGTGTACTATGTGGGTTTCTCTGGTTGTAAAGCAACTCTATTTTCAGCAGAAGTACATTTCTCTACTTGGTTAGTTCTTTAGGTAACTACTTTATAGATGTGTTAAAGAATGTGAACAGTCCAAAAGGAATAGTAAGTTAAACTTAGTATACTTTAGTAAACCTGAGCTGCTTTCATTTTGTTTCTGTTGACTATTCATTTCATTTTCTTCACTCAAATGTTCACTTATCTACCTTTCATAAGCAACAATCCAGATGATGATAATGAAGATGATATTTTAAAAGTATAATTTAACTAGAGGCCCGATGCATGAAATTCCTGCAAGGCCTCCCTTCTCCCAGTTGCCAGCTGGCACCCGGGACCTGGGCTTCCCTCGCAGCCCCGGCTTCATCCGGAAGGTCATCCTGAAGGACATCCGGAAAGACATCTGGTCTGATTAGCGTATTATGCTTTTATTATTATAGATAAGAGATTTACTTTCCTGCCTGTCAAATGATAATCTGTGCCTGCTTATTTACACAGGGCTTTAATCTTGAAAATCATACATACCCTAACTGATTACTTTTTTCTTCACAGAGTTGTAGCTCTGAATTCACACAAGTCTGAAAAAAAGAAGAAACGTTACAAAGATTCTCTTTCTCTAGCTGCCATGATACGAAAATTTCAGAAAGAGAAGGCTGCATTAGAGAAGGAGTCTAACCCTAAAGTCCCAGGGAACTTAATGACCGCCTCTTTGAATAAACCCCCCTCCGCTGCTGTAACATTGGGAAATGATGTCTCAGACTTAAACATGAACAATGCTGATCCGGACCTCCCCATTTTTGTTAGCACAAATGAACATGAACTGTTTCAGGAAGCTGAAAGTGCCCTAAAGATACTAGATGATATTGACTTTGACAGATTATTGGATGCTACTTCCGATGGTAGCCCCCTCTCTGAGTCAGGAGGAGAGAATGGAAATACCACCCAGCCAACCAACGCCTCTCAGGTTATGCCCAAGGTGGTACCTATACTCCCAGAGGGTTTACCTGTCCTTCTTGAAAAACGTATTGAAGACCTCCGTGTAGTAAGTGGAATAATTCTCTTGTGTTTGTTTGTTTGTTTTTGTGTGTGTGTGTTTTTTTACTTGTTGCACAAATACAACAATAAATGTATTTTTAAGACAAAAATGATAACTGACAATCCCAATACTCATATAAGCAACATATAATTTCTTTTTAGTTTTTGACTATGTGCATAAACATTTTATTTTATTTTATTTATACTTATTTAAGTATAGTTGGTAATTATATTAGTTTCAGGTCTACAATATAGTGATTTGACATTTATATACTTTATGATGTCTTCACACTAAACTAAGTCTAGTAATCATCCATCACTATGCAAAGTTATCATAAAATTGATGACTATATTCACCTTCACCTTTTTCACCTATCCCCACCTCCCTCAGCTCTGGCAACCCTCAGTTTGATCTTTATTTCTATGAGTCTGTTTTTGTTTTGTTTGTTCATTTGTTTTTTTATATTATCCATATAAGTGAAGTCATATGGTATTTGACTTTGTCTGACTTAATTCCACTTCGCATAGTAACCTCTAGGTTTATCCATTTTGTCTCAAATGGCAAGATTTCATTCTTTTTTATTGCTAAATATTTCATTGTATATATGTATCACATCTTTTTTATTCTTTCCATGGACACCTAGGTTGCTTCCGAATCTTGGCTATTGTAAATAATGCTGCAGTGAACATAGGATGCATTTATCTTTTTTAATTAGTGCTTTGAATTTTTTCAGATAAATACCCAGAAGTGGAATTTCTGGGTGATGTGGGTATTTCTGTTTTTAGTTTTTTGCGTAATTTCCATACTCTTTTACACATAGGGTCCCACCAACAGTGCACCAAGGATTCCCTTATCTCAGCGTCCTCACCAACACTTGTTACTTTTTTACTTTTTTGATAATAGCCATTCTGACTGGTGTGATTTGGTATCTCATTATGGTTTTGTTTTGCATTTCCCTGATGATTAGTGATTTTGAGCATCTTTACATGTTGGTTGGCCATTTGTATGTCTTCCTTGGAGAAATGTCCTATTCATGTTCTCTCCCATTTTTTGATCGGAATGTTTATTTTTTTATCTTGAGTTGTGTGAGTTCTTTATATTTTGGATATTAACCCCTTATTGGATATATCATTTGCACAAATACATTCTTCCATTTAATAGGTTGTCTTTTCGTTTTATTGATAGTATCCTAAAAAGCAGGAGCATTTTAGTTTGATGCAGTCCCATTTGCTTATTTTTATGGTTGTTGTTCCCCTTCCTTGAGAGGACATAGCCAAAACGATATTACTATGACTTATGTCAAAATTTACTGCCTATCTTTTCTTCTAGAAGTTTTATGATTTCAGGTCTTATATTTAAATCTTTAGTCCTGTCCCTGTCCTGGTAGTTCATTTGGTTACAACATTGTCCCAATATACCAAGGTTACTCGGGTTTGATCTCTGGTCAGGGCACATAAAAGAATGAATGCATAAGTAAGTGGAACAACAAATTGATGTTTCTATCTTTCTCCCTCTCTCTCTCTAGAAGAAAAATAAATTAAAAATAAATAAATAGCCGAAACCGGTTTGGCTCAGTGGATAGAGCGTCAGCCTGCGGACTCAAGGTTCGATTCCGGTCAAGGGCATGTACCTTGGTTGAGGGCACATCCCCAGTTGGGGGTGTGCAAGAGGCAGCTGATCGATGTTTCTCTCTCATCGATGTTTCTAACTCTCTATCCCTCTCTCTTCCTCTCTGTAAAAAATCAATAAAATATATTTATATAAATAAATAAATGATGACCTAGCTAGTTTGGCTCAGTGGATAGAGTGGCAGCCTGCAGACTGAAGGGTCCCAGGTTCGATTCTGGTCAAGGGCACATGCCTGGGTTATAAGCTTGACCCCAGTAAGGGGCATGTAGGAGGTAGCCAATCATTTACTCTCATCATTGATGTTTCTTTCTCTCTCTCCCTCTCTCTTCCTCTCTGAAATCAATAAAAAAATATTTTTAAAAAATGTTTAGTTCAATTTGAGTTTATTTTTGTATATGGTATGAGGTAGTGGTCCAATTTATTTTGCACACATCTGTCCAGTTTTCTTAGCACCACTTATTTTTGGGTTCTCTATTGTTTCATTGATCTTTGTGTCTGTTTTTGTGGTAGTATCATACTGTTTGGTTATTGTAGCTTTATAATGTTGTTTGAAACCTGGGAATGTGTTACCTCCAGCTTTGTTTTTTTGTTTTGTTTTGTTTTTCAATAAATTCAGCTTTATTAGTGATTTTTATATTTATAATTTGTTAAAATATTTTTTTTTATTGATTTCCGAGAGGAAGGGAGAGGGAGAGAAAGATAGAAACATCAATGATAAGAGAGAATCATTGATCGGCTGCCTCCTGCACACCCCCTAGTAGGGATGGAGCCTGCAACCTGGGCATGTGCCCTGACCAGAAATCAAACCATGACCTCCTGATTCATGGGTTGACACTCAACCACTCAACCAGTGAGCCACAGCAGGTGGACTAGTATGGACATTTTAATGGTATTAGTTCTTCCAATTCATTAGCATGGTATATCCTTTCATTTATTTGTATCCTCTTTAATTTCTTAAGTGTGTAAAAGTTTTCTGAGTATACAGGTCTTTTACATCCTTGGTTAAATTTATTCCTGAGTATTTTACTATTTTTGATGCAGTTGTGAATAGGATTGTTTTCTTAATTTCTGTTGATCATTCGTTATTTGTGTATAGAAATGTGACAGACTTTTGTTATTATGTCATCTGCATATAGTAACAGTTTTACTTCCTTCTTAACTATTTGGATGCCTTCTATTTCTTTTTCTTGTCTGATTGCTGTAGCTAGGACTTCCAATACTATATTGAATAATAGTGGTGAGAGTGGGCATTCTTGTCTTCTTCCTGATTTTAGAGGAAAAGCTTCCAGCTTTTCACCATTGAGTAAGTTGTAGCTATGAATTTGTCATATGTAGCTTTTATTATGCTGTGCTAAGTTCACTCTGTACTTACTTTACTGAAACTTTTTTCATAAATAGATGTTAAATTTTGTCAGATGAAAAAATTTATCAGATGCTTTTTCTGCATCTATTGAGATGATCATATTTTTATCTTTGGTTTCGTTGCTTCAGTGTATCGTGTTAATTAATTTGTGGATATTGAACCATCCTTGCATTCCTGGTAACCACTTGGTCATAGTATGTAATATTTTTACTGTATTGTTGAATTTCATTTGCTAGTATTTTGTTGACAATTTTTACATCTATGTTCATCAGTGCTATTGGCCTGCAGTTTTTTGTTTTTGTAGTGCCTGTCTGATTTTGGTATTAAGATAGTGCTGGCCATGTAGAATGAGTTCCTTTCTCTTAAATTTTTTCAAGGATAGGTATTAATTCTCTTTAAGTGTTTGGTAAAATCCACCTGTGAAGCTGTCTGTTTCTGAACTCTTGTTTTTTGGGGTGTTTTTTAATTCCTGTTTCACTATCACTAGTAATTAGTCTATTCAGAGTCTGTTTCTTTTTGGTTTAGTCTTAAAAAGATGTATGTTTCTAGGAATTTATCCAATTCTTCTAGATTGCCCAGTTTATTGGCATATAATTTTTCATACTATTCTTTAATGATCCTTTGTATTTTTGTGGTGTTGATTGTAACCTCTTCTCTTGCATTTCTGATTTTATTTATTTGGGCTTTCTTTTTTCCTTGATGAATCAATCTGGCTAAAAGTTTGTGGATTTTGTTTATCCTTTCAAAGAACCAGCACTTAGTTTCATTGATCTTTTCTATTGTGTATTTTTAGCCTCTAAATCTTATATTTCTGCTGTGATCATTATTTCCTTTCTTCTATGTATTTTGGGTTTTGTTCTTTTTCTAGTTTTGGTATAAAGTTAAGTTATTTGGGATTTTTCATTCTTGAGATATGTATTATAGCTATTAATTTTCCATATTAGAACTGCTTTTGCTGCATCCCATAAATTTTAGGGGGTTTTGTTTTCATTTTTATTAACTAGAGGCTGGGTGCACGAAATTCATGCATTGGGGGGTGTCCCTCAGCGTAGCCTGCACCCTTTCCAATCTGGGACCCCACCGGGATCGAGCCTAAACAGGCAGTCAGACATCCCTCTTCACAATCCAGGACTGCTGGCTCCCAACTGCTCGCCTGATTGCCTCTAACCACTTCTGCCTGCCAGCCTGATCACCCCCTAACCACTCCCCTGCCAGCCTAATTGATGCCTAACTGCTTCCCTGCCAGTCCGATTGTCCCTAACTGCCCTCCCCTGCCGGACTGGTCACCCCTAACTGCTCTCCCTTGCCAGCCTGGTCGCTCTTAACTGCCCTCCTCTGCTGGCCTGGTCACCCCTAACTTCCTTCCCTTGCCAGCCTGGTGGCCCCTAACTGCCCTCCCTTGCCAGCCTGGTCACCCCCAACTGCCCTCCCCTGCTGGCCTTGTCCCTCCTAACTGCCCTCCCCTTCAGGCCTGGTCACCCCTAACTGCCCTCCCCTGCAGGTCTGATCATCCCTAACTGCCCTCCCTTGCAGGCCTGGTTCCTCCCAACTGCCCTCCCCTGCCGTCCCGGTCACCCCTAACTGCCCTCCCCTGGTGGCCTGATCGCCCACAACTGCCCTCCCCTGCAGGCCTGGTCACCCCTAACTGCCCTTACCTGCTGGCCATCTTGTGGCGGCCATTTTGTGTCCACATGGGGGCAGCCATCTTTGACCACATGGGGGTGGCCATCTTGTGTGTTGGAGTGATGGTCAATTTGCATATTAGTCTTTTATTAGATAGGGTATTTTTGAATTTCCACTTTAATCCATTGGTTGTTAATAGTTAATAGCATGTTGTTTAGTCTACATGTGTTTGTGTTTTTTCCAGTTTTCTTTTTGTAGTTGATTCTTTTTTTTTTAAATAAATCTTTATTGTTTAGATTATCACAGGTGTTCCTCTTCCCCACCCCCCCATAGCTCCCCTCCACCTGATTCCCCACCCCACCCCATGCCCTTACCCCCCGCCACTGTCTTCATCCATAGGTGTAAGATTTTTGTCCAATCTCTTCCCACACCCCTCAGACCCCTTTCCCCCTGATAATTGTCTGTCCCCTCCCTTTCTATGTCCCTGATTCTATTATATTCACCAGTCCATTCTGTTCTTCAGATTTTTTATTCACTTGATATTTAGATTTTTTGTTGGTAGATATGTATTTGATGTCTTTTTGTTGTTCATAATTTTTTACCTTTACCTTTTTTTTCTTCTTCCTCTTCTTAAAGAATACCCTTCAGCATTTCATGTAATCCTGGTTTGGTGGTGATGAACTCCTTTAGCTTTTTCTTGTCTGTGAAGCTCTTCGTCTGACCTTCAATTCTGAATGATGGCTTTGCTGGGTAGAATAATCTTGGTTGTAGGTTCTTGCTGTTCATCACTTTGAATATTTCTTGCCACTCCCGTCTGGCCTGAATAGTTTCTGTTGAGAAATCAGCTGACAGTCGTATGGGTACTTCCTTGTAGGTAACTAACTGTTTTTCTCTTGCTGCTTTCAAGATTCTCTCTTTGTCTTTTGCTCTTGGCATTTTAATTATGGTGTGTCTTGGTGTGGTCCTCTTTGGATTCCTCCTGCCTGGGGTTCTGTGTGCTTCCTGAACTTGTAAGTCTATTTCTTTCACCAGGTGGGGGAAGTTTTCTGTCATTATTTCTTCAAATAGATTTTCAGTATCTTGTTCTCTCTCTTCTTCTGGCACCCCAAAAATTCGGATGTTGGTACGCTTGGAGCTGTCCCAGAGGCTCCTTACGCTATCCTCACACTTTTGGATTCTTCTTTCTTTCTGCCTCTCTGGTTGGGTGTTTTTTTCTTCCTCATATTCCAGATCTTTGGTTTGACTCTTCGGGTACGGTGATCTACTGTTGAGTTTCTGTATATTCTTTATTTCAGACAGTGTATGCGTAATTTCTGACTGGTCCTTTTCCATTTTTTTGGTATTCTCATTAAGGTCCTTGAAGGTCTCTTCAAGTTTCTCAGCGGTTTTTAAAAGATTCTTGAGTAACCTTATAAATGTGGTTCTGAACACTGTGTCGTCCATTAGTTTACTTTCCTCCATCTCTTCTATTCGTGACATACTTCGGTGTCTCCGCATTTTGGCTGCCTCCCTGTGTTGATGGAGTAGCTTTGTGTGGTCAGTGGCCTATGGGGGCTGGTAGCTCAGCTTCCCCAATCACCCTAGGTGGTTGCTCTTGGTACACCCCTTTGTGGGCTGAGTGGAAAGTCTTGGTGTAGTTAAGCCTTGATTGCTCTTGGTACACTGGGAGGAATTGACCTCCAGACCAATTGGCTGTGAGGACCTGCTGTGTCTATAATGGAAGCGCTGCTGTGCTGGAGACACGCTTATGGTACAGGGCTTGTTTCAGTGGGGCTTTGGTGCTCACTGAGTCCGCCTCCCGAATGTGTCACTTATGGATGTGAGGAGTTGAAATCTGGTGCCTCACACTGGCCACTAGGTGCATTGGCTTCTGGATCTCCAATGGAGTGCAGTTCAGCTGCTGTCTGAGGCTACCCTGCAGGAGCTACAGCTAGAACCGCGGCCCTCTCCTCCCTGCTTGGAGCTTGGAGGCCTTGGAGCTGTCTGTATCGGGTTGAAGTTTACTAGTTTAAACTGCAATAGAGAAGGCCATTCATATGCAAAAGCCGCTGCTAGAAGTTTGGGTGTGTTTGTAGATTGTGCGGGGCGGAGTCTCAGGGCATCACTAGGCTAGGGCGTGTCAAACAGCAATGGCTGGCAATGAGCCACCTCCAACCGCGTCCCGCAATCGCGTCCCAACAGTCTCGCGCCCCGGCGCAGCCAACAATTCTACCTCCACGCAGCTCTGCTAGTAGCCACCCTCACTCCGACCCGATGGCAGACAGCCCACTCCGACCCGATGGCAACAGCCCAGTCTCTCCCCAGAAACTGGATTTCAGAGAGATTGGGGGCGTATCTCTCTTTAGATTGAAGAAAGCAACGCCGCCTCTAGCTTGGCTCCGCTGCCAGCTCGTAACGCGCGCATGCTCCCCTGTACCTCAGTTTTTCAGCGTTTGTGTCCTGATTGCGCCCGTCTCTTTCGGTCTAGTTGTAGACGTTCCACTCAGCCAGCTTTCCCGTGGTTCTGGGTGATAGATGTTCTATCTTTTAGTTGTAGTTTTGGAAATTGTTGTGGAAGGCAGCAGCCCAGATGTTTATCTACACCGCCATCTTGGATCTCCTTCCTTTGTAGTTGATTTCTAGTTTCATATCTTTGTGGTCAGAAAAAAATTTTCTATTTTCAATGTTATTGAATTAATTGACACTTGTTTGTGGCCTAATATGTGATCATATTAGGCCTGATCAGTCTTGGAGAATATTCCATGTGCACTTGAAAAAAATGTGTACTCTGTGGGTTTTGCATGAAATGTTATAGGATTGTCTATTAAGTTGATCTGATATGACATTTAATGTTATTATATTAATCTATCTCTGATTTGCCCAATGATGTTAGAGGAGTATAAAGTGCACTAATATTGTATTGCTGTTAATTTCTCCTTCTATGCCCATTAATATTTGCTTTATATATATATATTTTTTTTAATATGTTGATTTTCAGAGAGGAAGGGAGAGAGAGAGAGGTTTCAATGATGAGAGAGACTCATTGATTGGCTGCCTCCTACACACCCACTACTGGGGATCGAGCCCACAACCTGGGCATGTGCCCTTGACTGAAATTGAGCCTGGGACCTTTCAGTCTGCAGGCCATTGCTCTATCCACTGAACCAAACCAGCTAGGGCTGCTTTATGTATTTAGATGCTCCTATGTTAGGTGAATAGATATTTACAATTGCTGTATCTTTTTGCATTGACCCATTTATTATTATGTCTCCTTTTATAGTCCTTATTTTAAAGTCTGTTTTGTCACATATAAGTATTGCTACCCCAGCTTTCTTTTCTTTTCTATTTGCATGTAATATCTTTTTACATCCTTTCAGTTTCAATCTGTGTGACTTTTTATCTAAAGTGAGTCTTGCATAAGCAGAACATAGATGACTCTTGTTTTTTATTCATTCAGCTACCCTAAGTCTTTTGATTGGAACATTTAGGCCATTTACATTTAAAGTAATTCTTGATAGGCATGTACTTATTGCCATTTGTTGTTGTTGTTATTTGTTTGTTGTGTTGTTATTCTTTGTTACTTGTCTTACTCTCTTTCCTTTTGGTTTGCTGGTTTTCTAGTGTTTTGTTTGGGTCTTTTGCTTTTTATTGTTCTGTATTTTTTGTGTTTTTTGTTTTTGTTTTTTTTTTATTTGTGGTTACCATGATGTTCATATATACCAATCTCTATCTATAGCAATCTATTTTTTTTTACTCTTTATTAAAGTATTGCATAAGTCTCCTTTTTCCCCCATTGACCTCTCCCCAGCCACTCCCACTCCCTATAGCAGTCTATTTTAACCTGGTAGGTGTTTAAGTTCAAGCACATTTTTTGAATTTTAATGATGAGTTTTGTCCACTTATATTTCTTTTCTTTTGTTTAATTTATATTTTTTATTGATTTGAGAGAGAGAAAAAAACATCAATTTGTTGTTTCACTTATTTATGCATTCATTGGTTAATTCTTTTTTATTTTATTTTTATTGATTTCAGAAAGGAAGGGAGTGGGGGAGAGAGAGAGAGAGAAACATCAGTGATGAGAGAGAAATCATTGATTGGCTGCCTCCTGCATGCCTCACACTGGGGATTGAGCCTGCAACCCGGGCATGTGTCCTGACTGGGAATTGAACTGTGACCTCCTGGTTCATAGGTTGACGCTCAACCACTGAGCCACGCTCGTCGGGCCCATTGGTTAATTTTTGTATGTGCCCTGAGTTGGGATCAAGCATGCAACCTTGGCATATCAGGATGATGCTCTAACCAACTGAGCTACTCAGCCAGGGCAAATAGGAAATACATTCTTAATCCAATAAAAAAAAGTTCTAAAAGCAAAACAGCACTAAAGATGTCTATATAAATACAGACAAGTTTTTCTGTTTACTGAATTTGTCCCCTCATTTGGCATATTGGTTAATATTGGGGGAATTAAGCATATAACCAAAGACACAGTATAACCTACAGTTTTGTTCATCCAAAAGTTTTTTCATTTAATTTTCTCAACTACTCCAAGTATGAAGTATAGGTATAGTTTTCTTTCTTTTTTCTTTTTCTTTTTTTATTGTTAATCTTCACCCGAGGATATTTTCATTGATTTTTAGGGAGAGTGGAAAAGAGAGGGAAAGACAGAGAGAAACATCGATGTGAGGGAAACACGTCGATTGGTTGCCTCCTGCACAAGCCCCAACCAGGGCCCAGGCTGGGAAGGAGCCTGCAACCAAGGTACATGCCCTTGACCAAAATCGAACCTGGGGACCCTGTGGTCCACAGGCCGATGCTGTATCCACTGAGTCGTCACACTGGCTAGGGTGTATTGTTTTCTTTTTGTGGTTGAGAAACTTAAATGGTAGGTTAAATAGCTTGGTCAAGTCCAACTAGTAAGTGGTGGAGCCAGAATTTAAAATAGGTTGGCCAGATTCCAAAGTATATCCTTTTTGCTATTCCCATGTTGCCCCTCCCCTAGATGCTTTATAGGTTTTAAAAAGTGCTGATGATGTGATCCAGGTTTTCCAACATGTAATTGATAATAATTGCTATTGTTTACTTAGCAAATGCCTTACTGTGTATTGAGTGGTCACAAGGCACCATTTACCACTGAGGAGACCTTGCCCTGACTGGGTTTAGTGTACTTTACATATTGTATAGTCAGTCTAATCCTCCGACAATCATGTGGGGTAGGTAGTATTCCAAGGTTCAAAAGGTTAAGTGATTTGGCCATGGCCATGTAATTTTTAAGTGGCTGAAGACATATTTCAAAGTGAAGATTTAAAGGCAGGACCATCAAGCTCCATAGTTTGCACTTCCTCTGCTGTGTTATATGTAATTCATTCTCATTTAATAAACAAAACTGCTTAGTAATGAATGTGTTTTAGTCTTGTAAAACTCTGTCATATTTCAGATACCAAAAACTGTAATTTTTCTCTGTAATAGTCATGCCAAGATTAAGAAGATTCATTTTATTTACTGATGTCTATGAATTCTCCATATTTTTTCTTTGAAATAGGAGATGATGTTTTTTTTTCTTCAGGAGATGAGAATTCATCCTTGTGTCTGTCTGATGAGGAGTTCTTGTTGCTCTTTTCTCGCTTTGAAACATTCTTCCATTGTTCAGCCTCTTGACATTTTGTTTCTCTTTCTTGAAGTTTAGTTTTCATTCTGGCTTTCTTCCTATATTTCTACTCCCTACACATACCAGGCTGCATCCTTTCTAAGAAGCGCTGAGACACATCTCAGAAATTTTATTCTTCTATTTACAGCATGTAAAATTGTCAAATGCTTGCTAGATTGGCAGAATCAGCAGGCTTGACATTTTACATCTCATGGAAGTTAAGATAAACTGTTCTTTGTGATTTCCCCAGTAAAATTGCTTATGGTAGATTGTCTTGGTTTGTACACCCTTTGTTTCTGGTCAGGCTGGTTAAGGTGACAAACATAATGATGAAAAGATTATCCTTAAGCTCATTGAATTAATTTTTGCTTATACCTAGGCTAATGTTTTCTTTGTTAGTATGTAATTAGATAGAACCCAGGGTGGCAGTGTTACACAGGAGAAGTCAGAACGCTTCTGGTCTAAGTCCTGGGTCCACCACTTCTTAGCCGTGTGATTTGGGGGCATATCCTATAACCTATTTAAGATTTAGGTCCCTTGTTTGTAAAGTGGGGGTATAATACCAGTTTTACCAGTTGTTATGAGAATTTAACATGGTAATGGGTATAAAGTGTAGAATATGAGACACATTGTAAACAATAATGTCTGTAGAAAGTGAGGCATGTGCTTTCTGTTATCTTGGAGACCACAGCAAAAATTAATAAACAAAATACACAAGACAACCAAAACACTAAAAAATCTTATATGGAAATTTTGTGAATTTAGGAAGATGGAAAAAAATTAAATACAGACATAGAGGGAAAGAATGGTATGTATGCCAAAATTGTTCATCACTCTTTAATTGCCTCCTTATGCCAGGTACTAAATTGGGTATTAAGAATACAAAGTGAAAAAAATTATAGCCCCATCCTCAAAAAGCTGATTCTTTAGTAAGTAAATATGGAAACCAATAATGTGTTTATTAAGGGTTATATTGTCAATTTTATGTTTCTCTAGGCTGCCAAACTTTTTGATGAAGAAGGAAGGAAAAAATTCTTTACACAGGATATGAATAATATTCTTCTGGAGTAAGTATTTTCTTCTTTGATTAAAATCCTTAAAAATTATTTAAACTTTAAGAATTTATTTAAAAATGTAGTAGGCCTCGCCCTGGCCAGTGTGGCTCAGTTGGTCATTGTCCAGTGAACCGAAAGGTCACTGGTTGGATTCTGGTCAGGGCCGATACCCAGGGTGCGAGCTCAGTCCCGGGCGTGCATGGGGGCAGCGGTAGGCACAGCTGATCGATGTTTCACTCTCTTCCTCTCCCCTCTCCCTTCTCTCTCTAAAGTTAATAAAAACATACTTTAAAAAATAAAAGGTAGCCCTGGCCGGTTTGGCTCAATGGATAGAGCGTCGGCCTGCAGACTGGAAGGTCCCGGGTTCGGTTCTGGTCGAGGGCACATGCCCGGGTTGCGGGTTGGATCCCCAGTAGGGGGTGTGGAGGAGGAAGCCGATTAGTGATTCTATCTCAACATTGATGTTTCTCTCTCCCTCTCTCTCCCCCTTCCTCTCTGAAATCAATAAAAATATTTTTAAAAAAATAAAAAATAAAAGGTATATAGTAGGCTTCTGAAATGCAAATACTGAGTGCCTGGCTAGTCTCATACATTAGCTCTTCCCTTTCAGCCTCCCAGTATGTATGATGAACATTTGTTTCTCAGCAAAATTATGCTTCTGCATGTATTGGTTCTCTTGGACCCCTATGATAATCAAAGCTTCCAATATTATAACTGCCAGAGCAAGTGACCACTGTACAGGTTGAATAGTACTCTAGGTTTATATGTATACTAGAGACCCGGTGCACGAAATTCATGCACGGGGGGGGGGGGGGGGGGGGGGTCCCCTCAGCCCAGCCTGCACCCTCTCCAATCCGGGACCCCTTGGGGGATGTCCAACGGCTGGTTTCAGGCCTAAACTGGCAGTCAGACATCCCTCTCACAATCCGGGACCGCTGGCTCCTAACTGCTCACCTACCGGCCTGTCTGATCACCCCTAACTGCCCCCCCTGACTACCTCTGCCTGTCAGCCTGGTCGCCCCCAATTTCCCCCCTCTGCCGGCCTGGTTGCCCCTAACTGCGCCTCCCCAGCTGGCCTGGTCACCCCTTACTGACCCCCTGCCAGCCTGGTCGCCCCAAACTGCCCCCCCTGCCGGCCTGGTCGCCCCACACAGCCTGTTGTTCAGTCATTTGGTCATCCCTCACTAACCCTCCTGCCGGCCTGGTTGCCCCACGCAGCCTGCTGTTCTGCTGTTACTGTTACTGTGATGACGTCCTGGATAATTTGCATATTCCTCTATTATTAGTACACATTTAACCAACTTATATATGAAAACATCATTCTGTGATAGCTCTGTTTATATTAAATTTGGTATAATTTTCTATCTACTTTTCAGACTTTGGTAAAATACATTATGAACTCTTAAATCCAAGTGGAAAGTATGTTTTAATTAAGAAATCATGATTGTGGGATAGGATTGAGTCCACTATGGAAAAGATAGAAGTTAGATTTAGAAGGAGAGCGTGAAGGCTGATATATGATATAGATTATATTTAAAGTAGTGATAATTTTCATACTCACAGTTTGATACTAATAAAGCTGCAGATTCTAATATTGTGATCTCATAAAATATACTTATAAACCTACTAGTGGCCCGGTGCATGAAATTTGTGCACATTAATAGGGAATTAATTAGAGGAAATATTTTAATATTGCTATTTGCCCTTTCTCTATAATAAAAGTGTCAGAGATTAAAGAAAATTAGTAAAATGTATATGAAAATCTTCCTCCTTGACCCAGAGTCAAGTCCTCGCCCACCCGCATGCACCTTGAAATGTGAGACCCAGACCCAGCCAGTCCCACCCCCATTGGGTGAGATCCAGACCCGGCCGGCCCCACCCCTGTCAAGCCCCACCAGGTGGAGGCACAGCCTCAGGTCCCCCAGCCCGGCACCATGAGGGGGGCGTGGCCTGAGGTTCCTCAGGCCAGCGCCGGGGTGGGGTCGCACCCTGAGGTCCCCAGCCGGGCGCCAGGGTGGGAGGGCACGACCTGAGGTCCCCCGGCCTGGCACCAGGGCGGTGAGCACACCTTGAGGTCACTTGTCAAGCCCCGCTGGGCAGGGGCCATGGCCTGAGGTTCCCTGGCCTGGTGCCGGGGCAGGGAGCGCACCTTGAGGTCCCCTGTCAAGCACTGCTGGGTGGGGGGGCGCAGCCTCCTGTCTCCCGCCCCGCCCGGCTCCACGTAGCCTCAGGTCCCTGCTGACGCTCATTATGGGAACCCTGCCTCCGCTGTGGGTGCAGCCATCTTGTGTTACGGGAACCCTGCCTCTGCTGTGGGTGCAGCCATCTTGTGGCTGCGTGACAGTTAATTTGCATATTACCTCTTTATTATATAGGATTGGCTTATAAATTTTGACCATTGGAAATTGGATGTATAATTGACTGCAAGCAGAACTGCACCAAAAATAAAAATAAAAAAAGTGATTCTGGGGAAAGCAGCAAAATTTGCTTTTCTGATGAAAATAATGTGTTGGTAGTTCAGTAGCATCATATAGAAAGAAACAGAAAACCAATGTTTCTAATACTGTGATTTCTCTTTTAAATATATAATGAAGATAGTTTCTCAAGATATAAAGGATGGATTGGTTTGTTGGTTCTGATAACCATTTTAATTAATTGCATTCTCTTATGCTGTAGTACTAAAACTGTTTTAAGTCCCATGGACTTCATGAAACATACAACCTAGTATGCTACTTCTAATATGGTGAAATTTTGTTCCTATTCTTTATTTAATCCAGGGCTTTTCAAGTTCTTTCTGTTTGCCTGAGAGCAAGGCAAATGCTTCCTGTTGGCACCAGCTCCTTATACCTAGCTCCCTTAAAACCCCAGATTCAGTAAACAATATAACATTTCTCATCAGAGCTGTCCCAGATTCTATTATCAGGGATCTGCCTAGCTCTTCTTTTTCTTTCCATTTGAAAGCCCTAAGTTTTACTAGATCAGGTCCTTTTCCTAAGACGGAGACAATTCTTTTTTATTTTACTTTTCTGTAAGTGGGAATAGCTACTAGTATATCTCCCCTGAAAGAATCAAAAGACCATCCTTGGGAAATAACATCTCAAATAAGCAGAATAGCAGCATTCCATTAACTGGCTTCTCTGCTAGTTCCTGTCATATCTATTCTAAAACATCCTCTAGTTTTTTGGAGCCCACCTACTTAAATAAAATTAAATTTTTTTAATTTATTAATTTTGAGAGAGAGAGAGATGTTGATTTGTTGTTCCACCCATTCATGCACTCATTGGTTGATTCTTGTATGTGCCCTAACCAGGGATAGAACCTGCAACCTTGGTGTATTGGGATGATGCTCCAACCAACTGAGCTATTGGGTTAGAAAGTTTTGGCTTGGTGGATAGAGCATTGGCTTGTGGACTGAAGGGTCCCAGGTTCGTTTCCGGTCAAGGCACATGCCCGGGTTGCGGGCTCGATCCCCACTCGGGGGTGTGCAGGAGGCAGCCAATCAATGATTCTCTCTCATTATTGATGTTTCTATCTCTCTCTATCTCTTCCTTCCTCTCTGAAATAAATTTAAAAAAGAAGGAAAGTGTGCCTCCAATTCTACAAGCTGTAGTGTTTAGTTGAATTTTTTTCTCTTTTAGTCACTTTATTATACCACCATGGCCTCTTTTTCCACTTTCCTGACCCAACATCCCTTATTTCTCTGGACTGAGTTAATCTTCTAAGGACATATGGTAGATGATTATTTGGTGTAGTTATTCCCATGAAGGTATTCAGGTGTATTGGCTCTGCCTCACCATTGCTTCCTAATGCTGGAGATATAAAGAGACAAGTTTGTTGGAATAGAGTATCCTTTTACTTTTAGCCTAATGAATTTGACCTGGATCAACAAATACACAACATGCTGGCTTGATTTCATCCCCTATTTCCTCCTTTACTTCAAACTGACGTTGCTAATAAAATCTTGATGCTTTGCCTATTATTCCAATTCAGCCTGACAATTCTGCTCAACAAATGTTTTAGGCAGGTACTACCAATCCTATTGGATATTTGTCAGTGAGATCTGTCTTCCTTCATTATTAGATGCTCCTTTATAAATAAAGGCTAATATGCAAATTGTTCCCTTGACTGGGAGTTCAACCAGGGCACAGGGCCAGCCAGCCAGCCAACTGCCTGCAGCCTCTCCCCCTGGCCAGCCGACCCTGTCCCTGATTGGGGGCGGGGCCAGCCTGCCAACTGCCTGAGGCCCCTTCCCCTGGCCAACCCAGCCCGATCAGCCCAATCAGGGCAGGCTGGCCGGACCCCACTCATGCACGAATTCATGTACTGGGCCTCTAGTCTCAATATAAATGGGCTTACCAATTGGTCTGCTTGTCTGTCTGTTTCTCTTTATTTGAAATGAAGGTTAGCAAAGTGAAAGGGTTGATCACAAACCACAGCTTTTCCTTACTCTCTTGGGCTGCTTTGCAATTGGAGGAATCCCAAACAATTTTTCAGGCATATTTCTAACCTGTTCCATACCAAAGTCTTCTTTGGGTAACCCTAGAACTAGCCCATCTGAATTAAGTAGTTATTCAGGGACAAGAGGGATGAACACACCTCTTGTCTACTATTAGTTAACACATCAACAGACTCCTGAATTCTTGCTTTAAGGTAAAGAGATATTTGGGATTTTGAATTTGGGTTATTGTTCCTTAAGCTTTCTTCAGTTAGTAGTTTTCAGTGGTTGTATTTGGACAATATTGGTAGGATATCTGGAATACTTGAGGAAACTCCAGGAAATTCAGTAGATTCCAGAATTCATTTGGACTGAGTTTTTCTTTTATTAGTGTTTTAAATTTATTAAGAACGATTTTTTAGAAAGAGGAAGTTGACATGGTAGGAAAATGTGCCATTTATCACCTTTGGGAAAATGACTGTATTTCTAGAATTCTGTGTAGAAAGGATGATGCCATAGTCGTTATCACTAAATATTCCTCAGTAGGAGAATCTTGTTTACAAAGATGGCTGTTGCTTCCACTACAGATTTCCATGTTTCATTTCTTTGAAGCTTCTCCAGAGACAAAGGAGAGCCTTGTGTAGACAGGGATATAAAAGTGAATTTCCAGCCTCTTTACTCAACAGAACCCAATATTTGTTCTCTAGTGCATTTAATAACAGATGGTCCCAGTATATTTTCATTCATTTAGAACCTGTAGTGATTTCATGCTCATAATTTATTATCAGGTTCAAGGCCCATTATTAGTAACTTTCATGCATAGAAATCTGCCTTTGGATAGATTTCACTTAAAGAAGGAAAGGGAGCCTGGTAGAAAGTAGGAGGCAGGGCTCAAGAAAGTTCACCACTTCAAGAGAACTTTGTTTCTCTGTGAAAATAACTGAAATTCACACTTTGGGTGCCAAGTGTTTTTAGTTGCTTCCAGCTACTTATGGAGACTTAGAAGATTGGAATTCTTAGGAAAAAAATATTAAAGTGGATCTGTGAGAGATGTGTACTTAAATACACTGCTTAAGAACGGGGGTACATTCTGAGAAATGCATTGTTAAATGATTTCATTGTGCAAACCGGCTATTAAATATCTAGTTTGTAATGCAGGCACAATAAAGTAAACAAAGATGGATGAAACAGTCTGTATGTGCAGCCAAAAAAGTTTTACCTCTTTCGAATCTGAAACTTTCAAACAACTAAGGAAAAAGTACTCTGAGAACTCATATGTGACTCACTAGTATAGTAATTGCAAGGGATGAAGGGAGTCTGATATCTCTTTGAGGAAATGAACTTCTGGTTAATAATGGAGTTCCTGTGCTTTCTTTACCCAAAACTGTAGACTTTGTTGCAGCCATGAAAAATATTATTTGCCAGCTTGTTTGAGATTATATAAATTCTCTGAAACTATGCTCATCGAAGTTTTCTATAGCATCACTATTTATTAATTTATTTTCCTTGAAAAATACAGTCTAGAAAATCGTGGAAATGTAAAATGAGAAAAGAATCACTTCCTTTGCCTCCTTGCTTGTCTGTTGCTACCTGAAAGAAATTCTTTACTATTTATTTGTTGTTGTTTTTGGTCAGCATTGAGTTACAGCTGCAGGAACTAGGCCCTGTCATTCGAAGTGGTGTCTACTCCCATCTTGAAGCTTTTGTGCCATGCAATAAAGAAACACTGGTAAAACGTCTAAAGAAGTTACATCTTAACGTCCAGGTAAGGGGAGAAACAATGATATCTATATTGGGAGTTTTATCACCTGTAAAGAGGCTGGTTTCTTGTGGGGGATTTTGAATATTAATTGCTTTATAGTCATGTTGTATGAATATTAGTGGCACTTTAGATCCCCTGAAAAAAATTACTTTTCAATAATTCATAGATTTAGGTGAGAAATATTTTCTAAGGCATAGATTCTTGGACTAGTAAATTAACCTATTTCACAGCTAGCACAACTTTGCCTTCAACAAATAAACTGACATATTTATAATTCAATTTTCTTATTCTGGAAATGGATCTCTACAGATATTATGCAGACCAATGGAAAGAATCACATGATTGCATGTATATTTAAAAATTATCTAGTCCATATTTTGCTAGATTCTCCTCTCCTTACCAGAAATCACATTTTAAAAATAGTTTTGACAGTGAAGAAAAGCAAAGTTTTATAATATTTCTGCACCTACGACAGTAGTAAAAATGTGTTTTAATAATTACATATATTATTACTTGCAAGATGAAAATAATTTAATTGGTTAATTAAAGTTGTCAGATACAAATTTACTTGCTTTTTGCCCTGAACCCATGTGAATAAGAGTTTCCCAATTTCCTTTTTCATTTTGGCCTTACTTTGCATTTTTGTTTGCAACATAAGTCACAATTACTAACAGTAAATGAGAGAGCAGGATGCCAACCAACATCCTGTTGGCAGTCTTCCACACTGTATCATGTGTTGCAGTGTTGCAAAGCAGTTTCTCTCCTTGTGGTACTTGTTCCCCATCATGAGATTACCCAGTAGTGGTCTGCACAATGTAAATTTTGTTATCTATTTAATCATTTGTATTACAGTTAAAGTATTCATGTAATTTGTCAGCCAAACATGAAGCATTTATAACGTAAAGGAGCATCTTTCTATATCCTATCTAATAAAAGAGTAATATGCAAATTGACTGTACTTCCACTACACCCACAAGCCATGTCCACCAGCCAATCAGGAGCGAGTATGCAAATTAACCCAACCAAGATGGCTGTGGCCACAGAGCGAGCAGGAGGCTTGGGTTTCCCTGGCAATGGAGGAAGCCAAGCTTCCTGCACACCCTGGCCAGTCCTGGACTCCACTTAAGGCTACAAAGTTTCAATTATAGAAGATAAATAAATCCCAACAAAAATGGTGGCAGCCACGGAGTTGGAGAGAACAGGAGGCTTGAGTTGCCCCCGGCAATGGCGGAAGCCAAGCTTCGGCAGCCCTGGCCTGCCTTGGCCTCCGCTCCAGGCTACAAAGTTTCAATTATAGAAGATAAATAAATCCCAGGTACCAGGGCCTCCGCTTGGGTCACCGGGGGGCATGGCCGGCCTGCAAACCACCACAGGCCCCTCACCCAGGCCGCCCCACACCCCAAGGGAACCCCCATCCTGATTCGGGACACCCTTCAGGGCAAACCAGCTGGCCCCCACCCGTGCACCAGGCCTCTATCCTCCTTCCTATCTAATAAAAGAGTAATATGCAAATTGACCATCACTCCAACACAAGATGGCTGCCCCCATGTGGACACAAGATGGGCAGTTGGGAGGGACCAGGCCTGCAAGGGAGGGCAGTTGTGGGCGATCAGGCCAGCAGGGGAGGACAGTTGGGAGGGACCAGGTCTGCAAGGGAGGGCAGTTGGAGGCGATCAAGCCTGCAGGGGAGGGCAGTTGGGGGGGACGCAGACCTGCAGGGGAGGCCAGTTAGGGGCAATCAGGCTGGCAGGGGATTGGTTAGGGGGTGATCAGGCTTGCAGGCAGAAGCAGTTAGGGGCAGTCAGGAAGGCAGGCAGGCAGGCGAGCGGTTGGGAGCCAGCAGTCCTGGATTGTGAGAAGGATGTCCGACTGTCCTTGAGGGGTCCCAGATTGGAGAGAGTGCAGGCTGTGCTGAGGACACACACACACACACACACACACACCCACACACACACCGTGCACAAATTTCGTGCACCAGGCCTCTAGTATATATGTAAAAGCCTAACTGACCAGTCAGTAGCTATGAAGCCTCTGCTCAAGCCTCCACCAGATGGCAGACATTCAACACAGGAGCTGCCGAGCTGCGGTGACATGGCAGTTGAGGTTCTCAGGGTACGCACCTGGAACCAGAGAGGAGGGACCCCAATTCCAGGGTGCGTCACCCCAGAACTGCCCTCTCACAATCAGGGACCCCTCTGGGGATGTTGGAGAGCCAGTTTTGGCCCAATCTGCACAGGCCAGGCCTAGGGACCCCACCCGTACACAAATCCATGCACCTGGCCTCTAGTTATCAATAATTACGCTAGGGCAGTAGGCAAAACCTGAGATTCTCCTTGGCTACCTGGGAAGTATGGTCATACTAATTTTATATCCAGTGTGCATTATGGAAAGTCAGTGTTGTAAAACCAATGGCCATACTTAAGTATATAAACATTTCATATCTATAATTAATGTCTAAAAGCATAAATGTTAATCATTTGAGGACCTGCTTATAAATTAAGTTTTGTAAATATGTTTGAAAAAACTTTGTTTCTCAGGATGATCGTTTAAGAGAACCTCTGCAAAAACTGAAACTGGCTGTTAGCAATGTCATGCCTCAACAGCTATTTAAATACCAGGAGGACTGCCAGGCTCGTAGTCAAGCTAAGTGTGCCAAGTATGTACTTACTCTATTTGAATTGGGTTTTGTTTGATAAATATTTAGATGTTAAGGGTTGGTGTTAAGTGGACTTTATCACCAAGTAGACATCTACATTTACCTCTAAAATGGTATATTTGCATCTTTGTACTATATGTGGGTATTATGCCAGAGGTGGGTCTTTATCAAAATATTTAAAACTTACCTAATAAATATATTCTAAATGATATTTCACTTCCCACTTATTTGCTTTGATTTCAAAGGCGAAAGGTCTGTTGATTTATTGTATGGGTGTGCTCAAAGCAAGAACTGACACTGGTCAGACATTTCACATGTTGACCAACTTGACTGTCTGAGATTGGACACAAATATATTCTGAACTAAAAAATAAGTATTCATGCCTTTATATTATACTTTGAAGACCTTATTTACCAAATGACTTTATAACCCCAAATGAAATTCAAAGTATTATGTAGAAAGGTAGATTCCCTATTTACCGTGTCTTTTAAATTAACATCCAATTAAGCATTTCAACAAGTTTCTAGGGAGTGTATTATTATATGCAATGTTGAATTAAAACTCTGCTTCATAAAATGTTTTTTATTTTTAGGTTGCAAACAGATGAAGAACGAGAAAAAAATGGATCCGAGGAAGATGATGATGAGAAACCAGGGAAACGTGTCATAGGACCAAGAAAGAAATTCCACTGGGATGACACCATTAGGTAAGATGTAACCAAAGCCTTTACTTGAAACTAAGTAGATAATGGAGATATAAGGTTTCCATAAAAAGAATCTACAATAAGTCGAAGACTAGATTGGGAACAACCAAAGATAAGTATATAGAAAAAATTTATTCAAGAGAAGGTTGACATGGTGCTAATATTTTTAGAATGCTATCACTTATTTTTATATAATGGTTTTTTAAAGCTAATTATTTATCGAGTAAGTCATATACTGGTTTCAGAAGGTGAAGGACTCAATATACTTATGTAGTCAGTCATCTTGCTTATCAGCAGTTCGGTACCCCAAGTAAGGGTTTAGTTGTAGGACTGTCTCTTTCAGTATTTGGTGCCTAGATTAAAGGTATCAAAGGAAATTGTTTCATGTGGGGATTTGGCAATAGTGCAATGAATAATATATGATAGAAATTATTTATCTTCATGTCATCTTCTGATTTCTTCAGATAATAATTCTTTACTATTGCTGTCAGATTTATGTGCTTTTAAAAAATCTGTTTCAAGCTTAATTTTCTACAACTTTTCAGTCAGATTTATATATAAATATATATTTTTAATCTGTTTAGAACTTTGTTATGTAACCTTGTTGAGATCAAATTGGGATGCTATGAGTTAGAGCCAAATAAAAGCCAGTCTGCTGAGGATTATCTTAAATCCTTTATGGAGACAGAGGTGAAACCATTGTGGCCTAAGGGCTGGATGCAGGCAAGGTAAGAAATATGACATCCTAGATTTTATTTATTTACTTCCTTCTTATTGGCTGTTATTAACGATACATATATACACACACATACATGAAATTCATTTTGCTAAGAACCTAATGTGTTTAAAATTCTGTATAATCATCTCAGATGATCTGTGCTTTGCAAACTTCAAGTTCTTAAAAGACTAAAGAATGAGTCACATGGACATAGAGATGTAGAATATACATAAAGGTGATTTTTTAACCGACCACTTTTACTTTTTCATCTCTAAATTTTGTAGTAGGGAGAAAGATGCTTTTGAACTTTGGAAGGGGAACTTCATATGGGTATTGTGAAGAAAAGGGACTGAATACAAGATTTAGAGGCATAACCACAGGTTCTGTGAAAGTATTCAATATAGAGTAGTATCTCAAAAACTAATTTACAGTTTAAAGAGTTAAGTATTAGGCTTGGCTGTCTCAACCTGTCATCTTAAAGCATTCCATCTTAAATGAACAGAAAACATCTGTTGATCTGTTAAAGATTTAAAATAGAGGTAATATAAAACTCTGTGTAAGATCGATTATTGAATTTACTGATAACTTATTTGGTAAGTAAGCAAATAATAGATTGTTGAAAATCAAATGATTAAAATGATAAAGTGATTATCATGTTATTTATCTACTATAAAAAATTAATTGTGTCCTTTAAATTTTCCAGAATGCTTTTTAAGGAAAGTCGGAGCGTGCATAATCATCTTACTTCTGCCCCGTGAGTAAATTCAGACTCTGTTTTTATTCAAATCATGTGCTTTAGTAAACAGAAGTATCATTTATTGAATGCTAATTGAAACCTGACTTAAACGTACGTTTAGACAATCTCCATGTTACCACTGCCTCTTTTAAACAGATCATTTTTAACTTTGACTATATAGACCTTGAACACACTTATCTATTGAACAGTTCTCAGGGTAGTTTCCAAAAACCTGAATCCATAATGTTAACATGTATTGGCCTGAGATATGGTAGTAAGGAGCCATGTAAACAACAAGGCTCTGGTGGTTTCCTTTGTTCTTGGGAACCATAACATACCGTAACCTGGGTCTGTGCCCTTCAGTTCTTTTGTGCCCTTTTTCTCCCCCTCTTAATGACTATCTACTTAGGTTACCCTACACCTGTGCTTTCCAAGACAGTTCAGTATACATACCTACACTTCCTGGCCTTGCAGAGTGTTTTATTCCACAGAGTTAACCTACTCTTCGTGTCCTTCCTTTTGTTCAAAACCAGGTATTTCCTTAGTGATGTGATTACTAAAGAAAGCTCTCTTATCCTCCTGACAGGCAGTAATAAAAAGGCATGGTTATATTTTTAATGAATACTGGTTAACTCAACAGAATTTTATTTTTACCTTCAACTTAGGGCTAATTCCCTATAGCCTAAAAGTGTAGTATTAAGGGGTTAATAAAGAATAAAATTTAGCAAGTTACTGAGAATTTACTGAGCACTCTAATTCAGTATTCTGCTAAGAGGTCTTGGTAACATCCTCTGGGTAATATTACAAAATTCCCCCTCTCCTTGTATAAGTTATAATAGATAGATGGAATTTTTTTGCAGTTGGTAGGAAGGACATTTTCTTAGTACACCATCAGAGATGTATTGAGCTAGTTGTGGTTTTCAGTTCTTTTATTAGTATAAATGTGGAATAGCTTGGTTTCATCTACACTAATAAAAGAGAAATATGCAAATTGACCATGCCTCCGTGACACCTGCCAGCCAATTGGGAGTGAATATGCAAATAAACCCAACAAAGATGGTGGGTTAATTTGCATACGCAGGCACAGAGTGGGCGGGCGGGACAGGACACCTGCTATGAGGGGGGAAGGGAGGGAGGGAGCTACAGGAGCGGCTCTGGCCAGAGCGAAGGCGGAAGGCAGCAGCAGGAGCGAAGGAAGGCCTGTTCTTGCACGAATTTTTGTGCAACGTGCCTCTAGTATATTATAGGTGTACTTTGTTGCAAGTGGTTTAGTTATCCTACGGTGGGGAGATACATATGACTAATTTTCTGTTTTGTTTTGTACCAGAAAGTAAGAATCTATGGGATAGGTGAGCCTGGAAATCTTTTGCTCAAGTGCTCTTTATTAAAAAAAAAAAAAAAAAAAAAACCACACACACACTTTAAAAATTACTGTTGTCTTAATAAAGCTGTAGATTGGCAGTTTTAATTAAGATATTTGTTAATCTAAGTAATGACATTCAATTAAGTGAAATACAGATACTCATACAATGCTTAGTGAAATACAAATATTCAAACAATGTGAGGTATTTTAGCTTGTCAACCCTTCAATTATTCAACAAATATTTGAGTACTTCCTCCTACTATGGAACTTATGAGTGTTTTAATCTCCAAACTTTTTCACACTGGCTTCCAAAGTTTCCATGGTATTTTTTCTTGCCTTTTTTTTTTTTTTTGGTTGTTTCAACATTTTTATTTGAGTATTTATGTTAAAAAATAATTTTTTAAAACATTTTTTAAAATGGCCCTAATGGTTTGGCTCAGTGGATAGAGCGTTGGCCTGCGGACTGAAGGGTCCCAGGTTCAATTCCAGTCAAGGGTATGTACCTTGGTTGCAGCCACATCCCCATTGGGGGGTGTGCAGGAGACAGCTGATCAATGTTTCTAACTCTCTATTCCTCTCCCTTCCTCTCTGTAAAAATCAATAAAATATATTTTTAAAGTTAAAAAAAAATGAAAGAAAACCTGTATGTCAACTGTAATTGGGAAAAAAATTCAAAGACAAATTTTTGCAAAAAATACATATATATATATATGTATATATGTATATGTATATATATATGTATATATATATATGTATATATATACATATATATATATGTGTGTGTGTGTGTGTATAAATATAAATATATATATATATATATATGTGTGTGTGTGTATATATATATCAGAGAGGAAGGGAGAGAGAGAAACATTAATGATAAGAGAGAACCATTGATCAGCTGCCTCCTGCATGCTCCAT
This sequence comes from Ia io, assembly GCA_025583905.1. NCBI lineage: Eukaryota > Metazoa > Chordata > Mammalia > Chiroptera > Vespertilionidae > Ia > Ia io. Next base: position 28,093,318 of record JAJQQW010000016.1, read on the forward strand.
ACTGGGGATAGAGCCTGCAACCCAGGCATGTGCCCTGGCTGTGAATCAAAAGGTGATCTTCTGGTTCATAGGTAGACATGCAGCCACTGAGCAACACCAGCTGGGAAAAACTTTTTCCTTTAAAATCCTGAGGATTTTGTGTTTTGTTTTAATGTTTTATTGACTGACTGATTGCTATTTTAATTTTAGAAAGATAGAGAAGGGGGTGTAGAGATAGAGAGACATTGATTTGTTGTTCCACATATTCATGCATTCATTGGTTGACTTTTGTATGTGCCCTGATAGAGGTTGAACCAGAAACCTTGGCATATTGGGTTAGCATTCTAACCAACTGAGCTATTGGGCAAGGGCTTTGTTTTGTTCTTTAAATATCTCATTTACAATTTCTTAGCATGATTTAATTTGAGCTGGAAGTTTTTCAAAGCTGTTTTCCTATAAATAATTATAAATTTTTACCAGTTCTTTGAAGTGAAAAGCCTTAGGCAACTCTGTTAGCCTATTTTGAGTTATTTTTATTTTATTGTGAATATTCACATTTAATTTTTAAAAGAACTTTATCATCCTACATTTTATATTTTGTTGTCCATCAAAATTGGGGGAAATGTTGCTGTCTATTCACATATGAATGGAGCACTTACATATAGTTCCTTCCTTCAAAGAGTTTTCCAAATAGCAGAAGAAATTATTTACCCATGTAATTACAAGATTATGTTATACTTTCCTAATGAGTGACCTAACTGCTACTGAAATGCCCTCCTTTTTAATTTTTTGTGTTAGGGCAAAGAAAAAGGTGATTCCTGCACCTAAACCCAAAGTAAAGGTAAGTTCTGAATTAAGTCTTATACTAGTCATAATGATGCCTGTTGAAATGCATTCTTTTTAATTTAATTAATTGATTGGTTTATTTTTTTAGATAGGTTTTTATTTATTTTAGAGGGGGAGAGAGACAGAAACATTGATGTGAGAGAGAAACATTGATTGCCTCCAGCATGCACCCCGACTAGGGATTTATCCCATAACCTGGGTATGGGCCCTGACCAGGAATTAAACCAGTGACCTTTCGGTGCATGGGACAATGCCCAAGCAACTGAGCCACGCTAGCCAGGGCTTTTTTTGTTGTTAAAGGTGGGGCAGAGCCACTCTGAACAGATTTGGCCTTCCCACCAGCTGTATATAAAAAGTTTTTGTTTGTTTGTTTTTATTGATTTTAGAAAGGAAGGGAGAGAGAAAGAAACATCAATGTAAGAGAGCCACACCAGCTGTGTGCCTTCTTTAATTTTAGAGGCTCTTTGAATACAGAGCAGCACTGTTCTTTTTTTTTTAGTAACCAAACTACTTTGTCTTCTAAATAATATTGAGACAATATTTTATTAAATCTGTTGAGTTCATGCTTTATTTTCACATCTTATTTTTAAACAACTAATACCCTTCATTGAGAGTTTTTAAAATTTTGATACATCTGTTTAGATGTGATTAATTTATCAGAACTCTAATAATGGAAGTGTTAGGATACTATAGGGAAGTTACCTGTTTTGTTCGTTTGTGATTAAATTACTTTTTCCTTTCCCTAAAATGGAAAACTGTATTGCTGACTTTTTTCCCCATCCTGCAATCCCTCAGATATCTATTTTAGTTAGAGAGGTAATATAAGGACATGCTTACAGTAGAACATGCAAACAATAGGGAAAAGTAAGGAGAAAAGTAGAAATTTCTGCTCACTCATAGAAAAAAAAAAAACACTTTTAACTTTTTGGTTCACAGGTGCCCTCCCTTTTTCTGGATCTTTGCCCCTACCTTTCCTCCTTCCATCTGTCTTTCCAACCATTCATTTATCCAGATTGAGTGTCAGTGGGATAACCTGCTTTTTTTACTCAAGTATACGTCCTGAACAATTTTTCTGCCGATGTAAATCTCCACAGTACGGTGGATTTGTTATTGTTTTTTAACTTTATTTATTGATTTTGGAGAGAGAATGGAGATAAAGAGAGAAACATTGATTTGCCATTCCACTTATGAATTCATTGATTGCTTCTTGTATGTGGCCTGATTGGGGATTGAACCCGAAACCTCAGCGTATCAGGACGACGCTCTAACCAATGAGCTACCCACCCGGGGCCTGATTTGTTTTGTTTGTTTGTTTGTTTGTTGTTTGTTTTGGGGTTTTTTAAACCCTCACCCAAGGATATATTTACTAGTCTGAGAGAGAGAGAGAGAACAGCGATTGGTTGCCTCTTGTACGCACCCCAACCTTAACCAAACTGGCAACGTAGGTATATACCCTGACTGGGATCAAACCCGGGACCTTTCAGTATATGGGACAAAGCTCCAACCAACTGAGCCACACTGACCAGGGCCTGATTTGTTAATTTTATAAAGAAAAAATATTAATAAGGTTATTTAAAACAGCAATTTTAGCCCTAGCCGGTTTGGCTCAGTGGCTAGAGCCTCGACCTGCGGACTGAAGGATCCCCGGTTCAATTATGGTCAAGGGCCCATGCCCAGGTTGCGGGCTCCATCCCCAGTGAGGGGCATGCAGGAGGCAGCCAGTCAATGATTCTCTCTCATCATTGATGTTTCTATCTCTCCTCCCTTCCTCTCTGAAATCAATACAAATATATATTTTTTAAAAACACCAGCAATTTTATACTGGTAACACTGCCAATATTATTCTGATACACTCCCCTACCCACAGTTTTTGTACTTTTTATTATAATGGAATTTTTTACTAATCGTGTAATTACATGGCAGGCCAAAGTGAACATGTCATTTCTGCATTAGCCATTCATGCTAGCAGACAATTTTGATCTTAATGCAGTTACTATGCAGACTTCTGAGAGGCAGTGAGGTTTTTATTCAGGGCTTTTAGAACAGAAACTTAGAAAAATTGCTCAGGACTTTAGAGTGCAACAGCATTCTTAACAGCTTGTTTACTGTAGTACCTTAGAAGGTGATGGTAAAGACCCTTCCTCTCCATTCTTTCCCACAATGGTTAAGGTAAGTGCTGTGGTCCTATAAATCAATATATAATGTAAGACCTTGGGTCTGGGTTTGTTTTTGTTCTTTTTCACCACCCAAGGAGAGAGGATATTTTCCCCTTGATTTTAGAGAGAGTGGAGGGGAGGGGATGAGAGGGGAAAGGAAGAGAGAGACATCGATGTCACAGAGATGCATCGATTGGCTGCCTCCCACATCTGCTCTATGCTTTAAAAAAAATTGGTTTTTACAGTCTCTAAAGAGGAGTTCCAGTAGAATTTTAGTAATCATGAGAACTTCTTAGTCTTTTAAAAAGCAATACTTGTAACTTTTTATTAATCATTGTATTTTTTTCTAATACAATGCTGTTTATACTAGGAGTGTAGTCCAAAAAAGGACCAGAAAACTCCTGCATCCTTGGTGGCTTCAATTGGTGGTCCTTCAAGTTCTGTCACATCTGCCATGGCCTCCACCAGCTCTAGCTCTACTCCAGCCCAGGAGACGATCTGCCTTGATGACTCACTAGATGAAGACCTTTCTTTCCACCCACCTGCACTGGATCTTGTTTCTGAAGCTTTAGCTGTTATCAACAATGGGAACAAGGGCCCTCCAGCTGGCTCAAGGATAAGCATGCCAACTGCAAAACCTCGTCCAGGACTGAGAGAAGAAAAATTAGCAAGTATAATGAGTAAGCTGCCACTGGCTACTCCCAAAAAACTAGATTCTGCTCAGACTGCACATTCATCTAGTCTTATTGCTGGTCACACAGGGCCAGTACCAAAGAAACCCCAGGATTTAGCTCATACTGGCATCTCTTCAGGCCTTATTGCTGGTTCTTCAATTCAGAACCCTAAAGTTTCCTTAGAACCTTTGCCAGCCAGGCTACTTCAACAAGGACTACAGAGGTCAAGCCAGATTCATGCTTCTTCCTCTGCACAGACCCACGTTTCCTCTTCTTCCCAAGCCCAAGTTGCTGCCTCCTCTCATGCTCTGGGAACATCAGAGGCCCAAGATGCTTCTTCATTAACACAAGTAACAAAGGTGCACCAGCATTCAGCTGTCCAACAAAATTATGTGTCTCCACTGCAAGCAACCATTAGTAAATCACAGAGCAACCCAGTGGTGAAATTAAGTAATAATCCCCAGCTTTCCTGTTCATCCCCACTTGTTAAGACTTCAGATAAGTCACTTATGTACCGCCTTCCCTTACCTACTCCCTCACCTGGAAATGGTTCTCAAGGGTCCCACTCCCTGGTTTCTAGGACAGTACCTAGCACCACTACCTCCAGTAACTACTTAGCTAAGGCTATGGTGTCACAAATCTCCACGCAGGGTTTCAAATCTCCCTTCTCAATGGCTGCATCCCCAAAACTTGCCGCATCTCCCAAACCTGCCACATCCCCTAAACCTTTGCCCTCACCTAAGCCTTCTGCCTCACCCAAGCCCTCTCTGTCAGCTAAGCCTTCAGTATCAACTAAACTTATTTCTAAATCCAACCCAACTCCCAAGCCTACTGTATCCTCAAGTTCTTCCAGTCCAAGTGCACTAGTAGCCCAGAGTAGCCACTCCAGCAGTAACAACCCAGTCCATAAACAACCCAGTGGAATAAACATCAGCAGACAGTCTCCCACCTTGAATTTATTGCCCTCTAATCGCACTTCAGGCCTTTCGTCTACAAAAAATCTTCAGGCCTCATCAAAGCTACCAAACTCATCATCCACTGGAACTGTTGGGAAAAATAGCTTGAGTGGAATTGCAGTGAATGCACCTGCCAGCAGAGGTAGCAACCTTAACTCAAGCGGAGCTAATAGGACTAGTCTATCTGGGGGAACAGGAGGTGGAACACAGGGTGCTACTAAACCGTTGTCTACTCCACATAGACCATCCTCTGCCTCAGGGTCTTCAGTGGTAACAGCCAGTGTGCAGGTATGTATGTTATATACATTCATGGGATGAAATGTATTAGTGTATAACCTTTCCTTATTATAATATATAGGTTGTTTGTAATAGCCACACAGCCAGTAGTTTATTGCCAAGGAATGTTCCTAATGTTGACATCACAGTGATGAGGATACTTGGGGGTGAGATTTTTGTTGGAACGTGGATTTATTTATTTTTCATTCAAGTAATACATGCTCACTTTCAAAAATGTCGAAAGACATAACTAAAATGCATATATTTAAAACTACCTTATTAAAGTCCAGAACAAAGTAGTAACTTAGGAATTTAACATACCTTCACTTGTCTCCTTTGTTCTCCATTATAGTCCCCTTTCTCCTGCCAACTGTCTTATTTAATAAAATTTATACATGCATGTTATTTTTTCCTTTAACCTGTTTTTTTGAATAAAAATTTTATTTTGCAATTATTCATTTATAATTCTCTGTCAAATTAGTATCAGTAATCCTTTTATAGCAAAGCTTCCTTCCCTATTAGCTCTCAGTTAATAGGAGTACCTCACTCAAAGAATATTTTCAAAAAGGCTAAAACGAAAGCTATTTTACCTTAGCTCTTACATATCTGGTCATTTCTGTGCTCTCACAGTTGAATAGTTATAGATTTCTTGGGTCACTAATTGTCTCACTTCAAATTTTGTAAATACTGTTCCACTGAACCTTTGTATTTAGGATTATAGAGGAGTATGAGGGTGTCATCAGTGATGTGTTTTCTCTGCCTAAATGCTAGTGAGATTTTCTCTCTTTTGTTGAAATTCAAGTGTTTACAGACTTTGGCTTGGTTTATCTTGTTTTCAATAATTCTGTGCCTAGAACATGGAAAGTCTTCAGTTTCAAACCTGGCTATTTTTTTTTCAGCTCAAGAATATTTCATTCGATTACATGTGATAATTATTTCTGACCCATTTGGCCTAGAATTTTTGAGAACTCTTTATTACTCATGTATTTTATCTCTCTGCCTTCCATATCATCTTCTCTGTAATTGTTTCCATCTATATCCCACTTCGTATTCTGAGACTTTCACATTACTGACTTAGTTTCTTTAATACATCACCCCCACACTGGAAAGAAATACATGCTCACTGTAGGCAAATTCAAAAAAGAAAATAAAAATCATCCATTATTCCATCACTGTGTATATTTTCCTGGTACTTTTTTAAGAAAGTGCGTTTTACATAATATTCTGTTTCATAATAAGCTTTTTAAAAATGTAACATTTTATGATGTGTTCTTAGATTCTTAACTATTCTTTGAAAACATGACTTTTACTGATTTATGGAATTCTGTTCTCTTAACAAAATGCTCTAACTTTATACTGCGTCCTGGTTATGTGGAATATGAACATGTAATGAAAGAATTTTTCTCTTGGTGTTCGTAGAGGTTCTCTGCTATTCAGTACACTCTAAGCATTGGTATTCAATGTACACTTAAACCCAAAATTGTCACTGCCATTACTGTAGGCTTAGAAATGAATTGATTCCAGAATTCTAATAGAGAACAAAATTCAGTTAACTGATATTTTATTAATTAGAAACTAGGATTTATTGATATTTTTTCTATATAATTTTACTTTTAATCAGAAATATGAAAATAACACTAAAAACAAACTGATTAGGGATTGTATGTTAAAATCTAAGTTATAACTTAAATCTGCAAGTTAGTCCACATTCCTGTTTGTATTACCTTTATTAAAATGCTGACTTTTTCAAATCTTTAATTTGATCAACAGAATATTTGAGAGGATTATAATAGAAATGGCAGTTCCCTACTCCATATCCTCCTGCTTACTACTTTTAACTCTCTTTGCTTTTTCTCTGGGATTTTAAATAAGAATGAATGGGAGATTCTTAATTTATTTTTTTAGTATTGTCTTTGACTTCTCATGATAAATGAGGCTCTTAGGTCCCTTATATTTTTCCCATTCTCCTGAAAGAGTAAAATGACAACTTTTGGTAAAATCCATGACTATGTAAAATATTGTTTCTTTTGAGCTAAATATCGCACACGATGGTTTCATTTGCTTTCTTATTATAATATTTTGGGGTTTTCCTTGGAGTTAAAAAAATTTTTTCCACTTGTTTTGTTTTCTCTGAATTTAACATTAAATCTTTATCCTTTGTCATCTCCAATCTAGCAGTTTTATTTTTTTTCCCAGGAATCCTTCTTGTAATCATTTATGCTAAAAGAACACAGAAACTTGGTATACCAGTTATTTATCAGTTAGTTTCTCAGCATGAACCTACATGACAAAATTTGTGTTTCTAAAATGTACTCCCTCCTGGTTTTCTTCCTCTCGAAAATGACTTTATGATTTGGAGACCTTAGTGTTCCTGCCTTCATATCCGATCCTTTTTGTTCACTTCTTATTGGTTTTACTGAAGAAAAGGTCAATAATTAAATAAGGTTGTTTCTAACTTTTGTGACCTAAGGGTGGTTTTTTTTTTTTTTTTTTTTTAATATAGCATCTCACTGAAATCTTATCAGCTACTTGTGGCCTCTAGATCCTGTCTCTCAAGTACTCCCAACACTAAAAACAGATTTTCTATCTGTGCTGCAAAGTATTTAACTCCTGTCTGAAATACATCATCAGCTGTCTGCTCATTTGCAGAGTGAAAGTGACAGGTCTTGAGTTTAACAGAAGTTAAAATCTTTCTGGGTTCAGATTATTACCTCTACCTGCTTTTTATTGAATAATTTTCCTCTCAACGTGTTCCTCTTCTTTCTTGCCCTTCAACTTACTGACTTTCTATGAATCCTGTCTTTGCCACTTGAGAATTCTGAAAATAATTGCTTTGTTAAGCAAATGCTTACTAAGTGTTTAATATGTGCCAGGCACTGTTCTAGGTGCTAGGGAAATAGGGTGAACATTCATATTCAAACCCCCTTCTCTTTATGGAGCATATACAGTATTTTAGGTAGGAAAATAAACAAAACACAAATTTTAAAAATATGTGAAGTGTTAAGAAAAAAATAAAATGGAATAATATTATAAAGTGTGATTATTGTTAACATAGATTAGGGAGTTGGGGATGGCCTCTTTGAGGAGGCAGCATTTAAGATGAGAATTGAATGAGCAGGATTCAGCCTTTGGAAATAAGAGGGAACAGACAATCCAGGAAAAGTGGGTGGTGGGTGTGAAGACAGGAAAAAACAGGCCTGTAGACCTGTAGAAGACGCATAGACCTGCATGGCGAGACTAGGAAGGGATGGGTAGGTGATGAGGTTGGAGTTCAACAATACCATGTGATGAAGCACCTTGTGGGTCATGATAAAGACTTTGGAACTTATTCTGTGTACAGTGGGAAGCTATTGGAGGGTCTTTTACAGGGAGGGCAGTGGTATGGTCTAATATTTCTAAAAATCACTCTGGATGTTGTAGGGAATGAGGGGGGTGGGTGCACTTACCAAAATACAAAATGTGGTTAAAAAAAAAAAAAAAAAAAAAGTAATGCTAACCACAGGAAGAGAGAGCAAGGATTCTCTTCATATATTCCCCTAGGAATGAAATGTGGAGATCATACAAAGTATTTTTGTTTATGGGGCATTATCCTGAGCTGTTTGCCTACTTCAGGTTGACAGCTTCTCCTGTGTGCTTCTGAATGATACCACTGGTGGGATGCCCCACTTTGAAAGGTCTCCATGTTTTAGGAGAGAGAAATTTATACCCATATAACATAGATAATCTGGTATTTCATTTTAGTTTTATAAACAAAATTAGATACAGAAATGCTGACCGTACAAAAATGTTAGGCACTTATGGCATGACACCATTTTTTATTGCTAATACTCAATTATTTAATTTTGGAAGTTGCCTTAATTTACATTTTCCATCTATGTTTATTGGGGGGTTTGTTTTTTGGGGGGGGGGGGGGGTTTGAGAGAGAGAGATATGGATCGGTTGCCTTGAGTACACACCCCAATCCAGGTATGTGCCCTGACCAGGAATCAAACCTGAGACCTTTCGGTGTGTGAGATCTCGCTCTAAGCAATTTAGCCACACTGGACAGGGCATTTTTCCATAGATTTTAATGCTTCAATTAGCCTCCTCCAGAAAAATAGTTTTCTTTATTATCCTGAGACTACAATAGAATTATGACTAAAAAGAAGAAAGAACTGTTGTTAATTCTCAAATTGATGCAAGATCCTTTCTATCTAAATTGCTTCACTTATTATTAGTTTTAACTTAGTAATTCTTTCCTTAATGTGCCCATTTTTTATATCACAATTGGCACAATAGAAAGATTGGAAAATAAAAAAGATAGTTAATTCCAAGCAGAAAGTGATAAAGACTTATACTTGAGTGTTGGAGGAAGTTGTGGAAACAAAGAAAGAATGTGTATGTTGCCCACGAGCTCACCTTGTCCTTTACTTTTTAATGCCTGAAAACTAAGGTGTCAAACCTAAGTGGCAGGTAAGAACCAGACTGTTGACGATAGCAGTTAACATAGCAGGTGATGATATGTTTAGTTGTGGACATGCCAAGTAGGTGAGTGTTAGATATCCAAGTTAGATTCTTCATTGAACTTATACAGGATTGAAATTGAGATGAGAGGTCAGGAGTGTGGATAGAGAGATTAAAATTAAAGGAGATAATGGGAGGGAAGGTTATTGGAGAGAGAGTGGAAAAAACAGAATGGGAAGCTTCTTGAGGTTGTTCTGCAATTCATGTGCAGCAGTAGTATGGACCACTAAGTATATACTATGTAATGTGGCATAGATGGATGGGAAGATCACCTATATTATTCTCAAATATTAACTAAGTAAATTGATTCAGCCTTTATTAATGAATAATGTTTACTGGTTGAATAATCAACATATAAAATAAGCCTGACAGTGGCTAACATGTAAAATATTTGGTCAGGGAAATTTAGAATTAGTAAAATAAGGCTACAAAAGAAAACTTAACAGTTGCAGAAACTATAATAGGTAATATATAATACTGAGAAAAGCTTACTATAATCTTTGTTGATAAATTCACATAGAAAAGAAATAAGTCAAAATGGGAAAAGTTATTTAATTTCTGTATAGAAAATTGTTCAAAGAATTAAATTAGCTTAATAAAGTATATTTAAGTAATTGCTCAATGAAAGTTCATCAGTGTTAGCATATTTAGCATATTTATTTCAATGTTTTTATTCATAAACAGCATTAAAACCCAGGTAGGGCCCCGGCTGGTGTTGCTCAGTGGTTGAATGTCAACCTATGAACCAGGAGATCATGGTTTAATTCCCAGTCAGGGCACATGCCCCGGTTGCAGGATCTCCAATAGAGGGCGTGGAGGAGGCAGCTGATCCATGATTTTCTCTCATCATTGATGTTTCTATCTCTCTCTCTCCCTTCCTTTCTGAAATCAATAAAAATATATTGTAAAAAAAACAAAGAAACGGGGGAGTGTCAAAGCACCCTCTAATTTACCTTTTCTTTAAGGAGTTTAAACTCGGAAAAGTAGTAGAGATGGAAACGAACTTACGGGGGTAAGGAGAGACTAGATAACGTGGAAAGAGGAGGCTGTCATTCAGTAAGTTTGAGGATAAAAGGAATATAAATAAAGTCTGGTGGTTTCTAGAGTTGAGGAAGAGCCAGGAATAAGTGGTTGTAAAAAGAGATGAGTCCTGGCCCGTTTGGCTTAGTGGATGGAGTGTCAGCCTTCGAACTGAAGGGTCCCAGGTTCAATTCCAGTCAAGGGCACGTACCTCAGTTACAGGCTCAATCCCCAGTAGGGGCCTTGCAGGAGGCAACTGATTGATGATGTTCCTCTCTCATAAATGTTTCTATTTCTATCCTTCTCCCTTCTTCTCTCTCTAAAAAGCAATAAAAATATATTTTTTAAAGAAAGATAAGAATTCTCTGTATATGAGAAGGCAGAGAAAACATGGGAAAAGTGCGAATACTAGATTATTTGTACCAGGAAGTTCTACATTGATGGGATTCATGGAATAGGCCAATTCATAGGTCATAGCTTTTGGAGAAGAGGCAGGTGAGGCTGATGAGGAAGAACATCCCAGGTGGTCTCATCTCTTCAAGGTGTTAGGATGAAAGTAAAGGACACAGAGTTAGGGGCTCTAAGAGAGTAGTAATAGTCTGTAGCAGCAACTACAGGGACTGTGCCAGGAAAGAGTATAAGACAAATAGCAAAGGGACCAAGCAATTTCAGAGACCACATTGAAATTGGTTCAGATCCAGGGGAATCTAAGGTTAGAAGTGAATTGATTGAGAGGGTGAATGGGTGTTAATATAGGCAATAAAATAAGGAAGAGTCTAAACGTGATGAAGAGTTGAGTATAGGATTATTTACAAAACCAATATTGGTAGCTCTTTGAATTATATTGTTCACCTCCATCTTCATTGCTATATCAAGGTTTCTGTTAGAGCAAATATAAAACATAGTTTTGTGCCCATGGGGATATTAAATAAATCAATTCAGTTTAAAGATTTGATTTCTTATGTATTTTGACCCCTGGTTTCTGCAGTCCACAGCAGGAGCATCATTATTGGCTAATGCCTCACCTCTGACTCTCATGACATCACCTTTGTCTGTAACAAATCAAAATGTGACTCCTTTTGGGATGCTGGGTGGCCTTGTTCCAGTGACCATGCCCTTCCAGTTTCCCTTGGAGCTACTTGGCTTTGGAACGGACACAGCTGGAGTGACAACCACCTCGGGATCTACCTCAGCCGCTCTCCACCATAGCTTAACTCAGAGTAAGTGGGGCCCTTTGTTTACTTGGCTACCTAGTTTGACAGAATAGGAAACAAAATTATACTCATTATACCAGTTGGACTTGTGCAGATTATAGAATTTTTTAAAAAAGAAATGCAATGCATTTTATCTATGTATAATCAAATTACTGGACTCTGAGATTTTATTTATAATTTTTAAATGAACCACTATACCACATTTCTAAATGAAATTTATAATAAGAGGAAGTCAGATTTGCTGAGTGTTTGCATTCACAGTACACTTATATATGTAAATTTTTTAACATGTATATACTCTAATTTAAGAAGGCCTTTGAAGTCAGGGCTGTGCTTACATTAGATAAATTAAACTATTTTCATTTTTGCTCTCAGAGGGCTCAACCAGATTTAAGAAGATCACTGACAAGTCTGTTTTCCTCTCAGATTTACTAAAGGGTTTACAGCCAGGAGCTCAGCATGCAGCAACACTTTCCCACTCACCTCTGCCTACACATTTACAGCAAACATTTAATGGTAAGAAAGCCACCTCTTTCTTCATCTCTTTGTTGTTTATATAGCTATATAGATTGGACTGGACATTTTTTTCTGAAAACGTGAATGAAATGACAAAGGTTGAAAAAAACAGACTTTCATATGACTCATTAGCAACAAACTCCTTTTAAGAGAAAGGAAATAAGTAAAATGAAATCTCTTGTTACATGTGAAGAGATTAGTTTTGAAAGTGTTATGTGGAAGTGATGACAAAGAAGAGGGTTCATAAGGCAATGTGCAAAAGTCATATCCAGTAATTGTAATAGTTTATATTTATGGGACGTTTACCAAGTGCCAGATAATCTTGTGACTACAACAAGCCTGTGAATGAGATAACAATCTCCATTTTACAGATGAGGAAATTGAATCAGAGATAAGCAGCTTGCCCAAGATGATACACTAAGGTGTTTGATCTGAGATACAGATCTAGGAAGTCTGACTCCACAGACAGCTCTTAACCATTAAACTTTGTAGTCCTTAAATTAATATCATCTAAACTCTATACATTATATCCTTGCAGCACAGCTGTATCTTTCTAAAATTAGGTAGTAGACACTGGACATACACATCAGCCTCCAGCCGTTGACCTCAGTTGACTGCTGATAGTATTCGGAAGGCCATTTTGAGGATCTTTTGAGCAGAAATAATTGCTCATCTGCCCTCTTAACTTTGAAGTTGACTGGGGCTTCACTATTCTTTTTGGCCACTGCATTTCATATTATCTTTGAACAAGTGTACAGTTTGTCACCACGTAGAAATGAAAGCTATGTAGCAATTTCAAAGCAACAAGTTGTAATGAATCCTGTAACAGACCTACATGGTAAGAATGAATATAAAATCACTGTTATACAAATAGGGGACACAAAATAGACACAGATTCAGCAATCCTAATCTTCCTGAACTAGGTTTTAATGCTTAAGGAAAGTTGCCCTGTGACTAAAGCAGTTGCTGGTATAATGAGTTCAGTTTTGAGCTGTTTTTTCATGGATGGACTGGCAAGGACCTACTGTAAGGAATGAGACAACATGACCCCAGTAATCCAGCTTTTATATGAACTTTCTTGTCTGAGCAGCACCACTCTTCCAGAGGGAGAAAGGAAAGTTTACAATTTTTTTTATATTAAAGACATTTAAAAGTATAAAACACCGAATTTGAGAATTAGGCTTCGATTTTTGAATCGCAAGACTGCCACTTAAAGCAAGTTTCTTAACTCGGTTGACCATCACTTTCTCTTGTAAACTGGGGACAAGAAGATGTTTTTAATAGGCTTCTTAAGAGAATTTAATGAAAATAATTTATTTAAGGCTTCTAGCATAGTGCCTTATACATAGTAAGAGTTCAGTTCATTAATGTCAATTCTCTTACTTTAAAGACAGAGATCAGTAAGCTTTTTTCTATAAAGGCCCAAATAATAAATATTTAGGCTTTGCAGGCCCTTTAGTCTCTATCACAACTACTCAACTCTGTAGTGTAGTGAAAATAGCCATAGACAATATCTAATATGAGTATGGCTGAGTTCCAGTACAACTTTATTTATAAAAAGAGGTATAAAAAAACAAACAAACAAAAAAGAGGTGGTAGCCAGGTTTGGCCCTGGGGGAAGGTCTTGCTCTAAAGACTCTCAGAGTCCACTTAATATGAGTATTTTATTTTGCTAATTAGCCAAAGCTGCTTTGATCAAAATTCCACCTTGCCATTTTATAAATTTAATTATGCCTGAAGTTAAATCATTTTTCTCTACAAATGCAAGTATATAATATCTCATTATCAATGAAAAAGCCAGTTCCTTAGATGTTGTCACCAAACTTATTTTAATAGTATTCTGTTTATACAGCTTTTGAAATAATCATATTTTGTTGATACATCTTTTCTTTAGTAGAGGCATTTTTTTTGGTTTGTGTTTTACCAGAGTAATTTAGATATCACATGAGTGGACCTAGCAATATGACTTTTGTGCTCTCCTCCAGCCTTAAGTTTGTTATTGTAGTACAATATTTTATTCTTTTCACCTGTGTATTTCTACCACACCTCCCTGTCTTTTTCTGTTAATCCTATCGGGTGGGGGTGGGGAGGTATCTTATTCCTTGTTAAGGCAGTGACCTGTTAGAGACTCCCTCTATATTTTTTTGGCTTTCAAAGTCACTGGGTCCAACTCTTACCCAGTTTAAATTTTCCTAGCAAAAGTTAAATAGCCATATGTAGAGCTAGGAACCCTTGTTCCTAGTAGCAGACTTTCTGGTCAGTTAAACTTCACAGGTTAGGGCCAAAAAAAAGACGCAGCTGGATTTTTCACTACCAATGTGCCCCATCATTTACATAAATAATTGTGAATTATCAAATGCTATGTCATGGCAAGAAATTTAACTTTACTTGCAAAAGAATGAAATTGACCTTGTCTTCTAAATGAATCTATGTGGTATGTCCCTTGAAGGTGGGGATTATATTTTATGATCCTTTATAATCCTCACAACATTCAGCATATTGTCTGTGAGGTAGTATATATATATATATATATATATATATATATATATATATATATATATATATATATATATATATATACACACACACACACACACACACACACACTTACTAGAGGCCTGGTGCATGAAATTCGTGCACAGGGGGTGTGTCCCTCAGCCCAGCTTGCACTGTCTCCAGTCTGGGACATCCCTCTCACAATCCAGGACTGCTGGCTCCCAACTGCTCGCCTGCCTGCCTTCCTGATTGCCCCTAACCGCTTCTGCCTGCCAGCCTGATCACCCCCTAACCACTCCCCTGCCAGCCTGATTGATGCCTAACTGCTCCCCTGCCAGCCTGATTGCCCCTAACTGCCCTCCCCTGCAGGCCTGGTCACCCCTAACTGCCCTCCCCTGCAGGCCTGGTTCCCCCCAACTGCTTTCCCCTGCAGACCTGGGTCCCCCGCAACTGCCCTCCCCTGCAGGCCCGGTCGCCCCCAGCTGCCCTCCCCTGCAGGCTTGATCGCCCCCAACTGCCCTCCCTTGCAGGCCTGGTCCCTCCCAACTGCCCTCCCCTACTGGCCTGATCTCCCACAACTGCCCTCACTTGCAGGCCTGGTCCCTCCCAACTGCCCTCCCCTGCTGGCCATCTTGCGGTGGCCATCTTGTGTCCACATAGGAGCAGACATCTTGTGTTTTGGAGTGACGGTCAATTTGCATATTACTCTTTTATTAGATAGTATAGAGGCCTGGTGCAAGGGTGGGGGCTGGCTGGTTTGCCCTGAAGGGTGTCCCAGATCAGGGTGGGTGTTCCCTTGGGGCGTGGGGTGGCCTGGGCAAGGGGTCTGTGGTGGTTTGCAGGCTGGCCACGCCCCCCAGTGACCCAAGCAGAGGCCCTGGTATCTGGGATTTATTTATCTTCTATAATTGAAACCTTGTAGCCTTGAGTGGAGGCCAGGGCAGGCCAGGAAACTTCGCTTCCTCCATCGCCAGGGAAACCCAAGCCTCCTGCTCGCTCCGTGGCCACAGCCATTTTTGTTGGGATTTATTTATCTTCTATAATTGAAACTTTGTAGCCTTGAGTGGAGGCCAGGGCTGGCCAGGGTGTGCGGGAAGCTTGGCTTCCTCCATTGCTGGAGAAACCCAAGCCTCCTGCTCACTCTGTGGCCATAGCCATCTTGGTTGGGTTAATTTGCATACTCACTCCTGATTGGCTGGTGGGTGTGGCTTGTGTGCGTAGTGGAGGTACGGTCAATTTGCATGTTTCTCTTTTATTAGTGTAGATAAGCCTAAGTGACTGCCCAACCATTTGACCATCCAACCGGTAGCTGTGTCGCACAATGACCACCAGGGGGCAGCCACTCAACATAAGAGCTGCGGTGACTTGGCAGCTGCGGTTCTTGGGTGACGCACCCAGAACCAGAGAGGAGGGAGCCCGATTCTAGGGTGCATCACCCAAGAACCACCCTCTTGCAATCCGGGACCCCTTGGGGGATGTCGGAGAGCCAGTTTTGCCCCGATCCCTGCTGGCCAGGCTGAGGGACCCCACCTGCTGGAGGGACCCCGCTCACTCTGCAGACGCACTTTGAACCCCGGCACTGCCCTGTGTGCGGCCAGCTGGGGAGGGACTGCAGGAGGTTGGCTCCAGAATGTGTCTGGCCATCTCACCCAATCCAGCCCTGCCAGCCACTTTCTAATTAATTTCCTTTCAATGTGCACGAATCCTTGCACTGGGCCTCTAATAATAAATACTTGTTGAGATAGTATTTGTAGGATGCTGAATACCTATTAAACCACAGTCATTTGAGATAAGAGAACCATTCTTGTTGAGTTTTTATCTCCTTTATGTTTTCTCAACCTCTATAATGCTATATAAAGCATGTTAGATGTTAAAGGTTATCTCTTTAGCAATGTAATCCATATAAAAATTAAAAGTTAATTATTCTTTTTGCCTTGCTTCTTAAATCTATTTTTAATACCATGCCTTCCCATACCAATTAAACATCTCTTTTCTTAGATGGAGGCCAAAGTAAAGGGGACACTAAATTACCACGGAAATCTCAGTGACTTCCCAACAAGCAAAGGAGATGAGACACTCAGCTGGCTGATGGAATCTACCTGATGGGAAAGTACTCATGTGGTCATAGGGCTGCTGTTCTGTCGATGTTTACATTCTCTCGTCCCAAGCACTGTGGTGAGGAGGAAAAAGGAAAGAAAACATTACTTGAGTTAAAACCAGGTGCAGGAGGAAGAAATGCTTTCTTGCAAAGTTAGTGACCCTTGGTCTCTTCTAAAGGAAGACAAAGTTACCATATTAACTGAATTGAAAGAGACCCAGTTGTCAAACCCACAGAAGTACAAATTTGTTTTTCCCCCTGAGGGAGGAAGAAGGAAAATTGAGGATTTGGGTAAACTCCATCCATCCAGGGGGTTGGATCTGAACACTTATAGTCATAATTGCATAATAAAAGGCAGTATATCTGAAATTAGGTCAGTTTGTCAGGAGTAAGGATCATGTCTATTTGAGTGGACTGTGGAGCAAATTTGCCATACAAAAAAAAATAATAATAATGACTTTATGTCTGATACAGACCGTAGAAAATACTATACCCTCAAAAATCCTGAACAAACTTGAATCTTTCCCAGTGTATAGCAACTCCCCATGTGAATCAGTGGACTAAAGATGCTTCAGGAAAATTATTTTAGCACAGTGATATGTATTATTAAATCATCCAAATTTTTAAAAGTCACGAAATTGAGCCTGTTGCTCTTAACAGACGAAACTTAGATGTCCCCTTTTTATAAAAGGGTCAATTTCATCTTCCTTTCAGAAGCAGGTACTTAACTCTCTTCTTCAGGTGATTTGTGCATCTGGTATTGACTTGTTAATTCTTATTTCCATTCTTGATGTTAAAATGTGACTGTTCACATTTTTCTCTTGAGAAATGGGGATCTTTGCTGTAGGGCTGTGGCTTTGATGCTCTTAGCCCTTGCAGGTCTACACTATGAACTGATTTCTCCCAACTTCACCTCAGTTCACAACTTCTGTTCTGTTAGCTAAGTGGTACTTCAGGTGACTATTAAATATTGATATAAACAGGTATAAGTGTGTACTACATATGCTTCTGCATTGGTCATTCAAATAGCATATATATGTATATTTTTGGAATTTTCAAGATAGTATTTTAAAGGGAGAAATTACATTAGAATCATGTGTGTACAAGGGATTATTTTTTATAAAAATCACAGTGTATTTTTACTCCCTATATCCAGTATAGTGAAATTGATTTGGATCATTTCCTAATATTGACTCAGAATATTGACATGTGAGTAAATCTGCAGATAGTAAGACTCCATAGTTATCATGGCATCCTTATGCAAATAACATTCAACAGAGGACATTAAGGGAGAAATTTATGGTTTTGTTTGATACTTTTTTTTTAAACCTCATCAGTCTAGCCTTTCTTTTCTTTCTCTCTTTTTTTCCTTCCTATTTAGGCTTCTAAATGTTTTCAAAGTGTACCCAAGAATGGTGTAAGCTTGGTCCATTTTTAATGATAGACTAACCTAAAAAGCAGCATCAGATTGATAGATGCAACATTTCTTGTGTATATTTTCATTACAAATCACCCTATACTATTAAGTTTATTCAAATAAGAGTATTAACCAGGCCCTTTTTTTCCTTTTATAAGAAAAAGTCCCAAATAGCCTGTAAGACTGTGAATAAATTACCACAGATCTGTTCAGATCTGTAGACCTGTATTTGAATTCAAAGTCAGATTGGCTGGCTTCACAGCAAAAAGTTAGTAAGTAACTGAAACCTTTAGTTCCAAGAACTTGTTACAGTAAGAGCAAAAGATTATTTCAAAGGAATCATTGATATAATTCCTTGCATCTAAGAATTTAGATTACCAGTAAAACAAATCAGAATATTGCATCAGCCCTGGTAGATATTTTGGGAGGATATTGGGATGTTGCAGAGAGGTTTGACTTGAATTGAGTATGTTTGATTAAAATTTGTTTGTTTTTTTAATTAGGCAAGCCTACCCAATTCTTCAGTTATTCCAATGTAGCGTACCTCTTTTATCTAACTTTTATCTAATGTGGAGAGAACATCTTTGCTAATGCTAGTAGAAGTTTTCCTTTGGGAAGCTAGCCTTTGTTTTACTTCCCATACCAGGAGGGAAGTCAGAGTGCATGTTAATCTCTTCCTGCTGATAATTGTGCATGTACTCATTTGTGTGTGTGTGTGTGTGTGTGTGTGTGTGTGTGTGTGTGTGTGTACATATATTTATTCATATATAACTTCATTACTATTTTAAGTCAAGAAATAATAATTTTAATTTCTTAATAACTCCATCATCAGTTCTGAATTATGCCTTGTGAGGATCCCTGGTGATTCTGCTGTCATTGGAGAAGAAGAGGATTATCAGTTCTTCCCCCAGTATCATTTTATAACTAACCATTAAAAGTAATCTGAAGGCCCTTGGCTATGAGAAGTCCGCATATATGGAGATTATGTTCTGTTCTCTTCAGTCTTGGTACCTTGGGAACTGCTGCCAGACCCCACCTTACCCTCCCCTCCTCTGCCCTCCCCACCCCATTTTCACTAACATATGTCCATTTCAGTCAAGACTACCCTTTTTTTTTTATGTTAAACAAGTGAAACAAACATCCTTATATTTCTTAATAAGTATGATCAGCGAATTTCTACATGTAAATACAAAACTTTCTTTTCTAGATCGTAACATTGAAAACGATGTCCATATTTATGGTCAGCTCTTTACAATTTTCTTACTTAAAAACAAACATATAAATTGGTTATTTTTAGGACAGAGACTTGTGACTCATAGTATATTTTTGCATTTATTTTTTAAAATGGTGAGTTATTAAAAAGGATATAGAGCAATGTGTATTTCTGAAGAGCATTAATAACATCCCAATGCAAAAATAATCAGCACACTTAATTACATCCCATTCAACGGGATTGAGTCAGGAAAATTAAGCTGTTTGTTTTCAATTCTCTTATATTTTAAATTGCCTTCACTGATGCATAAGCTATTACTGTACATACAAGTTAATCCTCAGTATTCACAAGCAATAATGTCGGCAGAGTTGTCTTCAGAGATAGCAGTGCTGAGCCCCCGTTGGAGACTGGGAGCAAAGTGTTAAGCTCATTCAGAGCCTCCAAAGTCATTGCAAGCAATAATTCCATTACAAGTCTATTATAATTCTTTCTCCTGTGCTTCTGAAATTGAAGGGTAAGAGAAATCATGGTTTTAAAACAGCCTGAAGAAAAGGTTTTGGGAAGAGAAGTGAGGTTAATCTGAAGTCACAAAGTCCTGATGGTGTATTAGTACATTCTTTCATGCCTACCCCCCCCCCCCCCCCCCCGCCGCTTTGATGGATGTTGTTAGCCCAAATAACATTTTATATCATAGAAGTTGAATAGGGTTATTATATTGCCAAGGTAGGAGGAAGATCCGGGCACATGCATGTTTAAATACTGTGGGTTTGACACCTGTTTGAAAACAACTTATTGAACAAGAGTTTTAACCCAGAATTTTTTTTTCTCCCAAAGCAGATCTAAATTGTTTACTGCCCAGGGTTGGAAAGGGCAGACACTTCTAGTTTTGCTCCTCTGGTTGTCCTCTACCACACCCCTTTCCACCTCTACTTGGTTCAAGACATTTTCTGAAATCAAAATTCTGCTGTTTTTCAAACTGCCAATTGATTGTGAGAACTCTATGTCCCGGGGATCATCTCTTAGAACTCCAGTTCTCTATCATGTTTGCTGCTACGTTTGTAGAATGAACTTTGCCTGTATTGATTGACTTTAACCTAATTTACAGTTCTTTATTTCTAGAAGGTTTTGTCTTATCATTTGACCCATGTATAGAATTAGGATACTTTATTTTAGGAGTATACCATAAAAGAATACTGGTTCCTGTATTCTTTTTATCTTCACTTAGGCTTTGAATTTGATTTTGCTTGTTTTGTTTTGTTTTAAATTAGAAATAGAAGAGTGATAAAGCCTATAATCAGGCCAAATTCAAAAAGTTCCTGTGCTTCAGCATTGTTGTTTCTGCTGACCTTCCGTTCTCAGATGGGGCACTTTTACTTTATGTTGTGCATGTATGATTGTGTTTGTTTTGTTTTGTTGTTTTTTGCTTTTGGGGGCTTTTGTTTTTGTAATAATGAAGCAGAAGAAAAATGCAGTAGTAGGTAAATGACTGGTTATAAACATGCAATTTTATTTTATAAAATCTAAGGGGAAAAGTTTAACTCTGTAAATCATTTCTTAGCTCTGGTAAAAATGCTTATATTGCTCCTCTAAAACATGCTCAATTCAGGCCTTTCTCTTTTTTAAGTGCCTTTTTTTCTCTCCCCCCTCCCCGCCTTTCAAACTGTTCTCATATACCCTGAAGTACAGGCTAATAAGTCAGGGGATTCAGGAGGAAGAATCTCAAACTTGCCAACTTCATGTCATGCTGTACCGTTCTTCCTTTTCTTTATATGTATATGGATATATGTATAAGATACATACATACATATATATGTGTATATATATGTATACATATGTAATATATATATAAAACTAGTAGCTGCTGTACCATTGCATCCTTTCTGAACACTTCCCTGTCAGTGTTTGCAAGACTTCTGCCTGTTTATTCCACTGCTTTTAGTCAATTCAAATGGATGGACTGGGAAATTGTCTTTCCCCCTTTGAATATCTGTGTGTGTGTGTGTGTGTGTGTGTGTGTGTGTGTGTGTGTGTGTGTGTGTATGTGTGTGTGTGTGTATATATATATATATATATATATATATGTGTGTGTGTGTGTGTGTGTGTGTGTATATATATATATATATATATATATATATATATATATAAAATAAGTAGTTATTACAAATAAAAAAAATTTAGCCAACTCATTGACTATTCCTGGGTTTAACCCACTGCTCTATGCCCTTCAAACTTGGCATGAGTAATACTGGAGAAAGCATTGGAGTAACAAGTCTTTTGTGGGTCAAGTCAATAAAGTGCACTATGGCAGGCAAACAGCCATGGGGAGCTAGAGTTAGAATCATGCTATTGTATCTGAATAAGTTATCTGAATAAGTTTTCAAGGAAGTTAGCAAATTTGTCAGCGTTGAAACTGCATGATACTGTCTTTGGGAAAATTCTTTTTGGAGAATTCATATAGCTATTTTGCATATCTGTCAAAGGTTAATAAATTTAGAAGTAGAAAGACTTCAGATGCTGGGGAAAACACTCATATAACCTTTGGCTTAATCTGCTTTTATGGTTATTTAAATCCCTCCCTTGAGTAAAATAACATAATTTTCAGCATCTAAGATTCATTCTTTTTTGTTGAAAACATATTTGACATGTTAAGGGAGACTAAGTTGAACCAATCCTCAAAACCCAGTTCAAATACCTAATAAGTGCTCCCTTTTAAATACATTTTAATTGGGAAGAGAAGACTAGTGGCTAAAAGGAGAAAGCAGAGGCTCCTGGTAGTGTTACCTGATAGCAACACTGTTATTAGGCATCCTCTGTTTAGTCATGTTACTCTTGGATTACTATGTTAGGGGGAATATCATTTAACCTTCGTGCCTCAGATTACCCATTAGAATATTGGGTATAATAATATTCACCTACCTCCCAGGGATATCAGAGACTTTACTATTTCAAAAATACTTTGAGTTTTTCTAAAATGTCCTATATAATTAAAAAAGTATATAATCGTCCTGCAGAGGCTAAAGAATGGGTATAAAACGCACCATTTAATTTTTAAGTTTAAAAATAAATCACTGGAATTCTAATTAAGATACATATTTGTTATTTAAGTATATTATATTTGTGGTGGGGTAAAATGGTTACTTTCAGATTAGTAAGTGGGGAGGGGGGAGTAACACTTTGTTTCTTAGTCATATGTAGATTTTTTTTTTAGCCTTTTATGGTATTATTTATTACAGGTGTGATTTTTGTCAAGGTTTCAGAGCTGAAGCTAGGTAAAATTTAGATGGTTTGTCATTGGAGTTGATTAATGATCCCGAAAGTTTTATCTGCCTCACTTTTCCATCTTCTCCATCTAATTTTCTTGTATTAGTTGTTTGGTGATGCATAGCAAAGCGTTTAACTATCTAAGAAAGAATGGGAGTCTCCTCATTCTTGTAAATTGGAGATAGTGTACTATTCCTGTAACTATAGGTTTATCCATCTTTGCACCGAAGGGACAAGCACTACACACAGTCAGCAGGGTACACTTCTAGCCAGTTTACCTTTGTAATTTATGCTTCTTCAACCCATGAAAGAGTTGGAGCCATCAACTGCTCAAGTTGTAGGAAAATGGGAGTGGGGAGGCAGGATTCACTTCCTAGCTGGGGCAGGGTTGGGAGGCTGGGAGTAGAAGGAAACATAGTTTGCCCATCTCTGAAGAGGAAGATCTTTTTATCCTACCTTCTATCCCAGCGTATTAGGTAGTAATACATAGAATTTTCCTTTTATCATTTAAAACAACAGGAAAAATGGATGCTGCATTTCTAGTTAGGAATAAATGCTGAGCAACAATTGCTGGGGGTTGAGTGCTGGTTTAAATTGTAGCACATGTTCAGGATTAGCAAAGAACACGTAGGGAGATGAGGAACAAATTATCTAGCTCAAGTGAGTCAGGAGAAAGCAGCAGGCCCAAGTAGACAAAGCACTGGGCTGATGCCCAGAATTGGCCAAGGCTCATTTAACCTCTAGTGATAGGACGTTTTTATTACTTTTTCCAGATAAGGCCTTAGTAGCTTCTGAGTATCAACTATGCAGATAAATATACTCTTTATTTTACACATTTTTTCTTCTTATCCATTCTTTAAATAACAGATGTTAAGACTTCTATCCAAAGAAATAAGGCATTAAGGTTTTGTTGAATGTGTATCTGTTCCACTAGAGAAAATTAACAGAAGCATAAAATAGAGATATTTTATTTGTTCTTCTATCCTAAAATGTGAATGTTATATTAAAAAATTAAGTGCACATCCTTTCACTGGTGCAAAACTTAGAATCATGGATTACCATTGGGTTGTTAAGATACATCATCACCCCAGCATTCAATTCTGAGAAAGATTTAGGTTCTGCAGCACAGTATTCAGGTTTGTAGAGCTGAACAGATTGTCCAACTCTAATTAAAAATAGCTTTGAATATTAATGTTGAATTCTTCTTTATTTCCTTTAGTCTTCATTCTTCTTTCCTTTAATTTGAGCTCTTAAGTTAACCATTTCGTCAACCAGTTGCTACACTGGAATATTGCGTATTGTGAAGAGTCTGGGGAGGAAAGGTTAACCCGTCTTTCACCTCCTTTTCTCACTCACTTGGCTATCTATCCTGTCTCCCATTGAATTCAGAAGTAAAGACTATGCCGAAACTGGTTTGGCTCAGTGGATAGAGCGTCGGCCTGCGGACTGAAGGGTCCCAGGTTCGATTCCGGTCAAGGGCATGTACCTTGGTTGCGGGCGCATCCCGAGTGGGGCTTGTGCAGGAGGCAGCTGATCGATGTTTCTCTCTCATCGATGTTTCTAGCTCTCTATCCCTCTCCCTTCCTCTCTGTAAAAAATCAGTAAAATTAAAAAAAAGACTATAGTCATGTTCCAGGAGACTGTTCACATCCCAGCACAGACTCAGAGAGACTAGGGTTCTAATCATACTGCCTTTGAATAACTTGACATTAAATTGCCTTTTTCTTAGACACTCCCAAAGTACCATTTGCTTGAAAGTAACTATTTGTGGTCTTTAATTTCCTCATACTGTAATACTTCTACTTCACTTCTCAATCTTTCTTACATATTTTCAGTTTATAAAGATTAATACTTAAGTTTCTGACACTTTTCCGAACTGTTAACCAAACAGGTCAAGAATACTTTCAGAAGTCTTAGTAGTGTAATTAATGGGGTCTATATTTCCAGGAATTAGAATTATCACTGGTAACCAGAATTTTTTTTCTCTTCTCCTTTGTATTAAAAATAATTTCTCTACTACATAATGTAGTAGCTACAATTTATGGCTTCCTCTTGATGCTTTCAAGGTTGTTCAGAAGAGGCCCAGGCCTTTGTTAGGGGCTTAGTTCTCATAATTCTCTGCCTAGCTATTTTTCATACTTCCCTGGGGAAAAAACCTACTTTGCAAAGAGTTAAGTCAAACAGGTCATCTGAATCCTTAGTACAGATTTTATGTTTTTCAGAAAACTCTACATTATTTGCTCCCATTTTGCTAATGATAATATAATTCTACTAGAGGCCCGGTGCACAAATTCGTGCACCAGTGGGGTCCCTCAGCCTGGCCTGCGGGATCAGGCCGAAACCAGCTCTCCAACATCCCCCGAGGGGTCCCAGATTGCGAGAGGGCACAGGCCAGGCCAAGGGACCCAACTGGTCCATGGTTGGGGTTGGGGAGGGATGCCAGAGGTTGGCCAGCTGGGGAGGGACAGTGGAAGGGCTCCAGGGCATGTCTAGCCCATCTCGCTCAGTCCCGATCAGTAGGATCCCAGCAGCAAGCTAACCTACCAGTCGAAGCATCTTCCCCCTGGTGGTCAGTGCACGTCATAGCAAGCAGTTGAGCGGCCTTAGCATATCATTAGCATATTATGCTTTGATTGGTTGGACAACCAGACACTTAGCATATTAGGCTTTTATTATGTAGGGTTTTATCTTAAATCTAGTGTTAAAATATTTTATAATGGAGCATTAATGGAAACCTAATTAAATTCAAACAAGATGACTATTACTCAAGATAACTCGGAAATACTTCAATGTTTGAAGTCAACAGCTCCATTCAGCCTCTAAGCACATTTAGGAGTTAGCAGTAACCAAGACCAGCTGTTGGTATGTTTTTCTATTTGACAACCTGCCCTTAATTTGTCAGGCCTCAGCTGTCTTGTATTTTCTGTCCTTGCAGCCATAACCTCATGTTTATTGTTTGTTTTGTTTTCTTGCTTATCTCTGCTGCTTGCGAGGGTATTGTGCTCTGCCAGCACATGGGGTTTTCTTTCCCATACCTGCAAAATTACCAAGGATTACCCCAATTTGAGCTAGAGGCATTAAAAGAGTTTTTCTCAATTAACAAAGGTATTACTGTTTTAAAGTCCTGGCTCTGCCTACATAATTAATTACATACACCTTCTGAGACCTTCAGATACACAAGGGGCCCTTCCACCAGTAGAGGTGGGGTCCATGGCCAGCCTCCAGAGAACAGACTCAGGCTTGGTACTGTCCTTTGTTGGCTGTCACGGAAAAATTGTATTATAGAAAGTATCAAAAATATAAATTGTTCTTAAGGAGAGTAGGCAGATCTGAGGCTTGCCATTGTATTTTGCTTGCTAAACATTGTCAAGCTTAAAAGAAGAGGAAAAGAAATCACTGGCTGGCGAAAATTTTGTGCCCCAAATAATGTGTTAAAGTCTACCAAGGTAACGAAGTGATGGGTGTTTTCTCCCTTTTTTATAAGCAAGAAAGTTTATTTGTAGTTGTAAAAATTATTGTGGGACTGCAGATCTATTTGCTGATTGGAAATAAGGATTCTGAATTTTAGTCTGGCTAAGCACATATTTCCAACTTTTACGCTATAAATTTTGATAAGGGAAAGACTTTTGTTTGTTAACAGAAGGAAAAACAGAACTTACTTATACAGTGAATGTTCACTCCATAGAGGAATTTCCCTCCAGTTACATCATCTTCCTCTTACCGTAGCCACCTCCACACCTGTTACAGATGCCAGCATGTTTCACAACCATCTTGAAGGAAGGAGCCTGAATAATTGCTCCTTTGAGGGAAAGGCACTGCTTATCGTATCACGTGTATGTACAGGGAGGTGCATTTATACTAACTTGAAGGTATATACTGTATTTTAAATAAGTGTGTGACTTAATATTTTGGGATTATTTTTCTTCCTTTAAAACTGGACCTGAACAAAGCTTTGAGTTGATATTTGTAATAATCTCAGGACCTGAAAGATTGTAGCATTTAGTGTGTCTTAAAAATTATGTACTGTACCAGCCATGGATTTTTGTAAATATACCTGTCTCCCTTTTTTGTATTATTTTAGTAAAAAATAATAATAAATTTAAATAAAAGGGGATGGTGATGACATGTGAATGGGTGTGGTATGTATGTATGTGTGTTTGTATAAGGCTCTTTTGAGATGAACTGGTGCTTGTTTAATTTCCGGCTCTAATCAGAGCAGGAATATGGACAACTGCTGCTACTGTACTCTGCACTGAGCCTAGGTATTTCCATTTTATCTTTCCCAGTGGTGGATTAAAAACGAGCTACCAGGAAATGACTAAGAACTTAAATTCTTCCCACTGCCATCTTGCTCTGTATTCTGAGTTCTGCATACCCTTTGAAGTTTAATGGTAAAGCTTTCCAATCTTTGGTGGGTTCACTGGTCTCTAGTTTTTAGAGAACTCTTGTCACTATTTTCTAAGAAAGAAGGACAGATAAATTTTTTAACCAAAATCACACATTTCATAAAACCCTGATGAGTTATGGATATGTGAGAGGGCTTAAACATTCCTGAATATGGATCTTTGAATTTGGTAAATTAACCCCATGGATATATTCCTTCAGTGCAGGAGAATTTTTTCTTTTTTCTTTTTTTGCAACAGCCTTGCTCATATTCCAGATGTAGCTAGCAAACCCCCGTTTTAAAGCAGGAGCCTTGTTTGATTTAGTGTAGATGTTTCCTGTCAATCCTTTGTGACAGGGCATTTTACATGAGTGGTTTTTTCTTTTTGTATGTGTTACGTGTTTATTGTATTAAATAAAGAGGAATGTGCATATTATTCTTGTGTCTGTTGTATTATTGGGCTAACTTGGATTTTAACATCTTGTTCTTTCAGTAGTTGAGTGTCTGTTGTCTGTATCTCACTGCACTAGGCACTATGGGATACAGAAGTAAAGTACACATTCCCCGCCCTCAGTATATTGACAGTTTACGATTACATAACAGGTTAAAAGATGCCAGTTCAAACTTTGTCACAAAGTTGTGGTCCATTGCCACCTGACATTTAGTTCAGAACAAGGGAGAAATTAGACTAGAGAGATTTGGGAAGACTTTCAAGTGAATGGTAATTGAGCTGGGCCTCTGAAGATAGGTGGGATTTGGCTAGGAAGAAGGAAAAGGGGACTGTCCCGAGTAGACAGGATGAAGCAGAAAGTAGACCAGACTGGTGTGAGGTATACATAGGGATTAGTAGCAGCCCGATTGAGGGAGTCCTGGAATGCAGGACTTTGGGTTATAGGGCATGTGTGTGTGTGTTCCAGGATGCTACCAGGGTCAAGGCTTGAAATGTAGACATGGGAATTATCTGCAAAAGTGACCATCTTTTAAAGCCTATAGAGCACTTCTAGGAATGGTATTACTAAGAGAAAAGAGTAGAAAAAAATTCAGCCTCAGAAACCTAACTAGGGAATGGGAAAATGGGTGCAGAGCTAGAAAGCAACTTGTCAGGAATTGAAAAGTTTGTCATTTACAAGTGTATATAGAAAAGGAGTGGTAGAATGAGTGATTTTTGTTTTTCCTTTCACTTAAGTGTGTTTTCAGTGTGTTGTCCTCAAAATGAAGAATTTTGAAAAGCCATGGGTCCTCATGCATGGGGGAAAGAATAGGCTGCAAATGCCTTTATTAGAAAAAATAATGTTTAAGGACAGTTTTGCGAAAGTGTGTTCTTGCGAGTAGTAGTCCCTTAAGAAAAGTATGCTTAAATAATTTGACTACACTTAACTATGTTGTCGCCATCTTATAAATGTATTTCACTTCTTTTTTTTTTTTTGATCCTCGCTTGAGGTTATTTTTTCTGTTGATTTTTTTTTTTAGAGAGTGAAAGGGAGAGAAAGACACACATCTGTTGGTTGCCTCCCACATTCCCCGAACTGGGGCCGGACCAGGAATCTGCAGGCTGAAACTGTAACCACTGAAATAAACTGGCCAGTGCTACATTAACATTTTTAAAGGGCCATTGTTAAACAAGATTTTTTTTAACCCATAATTTCCCCTTATTTGACCCTGGGACGCCTTTTTATTATCACTCATACTAGTTCTGTTTTATCAGATTTATTTTAAAAGACGTTTTTAAGAGAAAAACTATGGCCCAAGGAGTTAAGGATTTCATGAAGTAAGCAGGTAGAGAAGTGCAGCCAGTTCTATAGAGTTGAATGAGGATCAGGTATCCAAAATGGGGGGGGTGTTCAAGGGAGTATAGAAAAATATATGCGATGGGAGTATGTTTTACACTTGACCACGTAGGCAGGAAATGTGTCAGACCTGAGTTTTGGCACAGGGAAATAACTGCTTTTACAAAATTTGTATAAGGGGAGCATGGACTTGTACAAAGGTTTCTGTTTAAGAATATTCATCTCAATGTTGCTCATAACAGTAAAAGTTTGAAACAATCTAATGCTGTGTTAAAGGGATTGGTTCAGTAAATAAAAATAATATTAAATAAAAATTTTTAAGATAAGACCAAGATGTGCATGTATTAAATGAAGGAGCAGTTAGAAATGAAGGTGCACCTAGGCACAGGAAAACATTTAGGGCATACACTCCAGAACAATGGAGTTTAATTGTGTTTTCGATGAACGTGAGCAACATGAGTAAGTTCTCTGGGTTTGTTTTGGGGTTTTTTTGGTTTTTTTAATCCTCACCTGAGGATATTTTTCCATTGATTTTTAGAGAGTGGAAGAGAGAAGGAAAGGCAGAGAGAAATACATCGATGGGTTGCCTCCTGTAGGCGCCCTGACCAGGGCCTGAGCTGGGGAGGAGCCTGCAACCCGGAACCCTTTGGTCCACAGGCTAACGCTCTATTCATTGAGCCAAACTGGCTAGAGCAGTTCTTTGAGTGTTTTTTTTTTAAAATTATTTTTTAATTATTATTATTATTTTTTTAAGAAACAGGTGGACTTGAAGAGAGGGAGAAAGAAATGGGAAGAAAACATCTCATCACTGGGAGTAGGGAAAAGAATTTATTCCAGTGATGGCGAACCTATGACACGCGTGTCAGCACTGACACGCATGGCCATTTCTGATGACACGCGGCCGCATGCCGAGGATGAAACATTTGCTGCTCCTGAGGATGAAACATTTGCGACTAGAGTCTTGGAGTTAGTTTTTCCTCAAAGTGACACACTACCCAAGTTATGCTCAGTTTTTTGGCGAAGTTTGACACACCAGGCTCAAAAGGTTGCCCATCACTGAATTCTACTCAGACCCTACTGGATCCCAAAATTGGATCTGGCTTGGAGGTCAAAACACAATGAACTGCCTGATTTAAAATCATGAATTTTTGGAAAAGATTATTCTTGCACTTAGTTTTAAAAAAATACCAAGTCCATACAAAGCATTTATTTTCTACCCATGGTCCCAATTTTCCTTCCCCAGAGCAACCACTGTTACCAATTTCTCCAGTTCTAATTATAAATATGTATGTGACTTTTAAACATAAATTTAACGTACATATCTCGCATACCTAGCATTTCTTCCAAAAAAAAATTTTTAGAATATGTTTTTATTGCATTTTTTTAGAGACAGAGGAAGGGAGAAAGATAGAAACTTCATAAATCGGCTGCCTCCTGCATGCCTCCCATCAAGGATCAAGCCCGCAACCCGGGCATGTGCCCCAACTGGGAATTGAACCCATGACCTCTTGGTTCATGGATCGACATTCAACCAGTGAGCCACACAGGCCAGTCTCTTCCAATTTTCTTGGAGATTATTCCAACTCAGTACCTAGAAGTCTCTCTGTTCTTTTTTTATAGCTCATGGTATTCCATAGTTGAGGTATCATGACAATTTATTGTATTCATTCTTTATTGATGTGCATTTAGATTACCATCACAAGTCAAACTGTAATATCCTTTCTATATTTATAGTCTGTGAATGCATATCAAACGGACAGCCAAAAGTTCGTTTTGGCATCCTATCTAATAAAAGTAATATGCAAATTGACCATCACTCCAACACACAAGATGGCTGCCCCCATGTGGACACAAGATGGCCAGCAGGGGAGGGTAGTTAGGGGGGACCCAGGCCTGCAGGGGAGGGCAGTTGAGGGGGACCAGGCCTGCAGGGGAGGGCAGTTAGGGGTGACCAGGCCTGCAGGGGAGGGCAGTTAGGGGCAATCAGGCTGGCAGGGGAGCAGTTAGGCATCAATCAGGCTGGCAGGGGAGTGGTTAGGGAGTGATCAGGCTGGCAGGCAGAAGCGGTTAGAGGCAATCAGGAAGGCAAGCAGGCAAGCAGTTGGGAGCCAGCAGTCCTGGATTGTGAGAGGGATGTCTGACTGCCTGTTTAGGCCCTATCCTACCTGGATCGGGCCTAAACGGGCAGTCGGACATCCCTTGAGGGGTCCCAAATTGGAGAGGGTGCAGGCTGGGCTGAGGGACACACCCCCTGTGCACGAATTTTGTGCACCGGGCCTCTAGTAGATAATAATGACCTAACATAGATTTGAAAGTCTTGTCTAGAATCTGTGATTGCTTCATATCCCTGTAAGCTTTGAGAAATATATGAGAACATAAATATTTTACTTAAGAGTTTTGAAAATGGGAGATGAAAGCACAAGAGCTGATTCTGGGTGCACTAAGGGTTGAGTTCCATTGCAAGTGAGATCATGAGCTTTAAAAGGGACAAACCCCTCCGATGCAGATATACTCTGGTCTGTCGGGAGTGTCGTTAGCTCAAAAACAATCGCTCTTCCTCACCAATATGTGCCTCGACATGGCCTGCTTTTACTGTCTGTATATTTACCTCTTCTGTGTCCCTGTGTCTGTCCCTCCACCACTTGCCCCTGTCTTTTCTAGTTAGGGTGGCATAGCGTGAAGGGAACAGGCTGACATTAAAGACTGGAGTTCACATTATGCTGTGGCACTTCAGACAAGATGACAGCCTGTTTTCTCATTTCTACAGTGGTAACACCCAATGGTGGGTTCCTTGTTGAATTAGTGACATGTATGGAAAGCACCTAGCATAGTGCCTAGCACATAGAGATCATAAATGGTGGCTACTATTCTTCTATTTTCTGCCTTTTTCCTTCTTAAATTCATGCTTCCTTTTTGCTCTCCTAATTTCCCCAAATACCTAAGAGAAACCACAGTGTTTTTTCTTTTATTTTTTGCTTTTCATTTTATTTTATTTTTTTTTGCTTTTTTCTTTCTTCTTTTCATGGTGTTTTTAAAAATCATTACATATATATATGTAAAGTACAGGCATCGATAAATATCAGTGAAGATTCTTTCATTGCGGGTATTATTGGCTTAATAAGTAAAAGGAAACTTCCCTAAAAAATAGTCTGTTAAAACAGTAAAGGGAATCTTTCATATAACTGAGTAAAAATAAACCTAGTTTAGGTGAAGCTTTATTTAGTGACTTAATGTCACCAAGACCCTGCCCTGTCTGCTCTGGCATTCGTGTCAGGTTTCACAGGTCGCCTCCGACAACTTCCTGCTCTCCCTTTATAGCCAGAAGGGAGGATGTGTTGTATCGACTTTATTTTTGCTTTATTGCCCCAAATGCAAAGCAGTGCGTGAATCATGTGCCTCAATGCATAGGACATGGTCATCATCACTCAGTACAAGAACTCATTTCCTTTTTATTATCAGTTAAGTTTCCCTTTCCTTAGTCTCCACTCTCCTCAGTCCCGTAGGCACCCACTCTGACTTTTATGACAGGTGCCCTTGTTATGCTTACACCCTTCTAAAATAAGTAATGTTATTTTATGAATATGCAATTTAAATGTATACAAATGGTCCCGTGTGATAAATTTTGCTGCTTCCTGCCTTTCTCACTTTTCTTAAATTTATCCATGGTGCTATATGTACATTCTATGTGTTGCTTCTTATCTCTGCCTAGTATTCCACACTGTACACCCACCTCATTTTACATATCTGCCCCCTAGAGGTGGATATCTAGGTTGCCTCCAATTCCTTACTGCCGCTAGAAAGGCTGTAGTCTGTGAACTGCCTGTTCATCTCTGCTCATCCTTCAATGACATTTACTTTTTTTTTTTGACATTTCCATTTTTTTGTTACAGATAATAACCTCTTATCAGTTTTAGATGTGACAGATATTTTAGACTTTAGACTGTTACCTGTCTTTTAACTTTGTCAATGGCATCCTTTACTGAACAGAAAACCTTACTTTTTAATAGTTTAATCCAGTGGTCGACAAACTCATTAGTCAACAGAGCCAAATATCAACAGTACAACGATTAAAATTTCTTTTAAGAGCCAAATTTTTTAAATTTAAACTTCTTCTAACACCACTTCTTCAAAATAGACTCGCCCAGGCCGTGGTATTTTGTGGAAGAGCCACACTCAAGGGGCCAAAGAGCCGCATGTGGCTCGCGAGCCGCAGTTTGCCAACCACGGGTTTAATCAATCTACTTTTTTTCTACGTTTATGTTTTGAAGGATTTGTTATGAAATATTTGCGTAGCCGTAGGTCGCAAAGATATACCCCTACATTTTCTTCTATTGGCTTTATAGTTTTGCCTTTCAGTTTTTCACTTATGATCCAGCTCTTATCCACCTTTGTATGTTGCATAGTATATAGGGATCCAGCTTTACTTTTCTTCATTTAGTGAGGCAATTTTCCCAGCCCTATCTAGTAAGTCAGTACTTCTCCCATCAATTTTTGTTCTTATTTTTTCTGTGCTAGTACCAATGTTTTTCAATACTATAGGTTTATAGTATGCCTGAATACAGAAGTTCCCCTTTATCTGTGATCTTGCTTTCTGCATTTTTAGTTACCCATGGGCAACCGCTAATCTGAAAATACTAGATGGAAAAGATCCAGAAATAAACAGTTCATACCTTTTAAATTGCAAACCATTCTGAGTAACATGAAATCTCTCACTGTCCACTCTGTCCCACCCAGGGATGTGAATCATCCTTTTGTCCAGCATCTCCATGCTACCTGTGTGCATTACCTGCCCATTAGTCACTTAGCTGTCTCAGTTATCAGATTGACTATCAAGGCATCACAGTGCTTGTGTTACGTCACCCTTATTTTATTTAATAGTGGCCCCAAAGCTCAAGAGTAGTAATGCTGGCAATTCAGATATGCCGAGGAGAAGCTTTAAAGTACTTCCGTTGAGTGAAAATTCATATATCTATAGGAAAAGACATAGTATGTATAGGGTGAAGTACTATCGGCTGTTTCAGACATCTACTGAGGGTCTTGGAACACTTATCCTTTTGGGATAAAGGGGGGACTATATCTAGTAAGGAGAGTCTCCCTCTTTGCTCTTCTCTGTTGACTGCTAATTTTGGGTTTTTATCCCTTTTTATATTTTAGAATAAAATCTCCAAATTTTATTAAAAACCAAGCTGAAATATATATTATATTTCATTTTTAGGGTAGTTTAGGAAGATAAGTATAATCTATACTCATTTGTGGATATTCAAATCCTTTTTTATGTCTTTCAATACAGCTTTTATGAGTAGTATATTTTCTCATGGTTTTTGCTGATATCAAGGAATGCTGTTGTTTTTGGAAGTTGAGTTTGTATCCAGTAACTTTTTAAAATGTATATGTTTTTATTAATTTCAGAGAGAGGAAGAGAGAGATAGAAGCATCAATGATGAGAGGGAATCCTCAATAGGCTGCCTCCTGCTCGCCCCCTACTGGGGATTGAGGTGCAAACCAGGCATGTGCCCTGATGGGGAATCAAACTGTGACCTCTTGGTTCATGGGTCTGTTCTAAAACACTGAACCACACCAGCCTGGCTGTATCCAGCAACTTTGCTAAACTCTCTTATTCTGTAACTAGTCTGATTATTATTAACTTTTCAATGAAAATAGTCATATAACTTAAAATAATGACAGTTGAATTGCCTCTCCCAATTCTTTCACTTTTTATGTCTTATCTTAGAGCATTAGACTGGTCCCTTGATACTATGTTAGACAGTAGTGGTAAAAGTGGCATCTTTGTTTCTTATGTTAATGGAAAAATATATAAATTTTCTTCATTAAGTGTAGTGTTTATTCTAGATTTTTGTTATATAATTTTATGAAGTTAAGATCATTTTCTATTCCTAATCTTATGGGAATGTTAATTATAAGTATGAATTGAATTATATCAGGTGATTTCCCATAACACCCAGATATGATCAACACTTGCAGAAAATTTCTTAGGAATGTATTCATAATACATTTTTTATTCTTATTATCTCTGTGGTATCTGTATTTGTTTTCCTGTTTTCATATTGATTTATTTACATGCATCTTTTTCTTAATCAGTCTTGCCAGATGTTTATTCTTACTAACTTTTCAAGGAACTATTAATTTTTCCGAGTGCATATATGTTTATTGTGGCTATATATTTTGACCTGTATTTTAACCATTATATAATATCCCTCATTTTTTTATGATGTGTTTTGCCCTAATATTAAATTTGATATATCAGCTGTGTATATCGTGAATAAAATTCCATTAATTGAATATATCACATTTTTACTTACCCATCCATCAGCTGATAGGCATTTGGGCTCTTACCATTTGAATACAGTGGTGGGCAAAAGTAGGTTTACAGTTTAAGTTACACAAAACAGTTTATTCTTATATTATTATTTATTCTTGTATTATTTATTTGTATTACAATTGTAAACCTACTTTTATTTGTATTACAACTGTAAACCTACCCCTGTATTATAGATAATGATGCTGTGAACATTTGTGTACAAGTTTTTTTTTTTTTTTTTTTTTTAATATATTTTATTGATTTTTTTACAGAGAGGAAGGGAGAGGGATAGAGAGTCAGAAACATCTATGGGAGAGAAACATCGATCAGCTGCCTCCTGCACACCACCTACTGGGGATGTGCCCGCAACCAAGGTACATGCCCTTGACCGGAATCGAACCTGGGACCTTTCAGTCCGGAGGCCGACGCTCTATCCACTGAGCCAAACCAGTCAGGGCTTGTGTACAAGTTTTTATGTCAATGTATTTTTCCAGTTTTCTTGGGTATATACCTAGGAGTGGAATTGCTGGATCTCTATGGTAACTTTATGTATAATTTTTTGAGGAGCCATCAAACTGTTTCCCACAGTAACTAAACTATTTTTACATTCCCACCAATGTACTATTTTCCTTTTTTTTTTTATTACAGCTGGTAGGTATAAAGTGATAGCGCATTCCTTTTGATTTGTATTTCCCTAATGATTAATGGTACTGAACCGTCTTTTCATGTGCTTATTAAATATTTAGTATATTAAGTGTAATTTACTTATATTAGTATAAGTATAAAAGTACTTCTTTCAGGAGAATTTTCAAGGAGACTTTGTGTTGTAAACTTTCTAAGACCTTGTATATCTAAACGTATTGTCTTTGATTCCTCACATTTAAATAATAATTTATCTGGATATAATAGTCTATATTTTTCTTCATCACTTAGAAAATAAACTTCATTGTTGTTGTTGTTGTTGTCTCCAATGTTTGTGCGAGGAAAACTAATGCCAATCTATTTCTTATTCTTCTGTGGACTGCCTGTCTCTTCTCTCTAGAAGCTTTTTCAATTTTGTTATGTCTTTAATTTTTCTAAATTTCATTATAATGTGTCAAAGTTTTGCCTTTATCATACTTATTCTGTGTGGTGCTCCATGAGACCTTTGAATTGGAGTCCTTTTATCTTAAATTTTTGCAAGTTCTTTACTTATGATTGCTTTAAGCATTCTCTTCCCTAAGCCCATTTTCTCTCTTCCTGGGACTCATATTTATAGCTACTGACATCATTATTATTATTTGTTATATGTTCATATTTTCCATCTCTTTCCAGTGCCTTCTGGGAAAGTTCCTTGAACAGATCTAGATCATTACTCATCTCTCAGCTGTGTAGCCATTCTTGTGTTTATCCAATCTATTGGTTTTGTTCAGCTAGTACATATTTCCTACCCAGTATTTCCATTTGGTTCTGTATAACTGCTTGTTCCCTATTATTATTCTCTTATCTCTGAGGATCTTTATTATGCTTAAGTTCTTGATCTGTCTTGTTCCATTCTGGTTTGTCTAATACAGTTTGTTCCATTACTGTCTCTTATTGTGACTGTCTCTTATTGTGACTGATTATTTTCACCTGTGAGCTTGTGTTTTCCTGGGGTTATCAGGTTTCTTAGCTGATGATGTACACTAAGGGGAGAGGCCAAGGTCTCTAGCAAAAGGGAGCATTTCCCACAGTGAGATCCCAGGCATCAGAGTCAAACCTTGAACCCAACTGTGTTCAATCCTGCAGTGTATTGTTTTCTTCTAACTTGCTCACAGTAGCTTATCTCTCTGTGTTTGGTGATTTTGTATTATATATCCATGCACTTTGGAACTTTAGCTCTGGACATTCTTCAAGATCTGGATTTAAAGTGTTTTCCTCTGAAGACTATTTGAGTTTGCTTTTTCCAAGCTCCTAGGAACATTACCAACCCAGGACCACTTCAAATTAAATGTTTAGCTAAAGATTTCGGGGCCACAGCCATAGGATGAATTTCACCACAAATGCATGTGAGTGGTTATTGCTGGTGGTTTAGAACTCCTGTAGCCCTAGCCGGTTTGGCTCAGTGGATAGAGGATCAGCCTGTGGACTGAAGGGTCTCGGGTTCGATTCCGGTCAAGGGAACATGCCTGGGTTGCAACTCGATCCCCAGTAGGGGGCATGCAGGAGGCAATCAATGATTCTCTCTCATCACTGATGTTTCTATTTCTCCCTCTCCCTTCCTCTCTGAAATAAATAAAAATACATTTTTAAAAAAACACACAAAATTGTAGAAGGTTCCCCAGCTGCCACCTCCCATGAGCTGAGGTTGTTTCAGAAAAGTCTCTTCTTGGTGAGGTAAGGGATATTGTTTTTTCATTCCCAGTAACAAGGTCTATCATTTTGCAAGAGTTTATGATCTTACCTCCCACTGTGCTAATATGAGACTTTCTTTCCTTCTGATTGCAAATGAAAATTCAGACTCAAGGCCACTGGGAATCAGCAGATATCCTCAAAGCAAATGCTTTTAGTGCTCTCTTACCCATTCCTCCTCTCTGACTTCCCGTTACTCTGGCTTCCTTTACTTTATTAAAGCTCAGTCCTGCTTTAAAAAGTATTTTTGTGTATTTGCTAAAATTTGTCCAGCACTCTATGATTTTTATTGTTTTTGTTTTGTGGAGTTTTTTTTTTTGTTTTTAATTTAAATCCTTTATTGTTTAAAGTATATGATGTTTTATATATTGAGATTTCTCTGTACATCTAATCTTCCATAATGTCAAAAACAAAAGTCCTATATGTTTTTTGTATAAAAATAATTATCTGTAAACAGGTAATATGTATGCATGAATGTAATTAATATAAAACTAGAATTGATCTTTAATATATAAATATTTAATAGTGCTATATTAGCTGTATATTCACTATATCCAGTTCAGAAGTCAGACTGTCCCATATGTCACCTCCAGGGCATCAGGTGTCCTGATGAAGAACAGGCGTTCCATAGGGAGGAGTGGTTGACCATGATCATTTCATTTACTAAAATGGGACTCTTTCTGTGTCAGTTTCACCAGAAACCCCAAAGGCTGAGAACAAAACAATAGGTGCCAAGTCCGTCCACACTCTAAAGGGAGGAGGAGCTAGATCACCTACATACCACATGCTAAGCAGTTGTGAAACTGGGAAGCACTAGTTCCACACTGGGAAGGATTAGCTCGGCCGCCACCTCCAGGCTATATAAGAGTATGCTGGACATATTTCCCTTCTCCCCAAGCTGGGGAGGGTGGGGGTGCTCCCTCTGCACCTCATGCCAAATGAGGGGGCACTTCAAGAGGACCATTTGGAGAGCTTGACACATCCTGTGGAGTTTGAGGGAACAGGAACTGGTGTCTGATTCCCAACAGTCTAAAGACAAATTGTAGGTGACTAGCTCCTTGAGAAGACGGAAGAAGAGAGAAGGCTGCATTCAGAACAGCTTGCACTCTCAGTGCTCACGAGTTCCTGTGGCCTGATGTGGTTCTCAAGAAAGGGAGCAGATTTGGTCAGTTTAAGAAGGAATCCAGCCAAGGAAACACCTTGGAGGGGAAGCTGCCGGAAACTAAGGGGCTGGGGCAGGAATCCTGAGTAACTAGAGAAGGCATGGCCTACAAGGGAACAGCAGGTGAGAGACCCCCAGTGATGGAGAAACTGGAGAACCAGGAGAAAGCACATATGAGAAAAGCATCAGCATTGGGAATACTACTCCCAGAGGACACTGACACCACTTTACAACTCTACCATCGGTAAGACCTTCCCTCTTTCTTGCCTTGCTATGAAAGGACAGCAGCTAGCAAGTGAGGAGAAGGTAGTGTATGAGACTAGAACTGACAATGACTGTGAACTCTTTTCTCCTTCAGATTTCCAGGCTGGAGAAAGGGAGACATTTTAAATTAACTGATATTTGAAGTTTTAATATGACACTGGATGAGACTGGTCAATTCCTAGAAATGAAATGATTTTTAAAATGATGATGATAACTCTTCAACCTGTTTGTTACTGAAAATAGACTGGGAAAGCTATCCATTTCATCCAGACACAAGAACAAATTATCACAGAAGGTTCATGGGGACACTCGTGAGAAAATAAAGTTGCTTTCTGTTTATACCTCACAAGTCTAGCTTGTTCCACAAGCAGGTTGCATGTGAAGAGGAGAAGAGCAGATCAGGAAGATGGAGAGGTTGG
Source organism: Ia io (assembly GCA_025583905.1). Classification (NCBI taxonomy): domain Eukaryota; kingdom Metazoa; phylum Chordata; class Mammalia; order Chiroptera; family Vespertilionidae; genus Ia; species Ia io. The sequence continues at coordinate 28,132,648 of JAJQQW010000016.1, forward strand.
CCATGTCCTCCGACCTCCTGCCCAGTTTTCATCCGCTGGCAGCCAGCCTCAGCTAACAATGGGGAGACATTTTATGGGTGAGGTTTGGAGTTCCACTGTTATACAGACTGGAATTTTTTAAAACCAAAGAAAAAAAGGCTAATTGTCCTGTTATTTCCTGGAAAAGCTGCATGAACCACCCACGATTTCATGCTGGAGAGAAAAAAAACAGTTTTGCAAGCAGCCGGGGTAAGAAGAGTAAATTGCTGTCTGTCAGCATCTAGCAATCCAGCTTGTTTGTCAATAGTCACATTTACTTCTGAGTATTATAATGTACTGCATTTTATATGCTACAGGATGTTATCAATAAGGTTAATGTGATTAAAAGTAAGACCTTTAAATAGCAGAAACTACTATGTAATGGGAAGTACCCATGGAAATCCTGTAAACCATAGAGATTGAGTGATTATCTTGCTGAAAAGTATTTACAAGAATTGTCAAACTTCAGAATTAATTCTATGAAGCAGGCAAGTGTTTCTCATTTGCTGCCCTCGTCTGTGATGACAAGGGGCTATCAGGAGTATGCTGCTGTGTGATCTGAAGACTGCTTTTTGGCAGCCAGCATTCATTCCCACATCCTTCTATGCTACTCTCTGTGTCATATATATAGAATTATGGAAACTACATTTCCCAAACACCTTTGCCTTCAAGGTTCTGGATGTGATTTCATTTCTGCCAGTGTGTTCATGTGAGATTTCGTAGGTGGGAGAAAAAAGTAGCATGACTTTTTCTGTGGCCTCACCTAGCAAAATGTAGGCCATGGTAGACTTAACCTTTTGCACTCGGATGTCAAGTGTGACTCGACACGGTTAGCATTAGAATAAAGGAATCGAGAAAAAAGCAAGTGAGTGCAAAGGGTTAAAATTCTGCTGTACTCTCCAAGGGACCTCCTTTCAGCCCCCATTTCAGTACTTGGGGGCACCTCTGATCAGCAGTGGGGTTCCCTGCATTTTTCTGATCTGGGTGGCAGCAGAAACCTCCTAGTACTCTGAACTTCTGAATGTTAATGGCAACATCCCCTAACTCCTGCAGTCCTTCTAAGAGTGTCATGAGCACCTCAGTGCCCTGCACTCAATTTTTTCAGCTTGAAAGGCCTACAATGGTTTCTATTTCTGACTAAGCTGCCTGCTGATACTTTGAAATAAGTGGACATACTTAATGGGTCCCTTTAAGTTAGAAGTAATTTTCTAAATCTGTAAGTGAGGTATTAACTGCCTTTTTAAAAGAAACTAATGTAATGGAGAGAGAAATTTGAAAATGGATGTTTAGAAATGTTTATCACCATGTGATTTTGTTGCCCAAAGTAATGTGTTAAACCGAGATTTTCAAAATAATGAAACACTGAATTATACATTGTTTTCAATAAAATAAACAGTAATAGTTGTTCTTTACTGAGAAAAATTAGGACTTTTTTTTACTGTTAATAAATAAAATGAAAATATTTTCAAAATATTGTTTCATTTTTTAAACATCACTTTTATTTCTATTTTGTGTATGTTTTAAATGCATATACTACATTGGTTCAGTAGTATATGTATGTGACTTAAAAAAAGATACAAAGACTATGGCAGAGGCACAAGATGTTTACCGCTATAAATACACACCATCAAAAAAGTTTAGAAATCGGTGCTTTAGATGAATGATGATGTACAGAGACTTGACTTGGGGTGGTGAACACACAATACAGTGTATAGATGATCTGTTATAGAATTGTGCACCTGAAACGTGTATAATTTTGTTAATGTCACCCCAATACATTCCATAAAAAGGAAAATAAATGTTTTTTAAAAGACATGCTAGACATGGTTATGGTAATAGGTAATTGGGCCAGTACAATTATCATCTGATTCAAAACAAAGTGATCTTGGGATCCTGGGATGCCCATTACAAAAATATAGAGCAACCCACCAAGATCGCTTTTGATATAAAAACAAAACAGCCCTAGCTGATTTGGCTCAATGGACAGAGCGTTGGCCTGCAGACCCGAGGTTGCAGGCTCCTCCCCAGCCCGGGCCCTGGTCAGGGCTCCTGCAGGAGGCAGCCAATCCATGTGTTTCTCTCACATTGATGTTTCTGTCTTTCCCTCTCTCTTCCACTCTTTCTAAAAATCAATGGAAAAATATCTTCGGGCAAGGATTAACAATAAATAAATAAATATAAACAAAAATAAGAACAAAACAACAAAAGCCCTTGTTTCTAAAGAACAAAGGCATAGCCCTAGCTGGTTTGACTGTGGAAAGAGCATCAGCCTGGGGAATGAAGGGTCCCATGTTTGATTCCTCCGTTGCAGGCTCAATTCCTGTCCTTGGTCGGGGTGTGTACGAAGGCAACCAACTGATGTCTCTCTCCCTCTCCCATTCTCTCTAAAAATCAATGGGAAAATGTCCTCAGGTGAGGATTAACAAAAATAAAGAACAAAGGCATAAAATGAGCTGCCATAATAGAGTAAAAAACAAAAAACAATAATAACCAGTGCCCAGACCGGAGTCAGTTCACAGACCCAAAAGCCCATCAGTGAAGGAGGGAACCCAGAAAACCCTTGAAAAAAGGCCCTAAAATGCCATCACATGTAAGTAATGTATCAATCTTCTGGCCTTCTCCGATGGGATCCGCTACCATTTTCCTAGGATGGCTGTGCACTATAAAGGACAACACTTTTGAGGATTACTGAACATTGGCTCTGAGCTACAGTTAATCCATGGCTTAACTTTTACTATGGCCCACTGGTCAGAATGAGAACAAATGTGGGTCATGTGAAAGAAAACGAAGAAATCAGCACTTATATCTATAGTATCAGAGTTGATGGAAGTGAGTGCCTACAAGTGTATACTCTCCAATACACCCTCTTTGATTAGTCCTGGCTTTTTCCCACCAAAATTTTCCCCAAATATCCATTTGCATGGCCAGGTAGCCTGCTGTAGCTGCAGAGGTAAAACTGGACTCTAGGGGTCTGTTCACAGTTTCACGGGGCATAGAAAACTTGTCCCAAAACAACTCATTACCCTCAGAGAGCTTGAAGGACAAAATAATGGTGTCCTCACAGTGGCTGGGGAATGGGAGTAGGCTGTCTCTACTTAAAAGTATGGGTATTACCCCACCCCAACACTTGCACACATGTAAGTTGAAGATGCCTGCACATTATTTAGGTGTCAGCTCAAATGCCACCTTATCAGGATCTCCCTGAAGACATGATAAAGCAGGAGGTCCCAATTCCCTGCCCCTAGCTTTATTGTTCTCCATAGCAATCAGCAACATTTGACAAATTTTATGTTTTATTTTTTGTCTGTCCACCTTTCTAGAATGGAAGCGTCATGAGTATGGGAAATTTTGCCTACTCTGCTTGCCCCAGATCTAGCCCAATGTCACTGTGTCAGCCTTGCAAGCTGTAGTGACTGTGCCTGGTGGTGGTTTCACTGGACTAGATCTGGGGCAGAATTTTGGGTGAGGTTCTTGGCTGTGTAGCTTCCAAGCCTGATACCTAGCCTTACCAGGAAATTCTAAGAATCACCCAGCATCTTTTTAATGAAAATTACTTTTCTGCTATAAAAGTTTAACTTAAAAAAAAAAAAAAAAGGCTTTGAGCTTTAAGCAAGCTTTTTCTCTTTCTGGAGCATGCTCATGCCTTTCCCGCTCTTCTTTCCCCAGGTACGGTCTATCTCTTTTTCCTAAGCTCCAAGCTTTCTTTTGCCTCTGTAACTGATTTCCTGAGTCCACACAGGTCCAGCTGGCTCACTTTTTTTTTTTTTTTTAACCTCTGTGACTTTCTAAATAAACTTTCTCTTATAATTAAAAAAAAAAGGGGGGGGGTGTTTGAGTTAGATTGTGTGGGGTCAAATAGCAGCTTCGCCAATGCCAAGTTGGCTAAATCATGAAACTGTTCTGAGATTTTTCCCACATTTTTAAGTTGGTAAAATCAGAGTACTACCTCATAGGATTGTGGTGAGATCAAATGAAACATTACTTATAAAATGCCCTGGGACGTAGTTCCCACACTTGCAACCTCAGCTTATATAAGGCCGAGAGAAGTTGTTTTGACAAATAGTGCTGTGTTTAACTGGCTGCTAACATTTAAATTATGGCATTTCATAAAAATTCTGGATTTATAACTTCTCTTTAAAAAATCAGAAGCTCTGTGCTCGCTTCGGCAGCACATATATTAAAATTGGAACGGTACAGAGAAGATTAGCATGGCCCCTGCGCAAGGATGACACGAAAATTCGAGAAACGTTCCATATTTTAAAGAAAAAAACACAATAAAAATAATCAGAAGCTCTGGCAACACTGGCATGACACTCCTACTTTGCAACAATGAGATTGTGTTGAATTATCTAGCTCCTTTGGAGGAGGTGGGAATTCACCCCCTGATTCCATCTATTACCTGCCTGGTCCCAGCTGTAGGGTTTGAATGTGTAGCCCTGTACTAGGAATTTAAAGATTTTCTAAAGCTGCAAAATTTAAAAGTTCAGCTAAATTGTCTCTAAGAAACTTTTCAGACTGATTTGGTTTTTGATTGCTGCACAGTAATCACAACATAGTGGAATTATTCCTAAACAACTGACATTTTGTTATCTTTAATGTTTCTTTGGATTGACTGGGTTTAGGTGGGCAATTCTCTGCTCCATATGATGTTGATTTAGACAGTAGTCATCTGGGGGTGCCTCTGGACTGGGACATTTAAGATGGCTCAATCACAGAGTGGGTAATTAGTGCTGTCAGCTGAGGCTAAGCTGGGCCTGTCTTAGCACTTGGTGTGCCTTAGCAGTTCGTGCTTTCCCAGCATGGTAACTAGGTAAGAATCGGGAAGTGAAAGTAGCCAGTTTCAAGGCCTGGGATTCCATAGAAGTCCCAGACTGTCACTTCTGCTACATTCTATTGGTCAAAGCTAGTCACAAGGCTTGTCTGAGATTCAAAAGGGGGAGGGATGCATGGGATGGGAAATAAGCATTTCCTCTTTATATAAGGAGCAATACACACACACACACACACACACACACACACACACACACACGACTTTTGGGAGGGCGGCATCTATGGAGGCTAGTGGCTACATAAGAGCTAATTTTTTAAATTATTAAATGTTTTTATTGATATCAGAGAGGAAGGAAGGGAGAGGGAGAGATAGAAACATCAATGATGAGAGAGAATCATTGATTGACTGCCTCCTGCATGCCCCCTACTGGGGATCAAGCCCAAAACCCAGGCATGTGCCACCTCCTGGTTCATAGGTGGATGCTCAAGTACTGAGCCACACTGGCCGGGCTAGAGGTAACTTTTAAAAAATATTTTTAGAGCTAACATTTCATGATTATCTACTTACTCTTTTTTAAAAAAATATTTTTTATTGATTTTTTACAGAGAGGAAGGGCGAGGGATAGAGAGTTAGAAACTTCGATGAGAGAGAAACATCGATCAGCTGCCTCCTGCACACTCCCCACTGGGGATGTGCCCGCAACCAAGGTACATGCCCTTGACCGGAATCGAACCTGGGACCCTTGAGTCCGCAGGCCGACGCTCTATCCACTGAGCCAAACCGGTTTCGGCTCTACTTACTCTTAAGTGTGAGAATGACATAGGGTGGAAGAAGTGTCTCTTGGCAACACAGTAAAAAGGAATTCAAAATTATTTCTTAATGCCCAGCCAGTGTGACTCAGTGGTTGAGTGTCATCCTATGAACCAGGAGGTCATGGTTTGATTCCCGGTCAGGGCACATACCTGGGTTGTGGGCTTGATCCCAGTGTGGTGCTTGCAGGAGGCAGCCAATCAATGATTCTCTCTCATCATTGATGTTTCTATCCCTCTCTCCCTCTCCTTTCCTTTCTGAAATCAATTAAAACAAACATTTGTAAAACAAACAAAAAGCCCTAGCTGGTTTGGCTCAGTGGATAGAGATTTGGTCTGCAGGCTGAAGGGTCCTGGGTTCGATTCCAGTCAAGGGTACATGCCGGGGTTGTGGGCTCGATCCCCAGTAAGGGGTGTGCAGGAGGCAGCCGATCAATGATTCTCTCTTATCATTGATGTTTCTATCTCTCTCCCCCTCTCCTTTCCTCTCTGAAATCAATCCTATCCTATCTAATAAAAGAGTAATATGCAAATTGACTGCCAGTCCAACACACAAGATGGCTGCCCCCATGTGGACACAAGATGGCTTCCACAAGATGGCCAGCAGGGGAAGGCAGTTGGGAGGGACCAGGCCTGCAAGGGAAGGCAGTTGTGGGTGATCAGGCCAGCAGGGAGGGCAGTTAGGGGTGGTCAGGTTGGCAGAGAAGGTAAGTTGGGGGTGACCGGGCCTGCAGGGAAGGGCAGTTGGGGGGGACCCAGGCCTGCAGGGGAGAGCAGTTGGGGGGGACCAGGCCTGAGGGGAGGGCAGTTTGACCAGGCCTGGGGACCAGTTGGGGGGACCCCTGCAGAGGGTTACGGGGACCAGGGCAGTTGCAGGGGAGGGCAGTTAGGGGACAATCGGGCTGGCAGGGGAGCAGTTAGGCATCAATCAGGCTGACAGGGGAGTGGTTAGGGGGTGATCAGGCTGGCAGGCAGGTGAGCAGTTGGGAGCCAGCAGTCCTGGATTGTGAGAGGGATCCCAGATTGGAGAGGATACAGGCTGGGCTGAGGGACAGCCCCCCCTGCAAGAATTTCATGCACCAGGCCTCTAATAAAAATATATTTTAAAAAATTACTGATTGGCACTAACCGGTTTGGCTCTGTGGATAGAGCGTTAGCCTGCGGACTGAAAGGTCCCAGGTTCGACTCCGGTCAAGGGCATGTACATTGGTTGCCAGCACATCCCCAGTAGGGGGTGTGCAGGAGGCAGCTGATCGATGTTTCTCATTGATGTTTCTAACTCTCTATCCCTCTCCCTTCCTCTCTGTAAAAAATTAATAAAATATATATTTTAAAATTACTGATTGCCTCCTCAATTTATATTGAGGATAAATGATAGCATTCTCCCTAACCTCTCCTGCATGCATATTTGCCTTTTAAAATCAGATACTTGTGAATTACAGGTTGACAAAATGAATATTTTATGTGTTTAACAGGGAGAGAGTCATTCATTCATATTGTCATACCAGTTTCCTCTTCTATTAATTCTGGAAGCATCAGGATTCCAGCCAAAATATGAAAGGTTACATAAAGCTGGCCACAGCTAGAGCTGGTGGACCCTGACAGGGATCTAGAAGAGACCTGGGAGAGTGGGAATTTCTGGGCCTGAAGAGTGGTATGCATCTCGGTTCATGTGGAAGATGATGGAGCTGAGACATAGGTAACCTAGATGTAAAAAAAAAAAAAGTTACATAGGTAATCTAGAGGAGCCCAGAAGAGGTGAAGTGAGTAATTTTAACCTTGCCATATTGACTGCAAGGGCCTAGAGAAGTGTCTGACCTAAACTTCCCAAAGAAACTTGAAGCCCGCAAGGTAAATATTAATATTAATACCAACAGTTAAGTTTCAGGCAGAAAGAATAACACGGGTGGAGAAGAAAACAATCCGTTCAGATACCTGGAGCAGAGGGTGAGAGGGAACATAACGGTGAGAGATGAAGGTTGAAATAAGGGTCAATTTAGGCAGGGCCCAGTAGTCTGAACATTTAGAGGCAACGGGGAGCCACTGAGACTGTAATCAAGTGTTAAATACCGCTGTGTCTCAGAGAAGGGACTTGCCCAAGTTATACAATTAGGGACAGAACCAGAAAAATGAACTCATTATTTCCAGTTACCAAATTCCTAATGCACTAAGTAACTCCCCGCTGTCCCATGTTTATCACTGAACCGCCAAATCAGAAGACAAAGTCCACAACCCCAAGTCGCCACCGGCTCTGCGGAAATGGCCTCAGCCCTTCAACCGGAAGCAAAAAGTGACCGCTGCTTACGCCACCTAACGGTCGACTAGAGGCAAAGTCCGTCTGGAAAAAAAGCCTTGGCACCGGAAGGGGCCGGCTGTTTCCGGTAAGGACCCCAAGGAGCAGAGGCTAAAAGGGCGATTCACGGAGATTCGGCCAGTGTGTCCTGCTCGGCTCCGCAACGTCGCAAGTCTGCTTCTGCGCAGGCGCGGGGACTACCACGCGGGAAACGCGTTTGCCCAACCGTGCGCGCGCCCGGTCTCCGTTGGGCGCGACGGTGCCGTTTGGAGGGTAAAGCCTTTGGAGCTGTAACGCAGCCTTTTGTTCTCTTAACTACAACTCCCAGCATGCCTCGTCCCTCATATTGATACTAGATGCGGTCTACCAGGATAGGTTAAAAAGGAACGTAAGGAGCCCTGACGTACCACAGGAAAAAAAATTGAATACGTCGTTTCAGGCAGTCGTTCACAGAAGCCCCAGTGGCCTAATGGATAAGGCATTGGCCTCCTAAGCCAGGGATTGTGGGTTCGAGTCCCATCTGGGGTGGTGAGGTTTTTTTGTTTTTCAGTCCTTAAGCAATTGTAGTGAAATATGCTAACTTAATTTTACTTTTTATAAATAAGGAATGTATGTGTGGTTTTCCTAGGTATTGGGTTACAGTTTACGAGAGTCAGCATACTCCATTTTCTTTCTCTGATTTTGGGAAGTCAATACGTTGAATTTTGTTGTCCCCTCTAGAAATAATGTCTGCTCAGCGTGTTCTGTTTCAAATCAACACCCATTCGCGCCAGGCTCTCTATTTCTCGAGGCTGAAAAGGTCGGTTAAGCTAACGGCATCTCAAACGGCGCAGTCAGGAAAGGGCTTCCTTTTCCCTTGCCCAGCTCGTCAGTTACTCGGCTTTCCTTTGCTTTTCCCTTAACTCCTTAGGGCGCCGCTCGGCGTTCGACTAATAAGGCTCCGCAGAGAAGGGAAGTGAACCATTCCGCTGTTTTGCAATCGAGGAGAGGAGCAGGGTGGGTTCGACCGTACCATTAAGCGATTGGGCTTGGGGGTGAAGGAGTTATAGGGGCGTTGGGCGTCGTAGGGACACCAGGCTCCAAGGACGGGAAAATGGCGGCGCTCGGGCCGCCGGCGCGCACCCTGCGAGGTCTTCTACGGGAGTTGCGCTACATGAACGCAGGCACCGGCCGACCCTATCGCGACACCGCAGCCTATCGGTACCTCGTGCAGGCTTTCCGAGCACATCGGGTATGGAAGCCCGTATCCGCGTGCTCCAGCGTCCCTTCCCCGGGGTGGGAGGGAGAGCTGGGTTTGGGCGGGCGCAGAGAGCGCCGGGCCTGAGCGCCTGCATGTCTGAGGCCGACCCTCCACCCCGCCCCGGTTCCGGCCAAAAAAGCCCAGCTCTACCTCTCTAGGCCCTGGTCCATGGCCTAAGCCCAGAGACTGACACCGGACCGCGGGAGAGCAAAGTCACCGGGGTGGAGCCGTCCCCGAGGATTTCATTGGCTGTCTTTTGCATGAATGAAGGAGAAAGTCGGAGGAAAGTGAAATGAGAAAACAGGGAAAAAAGAAAAGGTGTACATCCTGGAGCGTGTAGGGTCACTAGCCGCCGCATCTATTCATTTCGCTGCCCTTTCCCTAGTAAAGCTATTCTCAGAAGCAATTGTTGAGGCAGAAAGAGAAACCGTAATAGGACATGAAATACTGGGAGCCTCCTGAAGACCAGGAACTATGTTACCTAGGTTGTATCCCCTACACCGAACAGATGGTGCCTTGTAGAACGGAACTAGAAACGTGTAATGAAGTTGCACTGTCAGTTATGACATGAGCGTGATGTATGTCCAGATACATTTTGTCCTTCTGTAGCTGATAAATCTGAACATATGGGAAAACGTACTTGAGAAATTCCTTTGTTAAATCCACACTCCATATCACTCTTAGGCAAGAGCGATGAAAGATAGTTTCGTTTTTCAAATGAGGCAACGGAGACCTTTCAAGGACACGTATAAGAACAACTAAGATGTAGGTTACCTACGGTAGTTCCCAAATAAGAGTCCATTAATTAACGCCTTTGAAGTTAGGGGTCTGGCTTGGAGAGAGATTGCAGCCTATCTCAGAAATAATAAATTGGAGAGTCAGTTTGGCTCTATGGAAGGAAACTTACCGTCTTTTGAACAATGTGGGAAACTGGAGATCACTAACCTAAATATTGAATTTCTGAGCCATGGAAGTTAGAATGCAAAATGTCAGAACTAAAATTTAGCTGATTGTTCAACAGTCTGACTATTAGGAACTGACAAGAGAATCATTGATCTGCTGCCTCCTGCACACACACACACACACACACACACACACACACACACACACACACACACCTGTGATCAAACCTGCAACCCTTAACGCAGGCATGTGCCCTGACCACAGAATCCAACCGTGACCTCCTGGTTCATAGGTCCACGCTCAATCACTGACCCACGCTGGCCAGGCTCTTTGGTCTTTCTTATGATTCATTTACTGTTATATTCTTTTCTTTTTTTAACCCGAACCCGAGGATTGATTTTTTAAAAAGCGTCGAAGGGTGGGAGGGAGGGGGATTGGAGAGAGAGAATGATCGATGTGAGAGAGATACATTAACTAGTTGCCTCATGATGATGCCGGGGATTGAACCTGCAACCCAGGTACATGCTCTGCCCTGGGAATCAAACTCGGAAACCTTCAGTACGAGGGCCAACACTATCCATTGAAACACATTGGCAAGGCATACTGTTATATTTTGATTGACCCTTCTCTCCAGACTCCTTATGATTAAGGCCTAAATCAAGGTCAGTATTCTCTTGTCCTATACCAGTGGTTGGCAAACTCATCAGTCAACAGAGCCAAATATCAACAGTACAAAGATTGAAATTTCTTTTGAGAGCCAAATTTTTGAAACTTAAACTTCTTCTAACACCACTTCTTCAAAATAGCCTCGCCCAGGCCGTGGTATTTTGTGGAAGAGCCACACTCAAGGGGCCAAAGAGCCGCATGTGGCTTGCGAGCCGCAGTTTGCCGACCATGGTCCTGTACTAACATAGAATTCTTGTTTCAAATCCTATCAATTTAGGTTTATACACATGGGTATTACCCTTTGTTGATGTTTGACATTGGTGTTAATCTCAAATTTTTAATTATAAAAAAATTTTTTTAATTGATTGCCCTGGCCAGTGTGGCTCAGTTGGTTGGAGTGTCAGCCCGTGCACTGGAAGGTCTCGCGTTTGATTCCCAGTCAGGACACATACCTAGGTTGAGGGTTCAATCCCCAGTCAGGGCAGATAAGGGAGGCAACTGATCAATCTATCTCTTTCATAATGTTTCTCCCACTCTGAAATTAAAAAACAAAAAAAATTAAGTTTATTAAAGGAGATGAATTTTACTTACCTTCTTGAGCAGCTTATGAGTGGCATTTTCCCATATGTGATCTGCAGATCTTAAGCCACACTCTAGTTTTCAGATTCCAACCCTAGATATTTAAATAAAGGTTAAAGAAAGGGGATTCTGTAGGCGGTGGTGCCAGAGATTAAAGGACACTGGACAGGGCTCCTTAGGTCATTTGAGGCTATCTATGCACACATCTCCATCTCTGCCTTCCTGCCCCTTTTTCACAACCTCAGACTAGTCAAGCAAAGGACAGTGGAATAATTTCCTTCATCTGGAAATTATGATGAAGAAGAAACAGGGTTTAGAGAACCTCAGAATGGCTATGAAGTCTCCAGCTCCTTAAGGTCATCAAAATCCAGATTTTTCAGATGGATAAGTAAATTGTGAGAGTGAGTACAAGTAATATGAAAATTACATATTTTATATGTAAAACCATTTTGTTACTATTGAGGACAAAGCTATTTTGCAGACAAAATAAGTTTTAAGTTTTCATTGAAATGAAAGGCATATTCCACATTAACCAAAGGCCACAGTCATGAGAAGCAGCCCTTCATTGGTTTGAAGGGGAAAAAGTTATACATTATATTTCTGAAGTGATATTAATGATCAGTGACCTGATTATAATTACCCACCTCTGCCATTAACCAACCACCTAGTCTCTCTGGGCTTTAGTTTTCTTATTTGTAAAATGAGAGAATTGAAACTAGATGACTTTCTTCTAAAATGTGCAGTCACTCAATGAAACATCCCAGTGAAACTTTGTAAAACTTTTTTTTCTTCCCACCTTTAAAAAAAGTTTATTTGTTGATTTTAGAAAGAGAGAGACAAATCAATGTGTTTTCCCACTTATTTATGCAGTCATTGCTTCTTGTATATGCCCTGATGGTATGGAACCCGACACCTTGGCATATTGGGACAATGCTCTAACCAACTGAGCCACCTGGTGTAAAACATGTCAGTGAACTGGAGGTCAGCTTTCCTAATCATCAGCAATTATAGAGTTCCTCTATATATCTATTAAGTATACACAAATACATGTTTCTATTTCCTCTCTGCAATTTTTTCCTTCTAGAGAATGTTTATTATATCTTACTCTTTGGCCTTTAGCTGGGCTGTTGATAAAGTATCTGACTTTGCTACTTCTCTAGGTCACCAGTGAGAAGCTGTGCAGAGCCCAACATGAGCTCCATTTCCAAGCTGCCACCTATCTCTGCCTCCTTCGTAGCGTCCGTGAACATGTGGCCCTTCATCAGGAATTTCATGGCAGGGGTGAGCGCTCAGTGGAGGAGGCAGCTGGCTTGGTGGGTCTCAAGTTGCCCCATCAGCCCGGAGGGAAGGGCTGGGAGCCATGAAAATGGAGAGATTCCTTGGATACTGCCTTCATACAAGAATTTAATTATATTGATATGTATTTATCATTAAATTTTATTTAAAGTTTAGGGTTTTTCTCTGTAATTTTGTTGTTTCTTTTTTCTCAGTCTTTTTTTATTTTAAGAAAAACGATTTTAATATAATGTTACATGCAATAAATCTTAATATTTCAAGAAAACGATCTTAAATATAATGTTACATGCAATAAGCAATATTTCAAGATAAACGTTTTAAATATGTTACATGCAATAAACACCAATTATTCAAGAAAAATGATCTTACATATAATATTACATGCAATAAACATTAATATTTCAAGAATAAAAGGATTTTAAGTTTAATAATATTACCAACACTGTACTAACATAGTATAGTATCACAAAAGTTGTAGGAAATATTAAAAATCTGCAAATAACAGGATTAATTCTATTCTAGACTATCCCCGCCCCCACTCTATTTTTTAAAATTCTTTATTGTTTAAAGTATTACATGAGTCTCCTTTTTTCCCCCATTGACCTCTCCCCACCACCACCTCCCCCAAGCACAAGCCCTCAAGCCCTCATCCGCCCCCCCCCACTGTCTGTGTTGATTGGTTTTGCTCATATGCATGCTTACAAGTCCTTTTGTTGATCTCTTACCCCATCACCCACCACCACCACCACCTTCCCTCATAGGTTGTACAGTCTGTTGGATGCTTCTATGACTCTGGTTCTATTTTTGTTCATCATTTTATGTTCATTATATTCCACAAATGAGTGAAATTGTATGGTATTTATCTTTCTCCAACTTGCTTATTTCGCTTAGCATGATTCTTTTAAAGTCTATTTTGTCAGATATGTGTATTGCTACAACAGCTTTTTTTTCTTTTTCATTTGCATGGAAAATTTTTTTCCATCTTTTCATCTTGTGTGTGTCTTTTGTTTTGAGGTGGGTCTCTTGTAGACAGCATATAGTTGGATCATGTTTTTTTATCCATTCAGCTACCCTACACCTTTTGATTGGAGCATTTAATCCATTTACATTTAGAGTTATTATTGAGAGGTACTTATTTTTATCCATTTTAATTCTGTATGGCTAGGTTTCTCTCTGTTTCTTCTTCTCAGCAATCTCTTACAGCAGTCCCTTTAGCATTTCTTGTAATGCTGGCTTGGTAGTGATGAACTCCTTTAGCCTTTTTCTGTCTGGGAAGCTCTTTATTTGACCATCTATTTTGAATGATAGCCTTGCTGGATATAGTCACCTCAGTCTCAAATCCTTGCTTTCCATTACCTTGAGTACTTCATGCCATTCCCTTTTGGCCTGTAGAGTTTCTGATGAGAAATCAGGTGTCAGCCTTATGGGAACTCCTTTGTATGTAACTTTTTTTTTCCCTCTTGCTGCCTTTAAGATTCTCTGTCTTTAATTTTTGGCATTTTAATTATGATGTGTCTGGGCGTGGGTCTGTTTGGGTTCTTGTTTGGGGTTCTCTGTGCCTCCTGCACTTGTGTGACTTTTTCCTTTACCAGGTTAGGGAAGTTTTCTACCATTATTTCTTCAAACACCTCTACTCCTTTCTTTCTGCCTCTTCTGCTAAAGGAATTGTTACATTTTACATTGTCCCACAGCTCCCTTAAGCTGTCCACCTGTTTTTTATTTATTTTTCTTTTTTAAAGTAATTAAAAAATAAAAATATCTCGGAGTGATATTTTCAACTCTGTCTTCTAATTCACTGATTCAATCCTCAGCTTCCCCTAATCTGCTGTGTATTCCTTCCAGTGTGTTTTTTATTTGTGTTATGTCATTCTTTATCTCAGACTGTTCTTTTTTCATAGTTACTATATCTTTTTTCATACTGTGGAGCATTTTTAACATCATTGCTCTGAACTCTGTTTCAGATAAATTTCTTATCTCTGCTTCATTTATCTCTTCTGGAGAATTCACTAGTTCTTTCATTTGGTGGTTGTTTCTTTGTTTCCTCATTTTGGTTGTCTGTTTGGGTTTGTGACTATGTTTTAGGTAGATCCTCTATACCTCTCAATCTCTTGTGCAGGATCGTGTTAAAGGCTGTTTCTGACTAATTGGATCAGGCAAAGACTCAAAGCCTCCAGAGACCACCTCTGCTACAGACTAGTAGGATTCCAGACTTGAATTGCCCACAAGCAATCATCCTCAGGTGTGGCAAGAGTTTTTTCAACAGGGTGGGGCAGTTGCTTCTGCCTGGAGGCTAATTGTTACTTTTATTTTTTTTTAATATATATTTTATTGGTTTTTTACAGAGAGGAAGGGAGGATAGAGAGTTAGAAACATCGATCAGCTGCCTCCAGCACACTCCCCACTGGGGATGTGCCCGCAACCAAGGTACATGCCCTTGACCGGAATCGAACCTGGGACCTTTCAGTCCGCAGGCAACGCTCAAACCAGTTTTGGTTAATTGTTACTTTTAATCTTTTAAGTGGTCTCAGGTCAGTGTTTTCCAATAGGGTGTATCAACTGTTTCCCCCCAAGGCAAGGCAGATGTCTATGTGGGAAAGATGTCCTCCACTGTGTGAGGGAATGACTCAGCCCAGGAAACTTGGGGTGTCTGCCTTCTGAGCTCTATCCCTGAGTTCCCAGTCCTGGGTTCTGCTCTCACAGCTCCAGTCCACTTCACCCTCCCTCTCCCAGAACACAAGGTGGGTGGCTCCACAGGGAATTTTGTGCATTGGCCCTTTAAGAGGATGCCCGAACTTTTAGCTGCCATTCACTGACAAACAGCACCCCACTGCTTTTCACAGCTAGATGTTACGTGGGTGCCCTCCTCAGTTTGGTGCTCTCTGCTGGGGATTAGATTAGATCCCAGAGTTCTCAGTGGCACCCCCACCCCTTCTCCCTCTGAGATATCTCTCTGGACTTCAGTTGCCATCTGTGGGAGCCTGGCCAGCCCTTTCATGCCTCCGCCCCTCCTACCAGTCTTTATGCGGACTCCACCTTCAGTCCTTGTTTATCAGGGTTCTCTCCTGTGAGTTTCAAATTGGTTATTCAGGAAGCCTTTCCATATTTCAGTTGTAATTCCAGCTTGTTCCTGGGAGCATGTCACTGCAGCATCCTCCTACTCTGCCGCCATTTTTAATCCCCGTCCAAGTGTTTCTTAGGGAGATTTCATCTTTACTGAACTTCTTATATTAGGCTGATTGATGTTCTGAATTTACTTTTAAAACTCTTTATTAGTATATTTATTTTAAAGTAATAAAAACCTATTACTAAGGAATTCATATGATATTAACATAAGAACCCTATTCCTTTGTTCTTTCCTTTTCCCATTCCCAGGTGGTAACTATTACTAACAGTTTGGTGTTCATCTTTCCAGATATTTCTTATGCATATACAAGCATACAATTACATGTACAGTTATTAAAAATATATAAGTATCAAATGTTAATATCCAGGTAGGAAACAGATGGCACACCCAAATAGGGTTACTGAGGAGAGTTAATGAAGAGATTTATAAAGACATGGCCTGAATTAAGGTCAACAGGATGGGCTAACAACAATGTGGCACTATTATGGGGTTGGCAAAAGTGGGTGAATAATAAGTAACATAAAAATAAACTCTGTTTTATGTACTCACAACTATAAACCTACTTTGCCTACTTCTGCATTACCTCCTAGGCCTGACAGAGGTGACTCTTAGGTATAAGAACATGGCCACCACTCAACTATAGTCCTCAGAGAAGAAAACCAAGGAGAGGGAGAAGGAATACACTTAACTTCCTTCTCCTGCCTTCTAATCTTCATGTCAAATTACTCTTCCTCTTGAATTCTCTATCAGGGTGAAGGGCTCCACCATGCACTCGACCGACCAACTAAAAATCTTGGCCTTCATTCTGTATTCCTTCTCTCTCTTCATCCAGTCAGTCAGCAATTTCTGCTGCTTTAATAGCTCTAACATCCTTCTCCCCCTCAATCTGCACTGCTTCTGTCCTAGTTCAATCACTGATAATCTTTTGGTTGAACTATTAAACTAGTCTCCTAAATCGTCCCCTTATTTCTAACATGCTGCATTCCTCAAATAAAAATTATTCTTTCTCGCCCTAGCTGGTTTGGCTCAGTGGATAGAGCATCGGCCTGCAGACTGAAAGGTCCCGGGTTTGATTCCAGTCAAGGGCATGTGCCTGGGTTGTGGGCTCAATCCCCAGTAGGGGGCATGCAGGAGGCAGCCAATCAATGATTCTCATCATTGATGTTTCTCCCTCTCCCTTCCTCTCTGAAATCAATAAAAATATATTTTAAAAAATATATTATTCTTTCTGTGAACTACCAACAGTTCTTTATCTGTGCACTTTGTGGTATATGTCAGTTTCTTCTGATATCATGTAATTGTAGATATGTCTTATAACCTCTTTATCTGTGGATTGTAAGGTCTGTGGATTGAATTGATTCAACAAGAGTAAGGATCATGTATCATTAATTTTTGTTGTCTCAAAAGCACGGTGACTTAACACATAGCATTATTCAGTCAGTGTTTCAAATGCATGGCTCAATTAGTTCTGCTCAAAAGAAGGCATACAATCTGAACAGAACTATTTATAAAGCATTGCATTGTCTCTTCTAAATTAATATTAAAGTAATAGTATTAAAAGGTCAAACTGCATTTATTCAATTGAACAGATCAAAACCTAGAAATATTTAATATGCTTTTCTTCTCCCTGATTTGTTTCATGACATGGGTATATTATTATTTAAACTAGAGGTCCAGTGCACGAAATTCGTGCACTCGGGGGAGGGTCCCTCAGCCCAGCCTGCACCCTCTTGCAGTCCGGGAGCCCTCAGGGGATGTCTGACTGATGGCTTAGGACATCCTTAGCACTGCTGCGGAAGTGGGAGAGGCTCCTGCCACCACCATTGCACTCGCCAGCTGTGAGCCCAGCTTCTGGCAGAGCGGTGCTCCCCCTGTGGGAGTGCACTGATCATCAGGGGGCAACTCCTGCGTTAAGTGTCTACCCCCTGGTGATCAGTGTGCATCATAGTGACCACTAGTTCCGCCCTTTGGTCGATTTGCATATTAGCCTTTTATTATATAGGATATAATAAGGAAGCAAAAGGATTAGGATAGATTGATGTTTTGACTTCTTTTGTTATTACAATACTAGAGGCCTGGTGCATGAAATTCATGCAAAGGGGTGTGTGTCCCTCAGCCCAGTCTGCACCCTCTCCAATCTGAGACCCCTTGAGAGATGTCCGACTGCCCATTTAGGCCCGATCCCGGTAGGATAGGGCCTAAATGGACAGTTGGACATCCCTCTCACAATCCAGGACTGTTGGCTCCCAACTGCTCGCCTGCCTGCCTGCCTTCCTGATTGCCCCTAACCGCTTCTGCCTGCCAGCCTGATCACCCCCTAACCACTCCCCTGCCAGCCTGATTGATGCCTAACTGCTTCCCTGCCAGCCCAATTGCCCCTAACTGCCCTCCCCTGCAAGCCTGGTCACCTCTAACTGCCCTCCCCTGCAGGCCTGGTCACCCCCAACTGCCCTCCCCTGCAGGCCTGGGTCCCCCCCCAATTGCCCTCCCCTGCAGGCCTGGTTCCCCCCCAATTGCCCTCCCCTGCAGGCCTGGGTCCCCCCCCCCCCCAACTGCCCTCCCCTGCAGGCCTGGTTCCCCCCCCCCCCAACTGCCCTCCCCTGCTGGCCATCTTGTGGCAGCCATCTTGTGTCCACATGGAGGCAGCCATCTTTGACCATGTGGGGGCAGCCATCTTGTGTGTTGGAGTGACAGTCAATTTGCATATTACTCTTTTATTAGATAGGCTAGAGGCCTGGTGCACGGGTGGGGTTGGCTGGTTTGCCCTGAAGGGTGTCCTGGATCAGGGTGGGGGTTCATTTGAGGTGTGGGGTAGCCTGGGCGAGGGACCTGTGGTGGTTTTCAGGCCGGCCACACACCCCGGCAACCCAAGCATAGGCCAGGGCAAGCTGGAAGCAGGTATCTGGGATTTATTTATCTTCTTTAATTGAAACTTTGTAGCCTTGAGCGGAGTCCAGGGCAGGCCAGGGTGGCGGGAAGCTTGGCTTCTTCCATCGCTGGGGGCAACCCAAGCCTCCAGCTGGCTCTAGCTCCGTGGCAGCTGCCATCTTAGTTGGGTTAATTTGCATACTCGCTCTGATTGGCTGGTGGGCGTAGCAGAGTGATGGTCAATTTGCATGTTTCTCTTTTATTAGTGTAGATTATATATACAATAAATAACATTTTATGGAAAGAAAATTGAGGCAGAAATGCCTAACAAGGTAAGAAATAATTATTATGGTTTTGAACTCACCTAGATCTAAGTTTTAATCCCATTTTTATAATAATTTACCAGCTGTGTAATCTTGGGCAGGTTAGTTGATTTGAGCTTGTTGCCTCTTCGGTAAAATAGAAATGCCAATGAGGTGGTTGTAATAAATGGGAATAGTGTTTACATAAAACATTTGCACAGTACAAGTGAAAATGAAAAAAGCACACACATTTGCACAGTACATAATGAGTGCCTGACAAAAAGAAAATCTTACTTTCATCTTTTTACTACAATAACTCTTTTATCATGAACCCTTCTCTAA
This sequence comes from Ia io, assembly GCA_025583905.1. Taxonomy (NCBI): domain Eukaryota; kingdom Metazoa; phylum Chordata; class Mammalia; order Chiroptera; family Vespertilionidae; genus Ia; species Ia io. Next base: position 28,151,859 of record JAJQQW010000016.1, read on the forward strand.
GCCCTATTGCCACCAGTCTTCCAGAGAATAGACAGGTTATTTCTTACTAGAAGCCCGGTGCATGAAATTTGTGCACTGAGGGGAGAGGTCCCTCAGCCTGGCCTGTGCCTTCTTGCAGTCTGGGAGCCCTCGGGGGATGTCCAACTGCCAGCTTAGAGAGCGGGCCTAAGCCATCAGTCAGACATCCTTGGTGCTGCCATGGAGGCGGGAGAGGCTTCCGCCACCGCCGCTGCATTCGCCAGCGGTAAGCCCGGCTCAGGGCTTCTGGCAGAGCGGTGTCCCCCCTACTCCCCATGGGAGTGCACTGACCAGCGGGGGCAGCTCCTGTGTTGAGCATCTTCTCCCTGGTGGTCAGTGCACGTCATAGCGACCAGCCATTCCACTGTTTGGTAAATTTGCGTACTGACTTTTTATTACATAGGACTAGAGGCCCAGTGCACGAAATTCATGCATGGGGGGTGTCCCTCAGCCCAGCCTGCACCCTCTCCAATCTGGGACCCCTCGGGGGATGTCCGACTGCCAGTTCAGGCCTAAACCAGCAGTCGGGGCCTAAACCAACAGGGATCGGGCCTAAACCGGCAGTCTGACATCCCTCTCACAATCTGAGACTGCTGGCTCCTAACCACTCACCTGCCTGCCTGATTGCCCCTAACCGCTTCTGCCTTCCAGCCTGATGGCCCCCTAACCACTCCCCTGCCAGCCTGATTGATGCCTAACTGCTCCCCTGCCAGCCTGATCACCCACAACTGCCCTCCCATGCCGGCCTGATTGCCCACAACTGCCCTCCCCTGCCGGCCCGATCGCCCACAACTGCCCTCCCCTGCTGTGACCCGCCTCCTCCACTAGGACCCGCCGCCTCTGCACTGCGCGGAGCTGCGGGACCCCCAGGCCTTACTGTGTGGAGCAGCCGCCAGGCCCCGCCTCTGCTGTGCGCATGGCCATCTTGTGATGGTCATCTTGTGACGTGAGGGTGGCCATCTTGTGGCGGCCATCTTGTGATGGTGTCACGTAAGGGTGTGACGCCACCTAGGATTTTATTATGTAGGATGGTTTAAAAAATTCACTTAGGCCATTCTGTCCTAAGTAATCAATCTGTACCTCTTATCAAGAATTAGCTGGCCCTTGCCAAAACCGGTTTGGCTCAGTGGATAGAGCATCGGCCTGCGGACTGAAGGGTCCCAGGTTTGATTCCGGACAAGGGCATGTACCTTGGTTGCGGGCACATCCCTGGTAGGGGGTGTGCAGGAGGCAGCTGGTAGATGTTTCTCTCTCATCGATGTTTCTTGCTCTCTATCCCTCTCCCTTTCTCTCTGTAAAAAAAAAAAATCAATAAAATATATTAAAAAAAAAAAAAGAATTAGCTGGCCCTAACAGGTTTGGCTCAGTGGATAGAGCGTCCGCCTAAGGACTGAAGGGTCCCAGGTTTGATTCCGGTCAAGGGCATGTACCTTGGTTGTGGGCACATCCCCAGTGGGGAGTGTGCAGGAGGCAGCTGATTGATGTTTCTCTCTCATCGATGTTTCTCTTTATCCCTCTCCCTTCCTCTCTATAAAAAATCAATAAAATATATTAAAAAAAAAAGAATTAGCTGAACTCATTGTTAGAAATGGAAGAAATTGATTCTGGAACATGAACTGTTTTAGCAATAATACTGGGAAGGTTCCAGAACTAGGGAATCCTGAAGTTTTGCCACAGTGTTAGCTTACTACTCTGGTTTTTGATGTGGTACCTATTTTATCTCATTCTTTGACTTTGCTGTCTCTTACCTTTTCTTCTTTATCTTCAACTGTTTCACTGAATTCTGTTAGCATTTAGCATATAGTTAGCATAACTAAAGGTGCTTTCATTTAAAAACAACTTGGCCTCTAATTCAAATGCCTTTCAGCTATCTTTTTGTTCTTCACAAATGAATGAATGTACTCAGTGAATTGAACGAATTATTTCCATTTTCACACTTTTTAAACTTACGTTGAGGTATAAACTTAGATATAATTATACTCATTTTAAGTGTACAGGTCAATGAGTGCACCTGTGTAATAACTACCCCAATAGAGCTATGGAACGTTTCCACTGCCCTCAAAAGTGCTCGTGTCCCTTTGCAGTCAATACCCTTCTCCACACTTGGTCCCAGGCAACCACTGACTGGCTTGCTGTTACCATAAATTAGTTTGGCCTCTTCAAGTATTTCATCCAAATGCAGTCATATAGAATGTACTCGTTTGAGTTGGCTTCTTTTGCTCAGCATACTGATTTTGAGATTAATAATCCATGTTGTTGCATATATTCATTTTCTGCATTTTTCATTGCCTATTTATCCACAACTCATGCAAGTCTGGTTTCTGCCCCTCTGCTCTAACAGAATTGTCTTACCAGGTTACAAATGACCTTCAGGCCACTAAGGTAGATCATTCCTTATCTTGCTTGATCTCTAGAGGGCATTTGACACTAGTGACCATTTCTTCTTTTCCCCTTGACTTTCACGACACCATATTCCTCTGTTTTATTCTACCACCCTGGCCATTTGTCTTCATTTTCCTCTTCAGCGAATCCCTTAAATGTTGGTGTTCCTGCCCTAGCTGGTTTGGCTCAGTGGATAGAGCGTTGGCCTGCAAACTGAAAGGTCCCGCGTTCAATTCCAATCAAGTGCATATGCCGGGTTGTGGGCTTGCAGGAGGCAGCTGATCAATGATTCTCATCACTGATGTTTCTATCTCTCCCTCTTCCTTCCTCTCTGAAATCAATTAAAAAAAAATGTTGGTGTTCCTTGGTTCCGACCTAGGTTCTTACCTTACACTCTGTGCTTTCCCTGGGTGGACACCTCTATTCCAAGGCTTTAATTATCAATAGGCTAACTCCAGTCCAGGCTCCCCTGCTAAGCTGTAGACCTGTATGTCCCGCTGTCCAGGAGACAACACCATAGATGCCTCAAAGGCATTTCAAATTCAATGCATTCTAATTGGAACCATATCGTCTTCCCCTCTAAGTCTCTCTGCTATTCCTTATCAGTTCATGGACACTTTCACTCAGTCACTCAAGTCAGAAATCTAAGTTCTTCTAGACTGCTGTCTTTCTTTCACATCCTCAGTTAAGTAATCATTAATTAGATTCTACTTCCTAAGAGTTCTTGAATCTCTATTACTACACTAGTCCAGACATTTTATTTCTTTTATCTCTTCTCTGACCAATGCTTTAACTCCAACTTGTTCTCCTCAATCAATCCCATATTCCATTATACACAGATCTAATATTACCACTTTGGCTTACAACCCTTCAAAGTTAAACTTTATCAAGGGTCTCCAGGATCTGGCCGTTGCCAAATCTCTTCAGCCTCATTTCTACTCTCCTTATATTTGACAGTATAGCCATACTGAAATTCAGTTTTAGGAGCTGTGGTCTTTCAACATTTTGCTGCTCCTTATTCATGGAAAGCTCTTTCCCCTAATCATACCCCTCTTTCTCTAGCTAATTCCTATTCATTCTTCAGATATCACCTTAAATTTTGCTTTCTCTTTTTCTTCCTTCAACAATTACTTTTGAATGCTATGTGTTTGACACTGCGTTAGGTATCCTTCTCACTCTTAAAAAAAGAGCCCTTTTTCAAGCAACAGGTTTATATATGCTAATTGCTTTTAATTCATCTGTCTTTATTTTTTTTAACTTCTTTATTGATTAAGGTGTTACATATGTGTCCTTATTCCCCCATTACTCCTCCATCCCCCCCACTCATGTCCTCACCCCCCTGTTGTCTGTGTCCATTGTTTAGGCTTATATGCATGCATACCAAGTCCTTTGGTTGATCTCTCCCCTAATTCCTCTGTCTTTAATAACTGAGACTAACTCTCAGTTCAGGTTTGGCTCTTGCTATTTCTCCTCTCCATATACTTCAGATGTTTATGCATTTTGACTAGACCAGTCCCTGGCTATATGGTATAAAGTTATTGGTACTTTGCTTGTCCCTTGTTTGAGTAAGTGTTAGGGATAAAAATACAAACCTGATGATAAGAATAAAAGGTTCCCATACTAGGATTATGGGGGGCAGGGAGAGAGAGAATCTAGTTTTGAACTAAAGGTGAGCCAATCTCTAAGTTTTTAATTCACCCAACTAAAAGATACTTTATTTACACATAATTTGAATGTTTAAATCTACATTTAAATTAACAGGAACAATGTTTATAAAATTTGATAGTAGGTATGTACTGGTGCCCCAGAAGAACTATAATGTATTTCTTTAAATGTTTTTATTGATTTTAGAGAGAGAGGAAGGGAGAGGGGTAGAGAGATAGAAACATATCGGCCACCCTTCACTGGAGATCGAGCCTACAACCTGGCATGCACCCTGACTGGGACTCCATCCAGCGACCTCTTGGTTATGGGTTGATGTTCAATCACTGAGCCACACTGACCGGACAGAAGAACTACATTAAATTACTACATAGCCATTAATGATATACTATATTTCGTTTATAAATTACAATAAAATGAAGAATTGTCTGCTAGAAGCCAGTTCCAGCATGTCATAATTGCAAGAGTTTCATCGAAAGGTGGATGGAACTTGGGGACTCAACAAGGGCTGAGTCACATATGTTATTGCCTGCTGGAATGGCTAAAGGCATTTCCCCAAACCTGAAAAAGATTGTTTACTGCCAGACAGCTCAGGGCTTCTTAATCTACATGTTATTGCCTCCTACTGGCCAAACACCTGAACAGCTGTAGGCTATTCCCCAATCTGACAATGCTTTTGTAGATGAAACCCTACCCTTTGAAGTGTATATCTCCACCTTGCTTTAGGACAATTTGTGTTAATAAAAAGCAAGAGGTCCTGAGACAAGGAGAACTTAGCTCCTTCAGCTAGGCTCCTCTGACCCCCAATGCCTTTCAAAATTATCTTTCATCTCTGGACTCTTACTTCAGCCACACACGGCCTTTCTCCAGATTGCTGAACCCTTCTTAATGCTGGAACAAGAACCCCGGCAATTGTCTGCTCTAGATACCTAGCAAAATAAATATTAATTGTACCTATTCTAATTGTTTTAAAATCTTCATCTGAGACTATTTTTCAAATTGATTTCTAGAGAGAGAGTGGAAGAGAGGGAGGAGGAGGAGAGAGAGAAACATCAACATTAGAGACACATTGGTTGCCTCTGCCCCTACTGAGGTAAGTGCCCTTGACCGTGAATCAAACCTGTTACTCTTCAGTCCATAGGCCGACACTCTTAACTACTGAGCAAAACCGACCAGGGCTACCTATTCTAATTTTTAATTACCTAGTTTTAGCATGTATAAATTCTATACAGGAGCTCCAGTGGTACAATCGTTTAGCGCGTGGTACTTATAAATTATATACATACTAGGAGCCCGTTGCACGAAGTTTCGTGCAATAGACTTTTCCTTCACCTGGCTGCCGGCACCAGTTATCCGCCAGCAGCAGTTTTCCTCTGGCCACCCGCGGATCAGAGCACCTCCCGCCAGCACGATCAGCCACCCCAAGAGGAACTCCGATCGGGAGGCGCTCCGATCGGGCGGGTGGCCAGAGGAAAACTGCTGCTGGCGGAAAACTGGTGCCAGCAGCCACGCAATCGGCCACCCCGAGTTCCGCCACCAGCGTCTTCCGCAGCGCCGACTGTTTAAGCTGGCGGGAGGAGCGGGGGTTGGGGACTCGCGAGTCCCCGCCCCCTGCTCCTACCGCCAGCCAATCGGCCACCCTGAGTCCCGCCCCCCGTGCCTCCAGCCGGCCCAATCGTGGGCGTAGCGGAGTGATGGTAATTTGCATATTACCATTTTATTAGGTATGATATCAGTATAATTCCTATGCATATCTTTTCAAATACATATTCAGCACACAAAGATAATCAGGCACACAAGAGAATAAGAGGTCATAAGTAAAAACCAGGAGAAACAACAGACAATAGAAACACAAAAAACTTTAGATATTATAATGGGCAACTCAGATTATAAAACAATTATGTTTACTGGGGTCAAAGAACAGCCAAGTTTAGGAATTTCATCAAGGGACAAGAAACTATAAAAAAATAACATAGTAGATTTGAAAAGAACCCAATAAACACCCAGCCAGTATTGCTCAGTGGTTGAGCATCACCTTATTAACCAGGAGGTCACAATTCGATTCCCAGTCAGGGCTCGATCAACAGTAGGGGGTGTGCAGGAGGCAACCGATTAATGATTCTCATCATTGATGTTTTATCTCTCTCCCTCTCCCTTCCCCTCTGAAATCAATAAATATATTTAAAAAACAAATAAAAATTCTAGAATTAAAACAAAGTATTCAACTGATGGATTTAATAGCATTCCAGACACAGCTGAAAGGATATTAGTTTACAGACTCTAAAAGTTTCAATGAATTTCAAGCACAATAAATAAAAATAAATTCACACCCAGATACATCACAGTAAATTGCAGAAAACCAAAGGCAAAAAGAACAAAATTGGAAAGCAGCAAACTAACTTCCAAAGAGTGACAGACTGATAGCTGATTTCTTAGGGGGAATGAAAGGTAAAAGGCAGCAGGAAACATAGAATCTATGTACCAAAAGAAAGTAACTTCCAACCCAGAATCCTATACCCAATAAAAATATTCACCTGGAATTAAGAAAGGCAAAGTAAAGTTTCTCACAGGCAAGCACAAAAGCAAAGAAGCAAGGTAGGCAAACTTCTGTAAAGAGCCAGATAGTAAATATTTTGGTCTTGCAGACCATGGTATTTGTTACAACCACTCAACTCTGCCTTTGTAGAGCAAAAGAAACCACAGACAATAGCAAATGAATGAGTCTGGCCGTATTCCAAGGAAAGTATTCACAAAAATAGATAGTAGGCTAGATTTGGCCTGTGGACTATAGATTGCTGATTCCTGTCCTAAAATTTAAACTTCAGACAAAACGGAAATGATCCCAAATGGAAAGGCAGAGATTCCAGAAGGAATGAAGAGCAAAGAAAGTGGTAAATAAACATCAATTATATGAAACTTGGTTAAAAAAAAAAAAAAGAAACATAGAACTAAAACACATGATAATAAGAGCATATAACAAGTTAAATGTAGCTAGTTTTCTAGGTTCCTTGTGTTATCTGTGTAAAGGTATGATGAAATTAGTCTTTGATACATTAAAGATGCCTGTCATAACTTCCAGGTAACCATTAAAAGAATAAAAACGGCCCTAGCTGATTTGGCTCAGTGGATAGAACGTTGGCCTGTAGACTGAAGGGTCCCAGGTTTGATTCCCATCAAGGGCACATGCCCAGGTTGTGGACTTGATCCCCAGTAGGGGGTGTGCAGGAGGCAGCCAATCAATGATTCTCCCTCAACATTGATGTTTTTATCTCTCCCCTCTCTGAAATCAATAAAAATATATTAAAAAAAAAAAACGGAATAAAACTTCTAAACTACCAGAAGGGGAAACAATGGAATGATTAAAAGGCAAGCAAGAAAGGAGAGAAAAATTAAACATAAAACATTCAGACAACTAGACAAAATAAGAGCTTTAAACCCAAAATATGACTAATTACATGAACATAAATGATTAACTGCTTCAATTAAAAGACAGGAATATCATATTAAAAATGAACAAAACTAGCCCTATCCGGTTTGGCTCAGTGGATAGAGCATCAGCCTGCGGAATGAAAGGTCCCAGGTTTGATTCCAGACAAGGGCATATGCCTGGGTTGTGGGCTCGATCCCCAGTGGGGGGCATGCAAGAGGCAGCCAATCAATGATTCTCTCTCATCATTGATGTTTCTATCTCCCTCTTCCTTCCTCTCTGAAATCAATAAAAATGTATTTTTTTTAAAAAGAACAAAACTAGATGATGTTCATAAGAGATGTAAATAACCAGACAAGTAGAAAGACAAAGACTAAAATGTCTTCACTAACATAATTATTCAACATTTTAGTATTAGTTCCCTCCTGAGCTTATCTATATATATAAGAGCTTAAGTGACCGAGCAACTGGTTGACCTGTCACTATGACGCGTACTGACCACCATGGGGCAGAAGCTCAATGCAGGAGCTGTCCCCTGGTGGTCAGTGCGCTCCCACAGTGGGAGCACTGCTCAGCTGACCAAGAGGCACCAGATAGAGGGCTCACTGCTGGTGAGTGCTGCTGTGGCAGCGCAAGCCTCTCCTGATCAATTGGGACTCACTGGGCTGGGATGAGTGGGAGTGGCAGGCAGGAGGGGCAGGTGGCATTGGACTGCCGTTTTCGGCCTGATCCCCAGCCTGTTCTGCAGGGATCGGGCTGAAACTGGCAGTCCGACATCCCCCGAGGGGTCCCGGATTGCAAGAGGGCGCAGGCCAGGCTGAGGGACACCCCCCACCCCCTGTGCACAAATCCACGCACCGGGCCTCTAGTAACGTATATAATAGTGCATCCCTATTATGTATAAGGATATTAATTTGAACATTTTTCTTTTATTGTAAATAGTTTTCAAAGGATGACATTCCTAGTACTTGGAGTTGTTTGAATTTTGAGTTACCTAAATAACTGAATGGAAAAACTATTTTGTCAGTTACTGAAGGCAATGTAATTCTAAAATTTTTATTGGCCCAATATGCATTTAAAAGGATCCAGGAACTATGATTGCTATTTCATGTTTTTTTTGTTAATCCTCACCCATGAACATTTTCCCATTGATTTTTAGATAGAGTGGAAGGGAGGGGGAGAAACAGGAACATCAATGTGAGAGAGACTGGTTGCCTCCCACATGCACCCAACTGGACTGGGGATCAAGCAGGCAACTGAGGTATGTGCCCTTGATCAGAATCAAACCCATGACCCTATCCACTGAGCCAAACTGGCTAGGGCTATTTCATGTTACTTTTTGGTTGATCATCCTAATAAAGCTTAAGTTCCAAGATGATGCATTTGAAATTTTAATGAAACAAAAAATTTTACCATTATTTCCTTTCAAAGTATCTAGAAGTACTTATGTCTCATCTTAAGGAATCCTATCTAATAAAGAGGAAATATGCAAATTGACCATCACGTCATAACAAAGATGGCTGTGCCCACAGCATAGGCAGGGATTCCATAACACAAGATGGCTGCATAGGCAGGGATTCCATAACACAAGATGGCTGTGCCCACAGCATAGGCAGGGATTCCATAACACAAGATGGCTGTGCCCACAGCAGCGGCCGAGTTCCTGTAACGAGCTTTAAGGAGCAATCAGCAGGGACCTGAGGCTGCACCCCCTGCCCAGTGGGGCTTGATGGGGACCTCAAGGTGTGTCCCCTATCCCAGCATGGGCCAGGGGACCTCAGGCTGTGCACCCCACCTGGCGGGGCTTAATGGGGGACCTCAGGCCTCCTGGCCTGGGCCATGGGTCCTCAAGGCATAAGCCCTGACCCGGGCCGGAGGACCTCAGGCCGCGCCCCTCACCTGGCAGGGCTTGGCAGGGGTGGGCCTGGCCAGGTCTGGATCTAGCCCAATGTGGGTGGGGACGGCTGGGTCTGGGTCTCTCACAATTTCAAGGTGCACGTGGGTGGGTGGGGACTGGACTCTGGTTCCTGTGGCACGCCCCAGACTCTGACAGGAGGGAGATTTTCATATACATTTTACTAGTATTTTTTCATCTCTGACACTTGTATTATAGAGAAAGGGCAAATAGCAATATTAAAATATCTCCTCTAATTCCCTTTTAATGTGCACGAATTTCTTGCACCGGGTCACTAGTTATTTTATAAAAGGAAGTTAAAGCATCCGGGTAAGGCTTTGGGCTGGCCATTTTCTGTTAGCTCATTTAGTCCTCACAACAGTGCTCTAAGGCAGGGGTCCTCAAACTTTTTAAACAGGGGGCCAGTTCACTGCCCCTCAGACCATTGGAGGGCCGGACTATAGTTTAAAAAAAAACTATGAACAAATTCCTATGCACACTGCACATCTTATTTTGAAGTAAAAAAACAAAACGGCAAAAACACCCGCATGTGGCCCGCGGGCTGTAGTTTGAGGACGCCGGCTAAGGTGTCTACAGGGTGTCCCAAAAAAACGCATACACACTTTGAATGATTATAAAGTAAGTGTTTATAAACATACAGTTCGTTTTCAAAATTTAAAAGAATGACAGAAATGAATAATTTTGTAAGTGCCTGTTTTCAAACTGATGACCATTCTGGTCTAGACATGGACAATAACAGGAAGCAATGGAATCAAAAACATCAAGAATAATTCCTTCAAGTATTTGTGTGCCCTCAATTCCTGTTGTTTTTTTTGTACCAGATCTTTTATGTATCCCCATAAAAAAAGTCCAGTGGCACTTTAGGATAAATTTTCCGTTTAAAGCTTAGGCTGGCTTCACCCATTATTTCAAATCAGTTAAATCCGAAAAGGAGTTGAAAGTTAAGCTGTTCAAGTGTGTGTATATATTTTTAGGGGACAGCCTATATTTCCATTAAACATGAGATTTAAGAAATAAATTGCTGTGAGTCCCACCAACGGTTTTGAATCCAAGGTGATGGCAAGCTATGAACCCACAGGCTTTCTTTTCCGTTGCTGCTGATACAATAAAAAGAAGGGCCTTATTCTTCAAATTTCTCTCTCAGGCAGGAAAAAATTTCTCTGCAAGATCACCTCTTCTCAGAACACTGCTTAATCTTTTTTTTTTTTTTTTTTTTACACTGCTTAATCTTTATAGTGCCTAATTTAGACAACAGCTTCCTGCTGTTAAGTAATGATCAAGCCGAAATGGGTTACATCTCCTATTTTCTCTAGTGTATTAATTTCAGGTGTTATTTCCTTAATTTGACTTATCCCAGTTTGGGGGCGGGGGATGGGGGAGGGCCCTTAAAAGTCTCTATGACGGAAAATGATCCAGATGTCAAATCTCCAGGGCGCCTGTTGTAGGGGGTCGGGCAGCAGTGAGAAAAAGGTTGAGTCTTCACCATTCCAGGTGGGCCCCTGAAAAGGAGTTAATCGGTCAGTAAGTACTCATCAGGAATACGCCCGTATTAGCTATGAAGACCGCTAACCTCAGTCGAACCGACCCGCCAGGTCTCCACTCACTTTGGACTCGGGATAACCCTCTGCTATTTAATTTGGGTCTGGCTCGCCAGCAAACGTGCGGCGCGGCACCCGGGAACGCGAGGTTTGGCGCCTCAGGCGAACGCCACTCGAGGGTCCGGTGAAGCATCAGAGTCTCGCGATATCTGGGAGGAAGGGGCGGGAGAACTCGCGAGCACGCGCACGAGAGCCGTTAGGGTGGAACCCCTCCTGGGCGGGGCGGACGGAGCAAATGCAGTTGAACGCCGGTTGGTGGAGACCCGCAGAAAACGACTAAGCGCGAGCAACGTGCGCGCTCACGTCGCAGCGACGGCGGTGGCGAGCGTCGTCAGAGCTTGAAGGGGGGGCTGACGGCTGCTGGCGGGTGGCGGTGTTGAAGGCGAGAGCTTGCTTAGCCCTTATCGCTTCTGTCTCAGGACTTGGACAGAGATTGAGGGAACGAGGGTCATTTGCGTGGGGCTCTGTCTTCCGCGTACGCGTGGTCGTCAGGAGCGCAGCCCGGACTCCGCTGTAAATCCTCCGGCTCCTTTCCCGCACGCCTCGAGGTGGCGGCGGCGGCGGCGGCAACCAGAGAGCGTCTCACCTTCCCTCAGCCTTCCCCTTGTCCCCCCCCCTCCCGAGAGGGCCCGGTCTGCGCCCCACCCCCGCCTGTCCACCCGCCCGCTACGCCGCCGCCATGTCGGCGCAGGCCCAGATGCGCGCGATGCTGGACCAGTTGATGGGCACCTCCCGGGACGGTAAGTCTCTGCCAGTGCCCTGGGGGTGGGGGAGGGGACGGGGAAGGCGAGGAGAAGGGGCTCTGCGGGCGCACCTGGGCTTGTGTGTGTGGCTGAGTAAGGGGCTTCCAGATTGGTAACACGAGGTCCCGGCTCCGCTCCCATCCAATCAGGGCTGGGCAGCCGGGCTGGGGGGCGGTGTCCGAGCGGATTGGCGGGAACTGCTGCCAATGGGGTTAGGCGGGGCCTGGAGGCTGAAGGGAGAGTTTGAGCATTCAATGTTGACTTGGCTGGGACGGGAGAGCCCACGTCTCTCTTGCGTAGTAGGGCGGCCCCATTTTGTGGTCGAATTAGGTACCTGCGGACCGCTAGAGCCTCCGCCCCCTGAACTAATCCCTAACCCAGAGTTTTGGTATCATCTCTCGCCGCCGTCCTCCAGAGCATCCAGAGAGAACTGCCCCCCCCCCCTCACCCACCCCCTTTAGCTGAGTCCGGAGGAAACCTTTACTATAAACCCAGTCCTAGAAATGCACTCTCAACCCCCACAGAAACAACCATTCTTATGAAAATATCTGACCCAAACCATGGTTTCTTGAGTGGGTGTGTTTGGCCCCATTTTATGAAAAAAATATGGCCCGTTTTTTTCCCGAAAGACCTCCATTTTGTTAGACAATTTAATAGAGGCTTTGTTCAGTTAATTTGACAAATCTTGCATGTGCCCCAACTAGAACCATTTTGAAAATGTGGTGACCAGTGAAGTAGAATTGAAGGAAACGATTCTTTTAGGTACTTAGGTTAGAATTTGTATAGAAAACCACTAATTGCTGGATATCTTTTTTGTCATAAAGAGAATTTATAAATAAGAAGATGAAATGCTGTTGCTTTTTGTTGATGATAATTAGTAACGTACTCTTTCAAATTCAGCTCAAATCCATGTTAATGTGGAGGAAAGGTGTAGTTCAATAATTTCTGAAAATGAAATAAAACACTTGTTTATTTTCATATGTTGCTTGTCCTGGTAAATAGTTTCTTAACCATTGAAGAAATGCTTTTTTTCTTAATAAGTTATTCTTATTGCTTGATGTAAGAGAAAAGACACTTAAAATTTTAAGTCGCTCTTCTTGAGTGCTTTGCAGCAAAATATGTGAGTAGGTTTTTTAAATTTATTGCGTTAAAATATTTTTGGCAATGCATATTTAAAGAATGGCTTTTCAGTATTCACATTTCAGTTTTAATTAAAGCCCATATTGGGAACTTTTCTTTGTAGATCACATAGACAAATAGGTGTAGATGGCAAATATACTTGTGGAGGGGAAGATTGGGAAAGAAATTAATTTTATTTGTGTAGTAAACCCTTGAAAGTTAACATTAATTTGAAATGCCACTGGAGAAACTTACCTGTTACCATTTTTTCACCTTTAGATAAGAAAGGTCATTTTGTATCTGCAGCATGTCTTTAACATTGCTCCTTTTTTATTATGAAGACAGGATTGTGCAGGGGCTTAATACAGGGTTTTAGCTGACAATAACCTTTGTAATAAAATTACAAAAGTCATTTACATGATCTTTTTAGTCCTAGATGGATACCATTTTTGGTACCTTCTGCATGGATTGAATTTCCTAATTTTACTAGGTGGGTAGTTGGATCAAAATACTCTACTATCAGCTGATAAATTTCCGAACTAGGCAGCTAATGTAGCATTGCAAAGCTAAACCAAAAATGTGTGTATTGTATGTAGTCAACAGAAATAGGGATTTCTTAAAATCCATTCTGTTTTGTATACAAATAAATTTTTATTTTTTGTGTGTGTTACTGGATTTTTTTTTGCCTCCAGACTAAAAGGATTTACCAATGAATTCATGTTTATGAGTCCACAATATTATTTAGTTGAAATGACTGAATATTCACTGCTGTGTTGGGCCAGAAGCAAGAAACATACTATTTTCAAGGAAAAGAATGTTTTTTAGATACATAAATTCTTTTAGGTGTATAAGATAATAATCAGAACATTCTTTTCCTTCTTACCAGAAACCAGATAGTTAATGAGTTTACATGTTTTATTTTATGACTTAAGACCTTTAAATAATTAGGATTGTTCTTTTTTAGCACATAGTCAACTTCAGTTATTCAGGGATAGAGAAAATGGATATGTTCTTCAATAAGACCATGTAATTTGAAACTATATAATGGGAAGCTTTGTATTGGACACAGGAACAGCTTACAGGGACTGCTGTTGGTTGTCTTTGGCACTAAGAGGTGGATTTGGGGATCCAAGAGGTGGGAGAGAGATGGAAAAGGTAGGTAGGAGGTATTTAAGGCAGCCCTGTTAAAAAAAAAATTATTTTTTAAAATTTTAATCCTAGAGACCACTGTCTTCTAGGATAGTGGGACACAAGGTGGCAGTAATTCCCTCAACCTTTATTGTCCTGAGAATACCTTTCACCTCCCCCTCCCCCAATAAAAGACTCCTTTGCTCCTCCCCAAAATCTTTTTAATTAGTTTTTCTTTAAACTCCTTGGAGATTTAAGTCTGTTAAATGTACCTTATTTTGAATTACTTAAATCATTTAGGAATTTTAATGGCAGGGAAATGGAGAGGTAATTTTTGATCACTGGGCACTTCCAGAAAGGACAGTCCTGGGTGAGTGGTGGCAGTGGGGGCTTTGAACAATCAGAGGGCAGCATGATGGTGCTGGGAGGCTGGGCAGAGGGATGACTAGGAGGTGGGAGAGGAATGTATAAGGGAGGTGGGAGGGCCAAAGACAAACTTTGCCTTCTTTGCAATTTTGCCTAGGGCCCTGGTGGTGGCAACCGCCTGTGTGCCACTGAAAATCGTGCCGATGCCTGGCATACTGCATAAGTGGAAGCAGGGTACCGCGTGAGTTGAAACATTGGTCACACTATATAAAGTTTGTATATGTGAATCAGTGTAACTCATACCCATGTAACTGGGGGTCTGACTGTATTTGGATTTTTCTGATAAGGCATCATGGGCTAAGGAAAAGAGCACTGGGCTGAGACTCAGGAGACCTGGTTTCTAGCCCCAGCTGTACCTCTAATTGTAATCTTGGGTAAGTCACTTAACCTTTTTTGCCTCAAGTTAAATCTGTAATTTGTTAATTGGGAAACCAAGCAATTTCCTATGTTACACTAAAAAAATGTTGGAAAAACATATTTAAAATATTTTAGAAGGGAGCAACCATAAATAGGTATATATGTATCATTTTATATGAAGTATAACATATGTTAAATTTTATAAATATCTTCGTTTTAGTTGTTAGCATTAAAAGAAGGGAGAGGGATAATTGATTTTCCCTGAACATATTCCATCTGAAAACACGGAGCAGGAAAGCAGCCTAGGGAAATTCAAGCAGCTGTTAGAGACTTGTCTGTGTGACACTTGGGGGAACCAAGTGTTCCCACACAGACGATGGTCATTTGTGCTGAGTTGGGTTAATTGCAAGGATGTCCCTTAGCTAAAGCCCTTTTGCCAACAAAAACAGTTTTTGGTTATGATTAAGTCTCTGGTTCTGACCGCAGACAGGCCTGGCAGGGCACAAGGATAGGAATTAAATAAACTTGAGGGTGTGAATTTAGATAACATTCTTAGTTTATTAACTAGGGAAGTTACAGAGGGTAGTTTCGAGGATTTCATACCTCTTAATTGCTATAACCTTTAAATGGGATCTCTGAAAGGCTAAAATAGCCAAGGAATGAAAATCTGCCCTGAAAAATAACCAGTAGACCAATAGTATGTAGCATATAGAATAGAATTTTATAACATCATTGGTTGTCCATTATGATTAGGGAGTATTAGGAGCAAGTGAAAGCTTTCAGATAATTTTAGCCAATTTTTAAAAATTTATTTTTACTAATAAATACTGTATTTTTTTTTTTTTTTTGTTGATTTCAGAGAGATGAAGGGAGAGGGAGAGAAAGGTAAAACCATCAGTGATGAGAGAGAATCATTGATTGGCCTCTTCCTGCATGCCACCTACTGGGGATTGAGCCAGAAACCTGGGCATGTGCCCTGACCTGGAATTGAGCTGTGACCTTCTGGTTCATAGGTTGACTCTGAACCACTGAGCCACATCAGCCTGCCAATTTTAGCTATTTTTGAGGGTCATCTTCCTAAACATGATGCTGTACTTCCTCAGTTAATACAGTACATTAATCAGAATTAAAAATGTTTTAAAAATATATTTTTGTTGATTTCAGAGAGGAAGGGGGAGAGAGAGATAGAAACATCAATGATGAGAGAGAATCATTGATTGCCTGCCTCCTGTGTGTCCCACATCAGTGATCAAACCCCCAACTGGGGCATGTGCCCTGACGGAGAACTGAACCATGACCTCCTGGTTCATAGATCGACACTCAACTACTGACCCACTCCAGCCAGGCAGAATTTGATATTTTTGTTGATCCATTATATTGTATGGTAGTTGTAGTTTATGGGATGTAAAATTAAAAGGATATTCATCCTAGGAGGTAACCAGGAAAATACAGTTCAGAAAATCACTTACTTGTTCCTAATATAAAGTAGTGATACCTAACAGTTGAACCTATAGGACAGTATGACATTGATGCCTTTCTGCAAAATAAATTAATCAAGGTTTGAAGTAGTATTTTCTTCAGTGGATTTTCTTCATAAAATCATGTTTACTGTAATCTGTGTTCCTTGACTTATCATCAACATCGAGAGCATTTAATTTTAATTTTTTTCATTAACATAATGAACCATATTTATTTCTTGGTCAGTTGTAAGCCATTCTTCTATTCCACTTGAATTGTTTATTTTAAGTGAAGGAGGCATAGCCTTTAATGTATTTAAAAAAATAATAATGGGGTATTTCCTTACTCTAGAGCTTGTAAATTCTTTAACAGCATGAGAAATTTTAGCAGACATTAGGTTGAACAGTAGTTAAATATAAAAAGGTTAAACAGAGTTTTAGTAAATATTTGACTTAATCAGAAGCCCAGGCATATCAAAATACTGAAAGTTTTGTTGACACCCACATAGTGAATTTATTTAAAAAAACCCTATTAACTCATTTTGCATTTTGAACTCTGAATAATTTTTCTATCTACAGAACAGCCCAGAAAACAGTAACAGTATCACCTCATATAAACCTGCATTGTCCTTGGATTCTTTACAGTTGTTTAACTCTCCTTGTCAAGAAAGCCTTATGATTTTGAGACATTCTTTTACTTCAGTTAACAAAATTGAAACCAAAGAAAAATCATTTTGTCTGTCACTGCATAATCTCAATAAGCAGCAAATATATGCTCTGATTTGGTTTCGTTTGGGTAAAATGTCTAATAAGCATAAATGATAGTGAGAGCTACATGTTCAAGACGGGTGGCAGGAAATCAAGGGCAAGTAGGTATCATGGATCAGGATTAGGTTTAGTGAGGGTAAACTTCTGACAGGCACCTTGTGGATTCAGTACCTGTAGAAAAGTCATTCTGTTCCTTTTTGGTTCAAAGCAGGGGTAAGGAACCTTTTTTTGGCCATTTGGATATATGTACATTTTTATTGATTTCAGAGAGGAGGGGAGAGGGAGAGATAGAAACATCAATTATGAGAGAGAATCATTTGATTGGCTACCTCCTGCACACTGGGGATTGAGCCCACAACCCAGGTGTGGGCCCCGACTGGTTCATAGCTCAACCACTGAGCCACACTGGATGGGTTGGAGATAGATTTTATATATATATATATGTGTGTATATATATATATATATATATATATATATATATATGTATGTATGTATATATATATACACACACACATATATATGTGTATATATATATAATTTTAATCATTTTTTAAAAAATATATTTTATTGATTTTAGAGAGGAAGGAAGAGGGGGAGAGAGATAGAAACATCAATGATGAGAGAAAATCATTGATTGGCTGCCTCCTGCACGCCCCCTACTGGGGCTCCAGCCCGCAACCCAGGCATGTGCCCTTGGCTGGAATCGAACCTGGGACCCTTCAGTCAGTAGGTCGACGCTCTATCCACTGAACCAAACCAGCTAGGGCTAATGATTATTTTTTTAGTGTTTATTGTTTAAAGTATTACAGATGTCCTCATTTCCCCCCATTGACCCCTTCTAGCCTGTCCCCTTCCTCCCCCACCCTCCCATTTGGATATTTATAACATCATTCGTGGGCCATACAAAATTATCAACTTAAAAATTAGCCTGCTATATTAGGTCAAACATTTAATTAACTCACCCCTAATGCATTGGCAGGGCCAGACCAAATGATTTCTCAGGCCCTATATGGTCCGGACATTTCCCAACTGGTTTAAAGTCTTGTGCAGTAGCAGCACTAGTGTAGAAATTGGAAGGGAAGGCCAAAATAGATGAGTTAATCAATTTTGTAAGTTTATTCAGGCTGTAGAGAAATGTAGTTTGTAAAAACTCTGAAATTGGCTACAGCTTCAATGTTTTTGTTTTAACTGAGTAACAACTTTGAAAAGTCAGAGCTGCCATCATAAAGTAATATGTAGCTCAGTCAATTGAATGTCATAATTTGCTATTTAACATGGGCTAGAGAAGAGGGTCTGTAAATTTTTTTGCTAAAAAAATCATTCTGGCCCAGCCAGTGTGGCTCAGTGGTTGAGTGTTGACCTATGAACCAGGAGATCACAGTTCGATTTTCTGTCAGGGCACATGCCAGGTTGTGAGTTCAATCCCCAGTAGGGGGCATGCAGGAGGCAGCTGATCAATGATTCTCTTCATTGATGCTTCTACCTCTCCCTATCCCTTTCTCTCTGAAACCAATAAAAATATATTAAAAACACACACACAAAAGCAAGCAAAAAATCAAGCCACTCTCTAGATACTGATCCATACATTCTAACATGAAAAGAATTTAACTAGCTGCGCTTACTGAGTCTTTTGTCTCCTGAACATGGTAAGTTTTGTTTTTTATCTTCTTGAGACCTCAGTTTTCTGCAGACCTGTCTCTCTCTCTCTCTCTCTCTCTCTCTTTTTAAAAATATATTTTATTGATTTTTCACAGAGGAAGGGAGAGGGATAGAGAGCTAGAAACATCGATGAGAGAGAGACATCGACCAGCTGCCTCCTGCACACCCCCCACCGGGGGATGTGCCTGCAACCAATGCACATGCCGTTGACCGGAATTGAACCTGGGACCTTCCAGTCCGCAGACCAGCGCTCTATCCACTGAGCCAAACTGGTTAGGGCTGTCTTCTCTTTTAAAGTTAAACTTTCCAAAGCTTTGCCTTTCAATAAAATAGGTTGCATATTTATTGGATGCTATCTATAGTATATCTAGTTCAACTGCTTCTGTATTCTGTCCAACTACTAGGTTACACAGTATACTCTTTTCATTTACTTGAGGGTATGTTTTAGATCAAGGCTGGCATTATGGCCCATCTGCTTTTGTAAATAAAGTTTTATTGGAATACAGCCATGCCCATTGTGTACATAATGTATGTGACTTCTTTGCCTTACCACAGCAGAGTTGAGTAGTTGCAATAGATACAGTGCAAGCATAAAATAATTTGCTATCTTGCTCTTTAAGAAAAAGCATTGTTGATTACTGTTCTAGATCAGTGATTCTCAATGTGTGATCCTCAGACCAGAATCACCTGGGAACTTGTTAAAAGCCAAAATTCTTCGTTCTGCCCCAGGCCTACAGAAATTCTGGGGTGGAGCCAGCAATCTGTTTTAAGAAGCCTTTCATATGATTTTGATACACATTAAAAGTTTGAGAAACCTTATTCTAGATAAATTTTTCCCAAATGTTAGTCATACAAAACAACACCTTTACTATTTATTTAAATATATTTTTATTGATTTCAGAGAGGAAGGGAGAGAAAGAGATCAGTGATCAGAGAAAACCATTGATCAGCTGCCTCTTGCATGCCCCGCACTGGGCATCAAGCCCACAACCCAGACATATGCTCTGACTGGGAATTGAACTGTGATCTCCTGGTTCATAGGTCGATGCTCAACCACTGAGCCACGTAGGCTGGGCCACCTTTACTATTTTTATCCTGTTTCCTGTTTAATATTTTCTCTTTATGTCAACTCACTTTCTAAAAATCAAGTTAATTTTAAAGTTTTTGCCCCAGAAAAAATAAATACAATGAAAACAACATGATATTATAAGAGATAACTAGACTCTTGTCACATACTCTATGCTAAAAATTAGAACTTGTTAGATGTATGAAAACATATTAAAGCTTCAGTGGACGCTTTTTTCTTAAAATAATCACTGCCAAGTGATTGAGTGGTGTTTAAAACGTCATATTGGTGAAATCAAATAACATCTAAAATCATCCTTTGGACAAATCCCATACTTGAAAAATACTGGTTCTTCATGTGAAAGGAAAGTTGCTTGAACTGTACATACTGAAGCCCCTAAGTAGAAATGACTGGCCAGAAACACACACCTGTGAGATGGAGAGATGTAGGAATTCATAGGTCCATCTAGGCTTCTTGGGTAAAATTACTTCTTGGCTTGATTGTCACCTTTCCATTAGTGTTTTGGTGTGGTGGTCAGCAGTTCTGGAGGATTTCACCAACCTGCTCCATAGTAGGACATTGAAAAGGTGCCTGGTTATAGGGAAAGGTGCTTATTAAAGATAACCTGGGGACTAGAAACGGGGTAGAGGGGTGAAGTGGTGGTGATTCTATGTTATGGACTGGAAAAAGTAGGGCATACTTACTAGGAAACAGTTGATCCACCTCAGATTCTAGAAACCATGTATTTGTAAATTGAGAAGTTGCTGTGTTACAAGCTTAATTCGCCTCAGTATTAGAGGGGATACTTCCCCAGACATGATCTTCTGTATATTTGTTATCTGATGCGTTTTAGGGTATCACAATTGCTAATAGGGATAGAATCTTAACTTTCTTGAATATCACCAGATTGCTGAATTGCCTTAGTTACTTCTTCCTTTCCTTTTCATAGAGATGAATGACGTACTTGTTTCTGTTGTCTGACTCTGCAGTGAAGTAGTGAGATAGGACTCTAACCCTAGAAGGACTGAAAGTCTAGTGGGGAGTGAAGAATTTTACCCATGAACAGTTACGTTTATTTTTAAGTGATGAATTCTGTGATACTGATTATAGGTGTCTAATTTAAAAAAATTGTTTAAAAAGTACAAAGACAGAGACTTAGGAGAATGAAGAAATGTTATTTCGTGTATTTTCCCCTACATGGTGTAGGGGACTATGTAGAGAAACGTAAGGGACTTCATTTGTAATGCTTAATTTGAGGAACATATTTGGTGTATATTTTACACATTATTTCTTCGATATTGTTTCAGTAGTTGTAAGGCTCAGTCTCCTTCATAGTATTCTCTGTTTTTCACTTTAACTTCATCATTGAGTTGTCTGTCACTTCTGTCTTTTGATATTCTCATTTCTTTTCCCTTTTTATTTTCATCATTAATTTTTAGATTTGGTAAGGCTCTATTTAGCTTTTGTAGCTATCATCAACCAATAAGAACTTGTCCTTTTTAAAAAATGTTTCAATTGATTTTTAGAGAGAGACGAAGCAAGAGAGAGAGAGAGAGAGAGAGAGAGAGAGAGAGAAAGAGAGAGAGAAACACTGATGTGAGAAATAAACATTGATTGTTTGCCCC
The DNA here is from genome assembly GCA_025583905.1 of Ia io. NCBI lineage: Eukaryota > Metazoa > Chordata > Mammalia > Chiroptera > Vespertilionidae > Ia > Ia io. Next base: position 28,173,209 of record JAJQQW010000016.1, read on the forward strand.
CCACACACACCACTACTGGAGACTGAGCCCACAACCTGGGCATGTGCCCTGATGAAGAATTGACCTGGTGACCTTTTGGGACAAGGGGCAACGCTCAACCAACCGAGCCACACCAGCCAGGGCAAAACTTGTCTTTTTGATCAGCCAATTGCTTTTTCCTTGGTTCTTTTCAGCTATTTCTTCTTCTTTTTTTTTTTTTTTAATATATTTTATTGATTTTCACAGAGAGAAAGGGAGAGGGATAGAGAGCTAGAAACATCGATGAGAGAGAAACATCTGTCAGCTGCCTCCCGCACCCCCCCCACTGGGGATGTGCCTGCAACCAAGGTACATGCCCTTGACCGGAATCGAACCTGGGACCCCTCATTCCACAGGCCGACGCTCTATCCACTGAGCCAAACCGGTCAGGGCTCAGCTATTTCTTCATAGCCAGATACAGCTTTTGCTACTTCTAATTTTGTGTATAGGAAGTTCTGGATGATAGAAGACACCAGGTATCCAAAGTATGAGTTTTACTGAATCAGAATTGCAGCTCTGCAAGTAAGTATCAAAATATAAATTTAGCAGGCTGCAATTTTTTAATGACTGACTTTATGGCATATATCCATAAAACAAATTCTATATAATCCACTTTTAGAACTTAATTTTTTAGGAATCTATTCACCCTTTTCTAATATATTTTTTAAATCTAAGAGGAGAAATATGTAGCTAGATATCCTAAAGCATGTATCCTCCTAGAAATGTGATGGCATTAATTCCTGCCAGTGGCCAAGACTCTATGCTTTGTATAATGAGAGAAGAAAAGGTTGTGGCAAGGGGTGGAATAGAGCCTTGGGATGTAGCCACTTTAGTATTCTGTTAGCTCTTAGAGTCTATAAGCTCTTCCTCCTACTACCAAGGCTGTTTCCTAGTCTCATTCCTTATAATTTTGTTATTTGGATTTTCATAGACAAGTAGGCTGGTAGGTTTAAAAAATTATTTTGATGAATCTATGGTCATATTCAGCAAGAATGAACTTTTTCTGCAAATTTCTTCTGCAATGGGCATTGCATTTTTAAAATGTTGGGCTTGTCATAGGATTGTGTTATTAGTATTTGTAATTATAAACCTATAGGACTATATAAAAGTATTAAGAGGGATAGCCTTTCTGAACTGTATAGTACCCTTATTTTTGCATTTTCTGGAGGAAAGAAAAGCTGCTGCTCCTCCTCAATATGATTGTAAGTTGTGTTAGAAAGAAGTGACTTGCTGTTACATTTGGAAGAATGAGAATGCCATACATAACTGGTTCTTCCCACTGCCATTTTTGGTTGAGTACACTTTCCTTATGTAATATATTTGTGAAAAGTTTGATGTGTATTGGATTATATTAAATGTTTTCAAAACAGTGATTTTAAGTTAAGGCATAGTGAGTCCTTTTATAAGTGAATTATATATTTTGAATTGTATAGATATGAAGTAAATTAAACTGTGTTTATTTAGAAGGGAACATGGGGTACTTTTCTAGGTTAATTACAAAAGAGTTCCTCTAGGTGAGTTTTAGGCAGAATTCTAAAGGAACAATAAAGGTAGGTGGGAGAAGTTAGTAGAGTTGGTGAGAAAATTTGAGAAGGGTGTAAAAGTAATAAAATTGGTTCTTTAGTATAATAGTCACTGTGCAGCAGTAGTCACCTGCTTTTACCTTGGTTCCACATGAAGACATAATGATTTACTAGTACAGGGGAGGTCTTCTTCTGCCCTGCCCTGTCCTAGACTATAAATTGGCCATGGGTCTTTACATGGCCAATTTGTGGATCAGTAGCTTATATTGTAAGAAATGGTAATAAGAGGGTGGAACATTTCTCTGCATTTGAGGACTGAAGGGCACAGGGAAACAAATAGCTTTAAGCTTTTAGTTATGTATCTCTCTAGCTCTGGCTTTACTTTCACTGAAGAGGTATGGATTTTATTTTAGAGGGAATGTGCCTTTCCTGTCCCAAGCCAACAGTGGCCCCTAACGAGTGTACCTGTGGGGAGAGCTGTGGGAGAATATGGGAGGGCTTTCCCGCATTTATAAATGAGGGGTTGCTTTTGTTTGCTTTGTGTGCTGTGCTGTTGGGTTTTCTCTTCTCTGTTTTCCCTAAGTTGAGCTTTAAGCTAATTCTGTACAACTAATTAGTTATTTTTATAAATTGCTTGCGATTAATGCCTGATAATATGCAGTAAAATAAGGTATCTGCATACCATTATGTATGTCAAATATTACAAACTTTAAGGTTCTTTTGAAATTATAATACTAAACTCAGTTCACTTTTGCTTAGCCTTCACAGTTGTTGATCACATAGCATGGTCATCCACTCACAGCTTAAAAAAATACAGGGAGCATCGGAGAGAATGGGTAAAGTAAAATTTTGATGTTTTTAAAATAGCACCTAAATCTGTGAAAGTTGATTTGAATTATTGTTTGTATGGGAGGGAGCGGGTGGGTGGCACTGGAGGGTGGGGGTGGGTATTGGGAAAATAGCATGCACCATGTAAAGTGATATCAGATACCATCTGGGCTAAGGTTTTAAGTTTAACTACTACAGTTTAAGTCTAAGTCAGTTTCAGAAAAAGGCAGGACCATAAAATGGCAGTTTTCAGATTTACATTGTGCTTAAAATTTTCCCTCCCAACAGATTGAAGGGGATTTGGAGAATAGCAGTATTTGAGTATAGTTTGGGCAGCACCCTTCTTTTTAGTGGTCATATTCCCTGAGTGAAACTGCCTCAGTACCACTTACGCTCTGTTGTATTACTGAGAGACCTCGAGAGGAATAATATGCATTTCAGTTTTTATTGTACACCTGTGACTCAGGTGTTCCCAAATAAAGGTTATAATTCATGAAACTCATGAAGGGGTTGAGTTGCTGGTAGTAAATATTAATAGAAAATTTGATGCTTCCATTTAAATTTTAACAACTTGACATTGTAGTTATATACAAAGTCTAATGAATTATTGTGGAACTTACAGAACAGAGAGCCATCCATGTTTTTATGGGTAGGACATTTTGTTGTTAACGCAAATAACTTAGCCTAATCTCTGCCCCATTATTTTTAAACTTTAAATTTTTTTACTTTGTTGACACACAAAATCTGGATTGAAGGGAACAATGGAAAATTTTTTTTTTTCCTTTGGTCTAAGTCCTATCTTCCCTTCAAAATTTGGCTACTGCTTATATGAAGCCTTTTCTAACTTCTCCAGTCCTTGGTGGTCATTCTAGTCTTAGAATTCCTAAGTACTATTACTTGAAACATCAGTTTGGCACTTGGATTAGGCTACATTGTATATTACTTGCTATACTTCATTTGAATGTCCTGTTTCTCTTAGCAAAATCATGGACTGCTTGAGGGTACAGAGCTTGTCTTCTATGCCTCTTTGTAACCCCATTGTCTACCACAGAGGATGTGTTTACTGATAGGTTTGATTCTATGATTCCAATCCAATAATAGTGTAACAGGGTAATTGTTTTTTCTTAATTTAGGTTATTTTTATATGAATATATTCCTAGAACATCCAAAGATAAAGTACATCGAATGCATAAAATAATTCCTTGCATTATAAGGAGATTTGATTCATATTTGTTCCCTATTGATTGTAGTTTCCCCCTCTCCTCTTTTTTCCCCCCCAAATGGGCACTATTTTACCTAGTTTTGAAAAATATGGTTTGGGCCAGATATCTTGATAGAAACTAAAATTACTGGTATTTTTATTTTAAATTTTTTTGTTGGTTTAGCCAAATTATACTTTTATGGCTTATGTCCAAATTTATTAAATACTTCATGGACATGGTAATATAGCCAAATTATTTTAAAAAGTTTTAAGTCTCTTAAGTAAAACTTTAAAAATACCAATAAACAGATACTCAGTTGCTAGTCCCTCTCAGGATATTTCTTTATCTCAAATTACTAGGGATTTTATTATTTTGTTGTTTTAAAAGTTTCTATAATGTATAGGCTGATTTTTTTTTTTTTTTAAACATATTTTTTTTTTATTGATTTTTTACAGAGTGGAAGAGAGAGGGATAGAGAGTTAGAAACATCGATGAGAGAGAAACATCGATCAGCTGCCTCTTGCACACCCCCTACTGGGGATGTGCCCGCAACCAAGGTACATGCCCTTGACCGGAATCAAACCTGGGACCCTTGAGTCCACAGGCCGACGCTCTATCCGCTGAGCTAAACCGGTTTCGGCATAGGCTGATTTTTGATAGCTGTGCATATTGTGTTTACTACAGTTATCAAATGTATAAAGAGCAATCACTTAAATGCAATGAGAAGGTATTTTAAATACTTTTTGATGTTTACAGAAACTGATTTAAAGCTTATCAGGGATGTTTGCTAACGTGATACTTGCAATTGTTCATATTTTATCTGACAGCTGTGTCTTCAGGGCACAGGTCTTAGTATTAGATTTAATGTTGTGATTTCTGAAGCAAAAACAGTCACCCTACTTGATGAAATGTTTAATTGGTAAAACTTATTGAAACTTGATTTTATTCTAAGGCCTGGCTTATAATCTTTTAGCCATTAGTTGGACGACACTGCTATTGCATTACTGAAAAGCTTAGATACTTGTAGCAAGGGGACTTCTAGCTATGAACTTTTTTTTTTTCTCTCTCTCTCTCTGCTTAAAGTATCATCCTTAAATTTCTTAGCATAATTTGGGTGCAGATTTAAAATAAAAAATTATTTTTACATGCCAAGAAGCAAAAAGCCTGTAATAAGCATTGCCATTCTGTTGTGAGCTTATCATAGTATCATTCTAACAAGAGCGCAAGGCCCTCACTAAAGTCTGAATGAAGTAGATCTTTTTAAAAAACAATTTTTAAAACCCCTGTTGGCCCAAGGACCACTTTCAAGAGCTCCAGCCTTGGACTTTTACCTATGGTTGGTTATATTCTTCTCTTAAGATTACACACTTGTTAAGCCAATATTTAAAAAAATAAAAACACCCTGATTTTGTTCACTTTTGTTTTCATATACAAGAATCTTTACAATCAACATGTACATCTAGATGCTGTATTGAAATTGCTGGCAGAGTCTATTCTATACAAACTGAACAATCTGGCCCCTTGTTTTATTTGTAAAGGTTCAATGTATCTATGCCTGACTACTTCAATCTGCAAGGGAGTGTCAGAAAGGCCCCGCATTCGCCGAGCCGTGAGTTATTGCTAACTTTTCAGATGTGTTAATGAATGTGGAACAAAAGCAGTTGTGTTTAAAAGGAAAAAAGGATCAGTAAAATTACCTTTATTATAGTAGCAGGCGTGAACAATAAATGAATTATTCCAAATTGTGATGTCAGAAATAACCTACTTTAACTAGAGACTAGCCTCTAGAAAACCTATTGTTGAACTGCTCTGAAGCTATCATTTTAGCTATAAATTACTCTTCTTAAAAATATTCCCTGCTTACGAATCAGACTTACAATGAAGTATTTTTAACCACGTTAAAACAATTTGAACAAAATCTTACCCCACCTAAAAATGACAGTATTTAGTTGACTTTAGTTAGTTGACTCTTCAAAATAAGACCACATAAAAGGGGTAAAGTTTTAACCATTTTTGTAATTCACATGTGAAAAACAGAAATTAATTCAAATAATTGAATCACTTCCTAGGTGAAAGTTTTTGGAGTGCCTGAGGCATCATGTGAAGTACATCAGTGTTTACAATCTATTTTGGTACCAACAGTTCTCGCTTCAGTAATTCACCAGTAGGTTTTCATTCATCAACGATGATATCAATTGAAGGGTAAAATAAAACACATTTTTTTAGGGCTATCACTCTACATAAAGGAATTGTCATTAAGAGTTTTTTTTCTTTTTCCAAAGAGGTTGTTAGCAAAAAAATTATAACTGCCATCTATATTTTGTTATTAGAGTTAGTTACCTATTGTTCCTTAGAATTTGTAAATTTTTTAGTGGATAGGCATCATTAGCAGGTTGGATGCTTCTATAGCTTAGGAGGTGTATTGTGCTATATGAAGACAAAATTAATTTAAATGTTAGGCCATATATAGCACAGGCTACATAAAACTTGGAGGTGTGGGACCTTTGGAGGCATTACAGTTAACTTTTCATTTAGGCAATGTGCCTTTGTTTGACTGGTGTGTAAGTCCTTCTTCCAGGTTTGTACGCTCTTAAACACGTTATTCTACCCTCTCTAACTCCTCCCAGCAGCAAAAGGGAGACACTTCAGCTGGAACAAAATAGTGGAAGAAATGGCGTCTGGGGTTCAGTGGGGATTCGCAGTGTGTATGCAATATTTGCAAGATTACTTTTTATGTTTTTCAGTTAATTAAATAATTACAAAAGAAATCAATGCTTAGTGTCAAGTAGGGAACGTTGTATACTGGTAGAACTGTCCTAGTGGGTCTACTGCAAGTCGCTTAACCTCTCCAGGCCACAGTTTCCTCATCTGCAATGTGTAGGAGTTGGACTCAATAATCCTTAAGGTCCATTCCTGCTCTAAATTCTATGCTTTTCTGAATTACTTTAACAGAATGCATTGCTTTCCCACTTTGACCATTTAAATTACATATGCAGTACACATACTGCAACTGCATGTTGTCTAAAATCGTTTTTTTTTTTTGTAAGATATTATATAAAGAACTAATCCCTCTTGAGCTGATTTATAAATGTGTGTGTGTGTGTAGCCACACATTAAAAGCTAGCAATAATCGGGCTTTCAGAAAATAAACATTTTCCAGTTGTCTAACCTTGAATGTTATTAACTTTCCTATATTACAGGAGATACTACTCGTCAACGAATCAAATTCAGTGATGACAGAGTATGCAAGAGTCACCTTCTCAACTGTTGCCCCCATGATGTCCTCTCTGGGACTGTACGTATTTATTAAATCTATTATTTGATAATTTTATACTATAAAAACTACTAATCTTATTTTTCCTTTTTTTTTATACTACTTGATAAAGTTAATTCCCAGTCAAATTAGTATGCAATGAATTTTTAAAAATCTTTTTTGTTTGTTTTGTTAATCCTCACCTGAGGATATTTTTTCATTAATTTTTAGGGAGAGTGGAAGAGAGAGGGAAAGACAGAGAGAAACATCAATGTGAAAGAAACACATTGGTTGGTTGCCTCCTGCACGAGCCCTGACCAGGGCCCAGGCCAGGGAGGAGCCTGCAACCAAGGTACGTGCCCTTGACCGGAATCGAATCTTGGGGCCCTTTGGTCTGCAGGCAGACCCTCTATCTACTGAGACAAAGCAACGAGGGCTATGCAGTGATTTTTTAAAAACAAAACCACTGCTGTTAGGTGAAGAATCTGTATACCTTATTTATTTAGGTTGATGATTTAATCTGCAATAATGGGATTCCTCAGAAAAATTAATTACTATGATTTGATTTATAATTTTTTCTCTTCCTCAGCAATTTTTCAAAAATCATTTTTGCCCAGCTGGTGTGGCTCAGTGGTTGAACATTGACCTATGAATCAGGAGATCACGATTTGATTTCCGGTCAGGGCACATGCTCGTGTTTCAGGCTCCGTTTCCCAGTAAAGGGGCGTGCAGGAGGCAGCTAATCAGTAGTTCTGTCTCTTCATTGATATTTCTATCTCCCTCTCCCTCTCCCTTTATCTCTGAAATTAATTGAAATATATTAAAAAAATAGAAAAGCATTTCTTGTTTGGAATACAGACACAGTAATTCAATAGCAATTGTACTTTTAGTTCAGAAATAATACAAGTGATTTAAAAAATAGTTCTTATTTTTGAGCAGAGTGCACTTTTATACAAAACACTGTATATTTTTGTTAAAATTTGTGTGCATTTATGTTGTGGATATAATTGTGGGGAAAATGTATTAGTAAATACTTAAATTTACACAGCTTAATTGCAAGTGGTGTTGTCACTTAAAAAATTCCTTTATATTGCTGACTCAATATAAAGCTCAATTTAGATTCTATGTCTAATGATCTTAGAATATCATCATTTTAATTTGGAAGATAAACCACGTGATGATGGACCTATTTAATGGAACAAAGGGTTTTATTCCCTTTGGTTTGGATTTGTTTGAAATGATCACTCATTGCAAGAGCTTCCTTTGTTAGGCTGCATCTGATGATGGTGGAGGACAACTAGTAAGGGCTGAACATTTAGTTGACTTTATTTCTCATTTGCCAGAAATGACTGAACTGAAGGAAAGACTCTTGACTTTGATTTTTAGAAGTGATGAGTTCCCTTAAAGATATCCAAAATGAGTTTTTTCTTTGTGATAGGAAGATTTAAATGCCCCAAACAGATATCATGGCATACAATCTTGAAAGCACCTCTTTTTCCATTAGGAAAGACTATTGAAACTATACTATGTTAAAACTAGAGGCCCAGTGCATGAAAATTCGTGCACTGGAGGGGTTCTCTCAGTCCAGCCTGCCCCCTCTCACAGTCTAGGAGCCCTCAGGGGATGTCCTACTGATGGCTTAGGCCCGCTCCCTACAGGGAGCGGGCCTAAGCCGAAGTCTGGCCTCCGTTTGCGGGAGATGACTGGGAAGGCGCCGCCCCCATCACCCGGCTGCTGCCGCCACTGCCGGCCCCTGCGGCTTCTGGCCCTTGGCCCTCGCAGCTGCCAAGGTGTTTTCATCAACATGGACTCCAGTCTCTTCACCATGAAAATGTGACAATTTTCTTTAGGCATTTTTAAGATGTCTCTTTCATAGGATATGACCTTTCTTTCTTTCTTTTTTTTTTTTTTAAAAATATATTTTATTGATTTTTTACAGAGAGGAAGGGAAAGGGATAGAGAGTTAGAAACATCGATGAGAGAGAAACATCGATCAGCTGCCTCCTGCACACCCCCCACTGGGGACGTGCCCGCAACCAAGGTACATGCCCCCGACCAGAATCGAACCTGGGACCCCCCAGTCCGCAGGCTGACGCTCTATCCACTGAGCCAAACCGGTTTCGGCTCTTTCTTTCTTTTTTATCCTCACCTGAGGATATTTCTCCATTGATTTTTAGAGAGCGTGGGAGAGGGAAAGACAGAGAGAAACATCAGTGTGAGAGGGCACATCGATTGGTTGCCTCCTGCATGAGCCCTGACCTGGGCCCGGGCCAGGGAGGAGCCTGCAACCTAGGTATGTGCCCTTGACCGGAATCGAACTAGGACCCTGCGGTCCGTAGGCCGAGCCTCTATCCACTGAGCCAAACTGGCTAGGACAGGATATGACATTTCCTAGCCCCTCCAGCAGCAGACCTCCATTTTTTCCTCCAGGAGAGAGGTGGAAAAACCCTAGATCACCTTCTTGGATTCTTATTACCCAAGTTACCAAGAACACCGCGAGTGCGTACGGCAAGCTTAGACAATGAGTGGTCAGAAAAGGTGTTTCCTGTGCAGCTCACGTGCAGAGGCGGGACTTCTGGCGTAGCTGCTGCGGCTTTGTCCGGAAGGACGTGCAGTCTAATTAGCATATTACCCTTTTATTAGTATAGATGAAAAGAAAGAGCCTACATTTAAAAATATGTGTATAATACTAAATTTTTTAAAAGTATAATACAAGGAAGGAAATCCAGTTTCTGAGCCACTTGAGTTGGTACTATAACAGATAATTAACCCTCATATATACTCCTCAGAATTTTCATAGTTAAAGTATTTTCTACTGTGCTATAAAAGAAATCTATAATTATCTGTAGTGTACTTTGATTCTCCACATGTACTGTTAAGTTTAACAGTTAAAATAATTTTATTTACTGGCTAAATTATCACTTCAACTAAATTTTGAGAACAAAATTAACAAAGTAGCAGAATTTAGGTGTTGTTTTTCTTCATTTTTTAATAAAGCCCAACCATAGCAAGACTGGCATATTATATTTTTCAAGTATGGCATTAATAAAAATGTGACTGCACAGTTATACTTTACATTTTAGGTACACATAATGTAATTTATTTCTTGAAACAATTCTGTGAGGTATATAATCTATAGTTAGCCTTGATGAGATGGTGACTTATTAAAAATCATTATGTTCTGTTGTTTTAAAGTAAAACTGGGACCAAACCCAAATTTTCTGAGGAATAGTCTTATTCAACATGTTTTCTATTTTGTAGGGAGTATATTAAATAAAAATTTTCCTTGTAAAATTATTGCTGTTGGATTTATAAGATACACATTTTTTCAAATTTTAACATCTCTGAAAAATGCACCTCAAAGTCGATAGAAAAATATTATATTAATTGGTAACATATTTTTCTCAGTACAGAATTTAATGATAAGGCTTAAAATTGACATCTTGGGTTACATGAAAAACAGTTACTAAGGAAAGCCCTTCAAAAGGCAGTTGCCAGGGAAACTCTGGACAAGAAATATCTTCCTTTTGTCAGTGTAATAGAGAAGGTATTGTTATATGGAAGGACGGGCTTTAATAGTTGTGAACCTCTCAGAATTTAAACATTTTTAAGTACTGGTTTATAGGACTTTATGAAATTCCAGGATTGTCCTAGTATAGTGTCCTTGAGAACTTAAAACCATCCATAGTGTGACTTTCTCATGACCCTTATTACTAAAAGGGTATATTTATAACAGTTCATCCTATGTAGAAATGGTTTGTAATTACAGAGCTGTGACTTCTTTAACAGCCAGTCTCTGTAGAACAAATGCTTTTCTGGCACAGTTCATACCTCTTTATGTGGCAGAAGTCTGTGTGTTTTGGTGTTTGTTTGTTTTTAAGTATTAGAGGATGAAAAGAACTGAATTGTAGCTATTGATTTTTATAATGCTTTTTCTTTGCCATATAACTGAAGTTTGCTCTTTAGTTTTCATGACCGTGTTCCTCAGATCTCACTTCCAGCAGAATATGATTCACCAATATTCTGTATTATTTAACAGGAGAATACATAGAAATGTATTATCTGGCTTTATTCATTGTAAGTGGTTGAAGTTTACATCAAGCACTTGAAGATGGAGAGTATGATTTCTAAAAATGTACTCAACTGACAATTAGTATGGAATATTTTTGGAATTCATTTTGATGAAAATGCCCCTATAACACTTTATCTCTTATTAATCTGATACTCTGTTATAACTAATTCTTTAGCTAATAAATGATTCAGAGGAGGAAAATGTGGAGCAAAGAATCAAAACAATTGTGTATATATGAATATTTTTGGATTATGATTTTTAGAAGAAGCATGAATATCTCATATCTTAGTAATTTACTGTTTTTCAAAGCCTTGGGTTGTTTCCCTATTCATCTAGAATATTTTCTTGTTTTAGTTCTTTCTTCCTCCCCTTGCACACTTGGTTTCTCCCTGTTGTATTCATCCCCTTTCAGTTTTAGGCAAAACAAAAAAACCTAAGCAGAGTTGTCCTCCTCACCCCCAATACATTATTTCAGTTACATAGCTTCCCTGAGGAAAGATAAGTATATTAAAGACCTTTTAAAAAAAATCATCTTTCCATCTGGTTCTTAGTGATCTGGGGAAAAGGTATGTGATACTAATAATTTACAGAAGGCATTAAATCTAAAGCAGAGACAGTAACAAAAGCTTGAAATTAAGATCTGCAGACATGGAAATGTATACTCTCATAGTGTGCCTGTCCTAAGTTCAGAAATGGCCACTACTAATTTTATTATAGCCTTCAACATAGTATAATTTTAGCATTGACAGGTCGCCATGTCTTCTTGCATAAGGTCATGATTTCATAGATGGGAAAAAATTTAAGGCTCAGAGAAATTATGTTAATCAGATATATCATAATTAAAGAATCACAATATATTAAACCACATAGGAATCTCGGAGTAATTTAAATCTAAATATCTTTAAAAATGTTTTTACTGATTTCAGAGAGGAAGGGAGAGGGGGGAGAGAGAGAGAAACATCAATGATGAGAATCACTGATCAGCTGCCTTCTGTATGCCCCACACTGGGGATCGAGCCCACAACCCGCTCATGTGCCCTGACCAGGAATGGAACCTGTAATCTCTTGGTGCATGGGTCGAACCTCAACTGAGCCACGCTAGCCAGGATCTAAATACTTTCAAAAAAGTTTTTTGTTGCTACTTTTTTTGATAACTTAGGGCAGTGACTTTTAGATGTTTCTGAAATGTCTTTGGAGGCTTTACATGGACATGGGGATAGGCCAGTCTTTCCTATTTCATTTAGAATTTTGCACATTTTAAATATAGAAAATTTCCATGAAATTTTGTCTAAATAAAGTCTCAAAAATAGAATTTAAATTTAGAGAACTGATATTGAGAAATAGTCAAGGACAGGGATAAAATTTTACCAGGCTTTTTGAAGTGATTGGATGGGAGTTAATTGTCAAAAACTTCTGACTTGAGTTGATTTTATGGTGCCCCAGTAGGTTGTGGGTTTTATCTGAAGTGCAATTTTTACTAATTGAAACTCCTTTATTGCTTCTCTAACTCTTTCTTTTAAGGCCTGGTCTAAAATCAGTTACTTGGGTGCATACAAACCTGAACTTTAAAACTACTGAAGTCTCTTTCATAGTACATATGTAAAAGAGCCATGAAAGTATGGAGAAGCAGAATAAGTGATAAGAAGTAAACCTGCACAAAATTTTCTCAACCAGCCACTAGAATGTAAGTTTCATTATAAGGGCAGGGACATTGTTTTGTTCAGTGCTATATCTCCAGCATCTAGAAGTGTCCCCCCATTGTGTTGAATGAATAATGGATCCACCCAAAAGTAGAATGCTCAATAGATCTGTTTCAAAAAATAACTTTGAGTTTCAACAATTGATAAATTATTGGTGGGGAATGTGTTACCTTTTAACAGATAAGGAATTGGAGAGTATCTTTGTTTTATTGAGTTGCTTATAAAAATATGACAGCAGTAGTTTCATAAGCAGATGTAAAAAATTAGTCTGTAGATGTTTTAAACCAGCGGTCGCCAACTGATGGTCTGTGGACCACTGGTGGTCCTTGAGGTCCGAAAGGTTGGCGACCACTGTTTTAAATTATCTCTTCCTCAGAAATAGTTTGTTTTGGGCTACTTCGTTTTTTTTCTCCCTCCCTCCCTCCCTCCCTCCCTCCCCCCCCCCTTCCTCCTCATCTAAGGAAATGTTTATTGATTTTAGAGAGAGGAAGGAACAGAGAGAGAGAGAGAGAGAGAGAGAGAGAGAGAGAAAGAAACATCCTTGTGCAAGGGAAACATTGACAGGTTGCCTCCAGTACGTGCAACCTAGGTATGTACCCTAACTGGGAACCGAACCCAGGACCTGTGGTTTTTGGGATAAAACTCCAACCAGCTGAGCCACACTGACCAGGGCTACTTTGGTATTTTTTTAGCAAGTATTTTTAGCATTGGCCCAGATAACTAACATGTTTGTTTGTTTTTATATTTATGTCATAGTCAATTTTTAGAGTTTCCCAATTTGCAAAATGCCAGTTAACGCAGGTTTTATAAGATTTGGCTTTTGAAGTGTATTATGTTCTTATATTAAGCAATTTTGTTATTTTTATTTTATTCTCAGTCTATTACAAAAATATGTATTTCTTTAACAAGCATTTTTAGAGACGGCATAAACCAAAATTACATCTGGACCCTAGCCGGTTTGGCTCAGTGGGTAGAGCATTGGACTGCGGACCAAAGGAGTTCCAGGTTCAATTCCAGTCAAGGGCATGTGCCCAGGTTGTGGGCTCTGTCCCCAGTAGGGGGCATGCAGGAAGCAGCTGATCAATGATTCTCTCATCACTGATGTTTCTCTCTCTCCCTTTCCCTTCCTCTCTGAAGTCAATAAAAAAACATATCTTTTAAAAAATCACATTTGGTACCAAGAAAATCAGAGGCATATTAAAAGCTTCCCAGTGATGAATAATTAAAACTACTGCTAAACTTGAAAAGCCAAGTTTTGAATATAGTTTGGAGCATTGTTGGCAAATTGATACATTAATACCCTGAACTGTTCAGCCTGGGGGACATATGCTCCTGAGAAATAACATTTTTTCTATCATTCTGAACATTCTTGCTAGCATTTGTGTGTTTTTCTTCTTTTTTAAAATTTTATTTTCAGAGAGGAAAGGAGAAGGAGGGAGGGGGAGGGAGAGGGAGAGAGAGAGAGAGAGAGAGAGAGAGAGAGAGAGAGAGATTGAACCTGCAACCCAGGTGTACATGCCCTTTGGTGCACAGGCCTACGCTCTAACCACTGAGCAATGCCAGCCAGGGGTGGAAATATATATTTTTTAATGTGATGAGTTCTACCCTGATGTGCAGGTGGCAAGACCAAATGTCCTTGTACAATCTCTCTAGTTTAATGATTCTTACTTGTTAGGGGATGTTTTAAAAACATTTGGTGTTTTACTTTGACCTAGACAGAACAGAGCACGTTGAATTATATCATCCCATAGACTTTTTTAGGTCTGTCACATAATATATATACATACATACATACATACATATATATATATACACACACACACACACACACACACACACACACACACACACACACACATATATATACACACACACACACACACACACACACACACACACACACACACACACACACATATATATATATATATATATATATGTACTTGGTTAATGTAATTTGTAAATTTCCCAAATTTAGATAGTTTTTTGTTCTTCCTTCTTTATGATAGTAGTTTGATAGTGTATAGGATAATGAAATTTAAGTAATACTGGAATTAAGAAGAGAAAGAAATAGAAAAGAGTGAGCGTGAGATGTTAGTTTAATGAGAGTTGGCTGGAGAAAGTAAAAAAATTCACAGTAAAAATTAATAAAAAATTGCTCTTGAAGAAGTGATTTATTTTTTCATCTCTGGGAGTGTTGCTATTGGTGCTATCAGCATTCATTCATTTATTCACTCACTTAAGTACTTCTCCAGGACCTAATCTGTCCCATGTGTTATGCTGGGGATAAAAAGATGGACACAGGTTTCTGCTTTAGTGGTGGGAGCTTACATTCTCATGTGAGACATACACAACCAAGCGTGAGAAAGTATAATGTGGTTTTAGTTATAACAGAAAAGCATAGCTGGGTAATTTAGATTGTTTGGGATAGTGGGCTAGTAGCTACTTCGGCAGGGTGGTTGGAGAAAACTTGATAAAATGATATTTAAAGAGATTTAAATGTGAAGAAAAGAAGTCATTCCTGAGATGGAATGAACTTACCTTATGTTGCTACCACACCAATTTTTTGAGGTTTAGAATTGTACATATATGATCAAAAATCTAAAACCCTTAGCCCAGTCTACCTCTCCTTTAATGAATAAATCATTTGGTCCTCTCTTTCAACCAGAATGGCGTATTCCTTGTTATCTCACTACTTTTCTTCTCTAGCATGTTTCTCATTTTGCCTACCCCTTTACCTCTTCCTGGAATACCTTTTCTCCTCTACAGATTTAAAACCTGCGTGGTTTACTGCACAAAATTGCCTGAGCCTACAGCAGTGTAGCCCCTGAAATTCACCTGCTGACGGTTCTGAGCGATTGGGGCTGGCGCTGGCAGCAGGTGCCAGTGGTGGCTTCTGTGCTGGCAGCAGGTGTGAGCGCCAGGTGGGACTGTGGTACATGGGAGCAAAGAATTTTCAGTAATCACTAGAGGCGTGCTCTGATGACAGTGACCGGTGCCCTGCTTTGGTCTGGCATCCTCGCTCACCTGCTCCACCCTCCTGCCGTGGCTGACGCCCGCCGTGTTTCACACTCTGTCGCCTGCTGCTGATGCCTGCCATGTTCTGCGTGCGCCCCCTGGTGGTCAGCGCACATCATAGTGACCGGTTGTTTGGTTGGTCCGCCTTTTGGCCTGTCTGCATATTAGTCTTTTATCATATAGGATCTTTGCATATCTAGGGTTTGAAATGCATGACAAAAAGTATTTCCTGCTATATTCTTTTTTTCCCCCCTATTTTGTTTCTTAGTTTACTTTGTTCAATAGATTCCACATATAAGTGAAATCATATAGTACTTGTCTTTCTCTGGCTTATTTCACTTAGCACAGTGGTCAGCAAACTCATTAGTCAGCAGAGTGGCAAACTGCGGCTTGCGAGTTGCATGTGGCTCGCGAGCTGTGGTTTGCCGACCACTGACTTAGCATAATACTCTCTGGGTTGGTCTATCCATGCTGTTGCAAAAGTAAGATTTCCTTTTTTATAGCTGAGTAGTACTTCATTCCATAAATTTACCGCAGTTCTTTTATCCACTCATCTACTGATGGGTACTTGGGCTGCTGCTAAATCTTGGCTATTGTCAATAACGCTGCAGTGAACATAAGGGTGCATATATTCTTTCCAATTAGTGTTTTGGGTTTCTTCGGATGTATTCCCAGAAGTGAAATGGCTGGGTCATAAAGCAGTTCCATTTTTAATTATTTGAGGAAACTTTATACTGTTTTTCACAGTGGCTGTACCAATCTGCATTCTACCAACAGCGCGTGTGGTTTCCTGCTGTTTTTAAAAATACTAATAAAAAGCAGAAGAGTTTTATTTTAAGGCAATAGTGGCATAACAAACATCTCCAGGTTCTGTTATTTCAAGGCTTTTCCTATATTATACTAGGTTTTTGTTTTGTTCTTGTTCTTGGACTGGGTTTTGAAGCAAGCATTGAACCTGGATGGAAAATAAATTTTATAAATATGAGGAAGGGAGAAAGTGAATTACTTGAGAAAAGAGGCGTTCAGGAAGATTAAGTGAATTTCTCAGAGTTAAAGTGATAAGTAAAGGTTCTTTTTCGTCTGACTTATTTCACTTAGCATAATACTCTCAAGATCCATCCATGTTGTCACAAATGGCAGTATTTTGTCATTCATAGCTGAGTAGTATTTCATTGTATATATGTACCAATTTTTTTTTTTTATTCAATAATCAGTTGAAGGACACTTAAGTTGTTTCCATGTCTTGGCCACTGTAAATAATGCTGCAATAAACATAGGGATACATGTATGTTTACAAATAAATGTTTCCAAATTATTTAGATAGATACCCAAAGAGAGATTGCTGGGTCATTTGATAGCTCTCTTCTTAATTTTTTGAGGCATCTCTGTGTTTCCCATGGTGGCTGTACAAATTTACATTCCCACCAGCAGTCTATGAGGGGTCCTTTTTCCCCCAGATCCTATCACTTGTTATTTCTGATTGATAACTAGAGGCCCAGTGTATGAAATTCATGCGCGGGTAGGATCCCTAGGCCTGGCCTGTGATCAGGGCTGATTGGGGTCTTCCTTCCCCCAGCTGCTGGCTGCTGGCTGCTGGCTGGGGCCTTCCTTCCCCTGGCTGCCTTTGTGCCGCTCCCTCGTGGTCAGCACACGTTACAGCGAACAGCTGAGCTCCCGAGGGGACAATTTGCATATTAGCCTTTTATTATATGGGATAACCATTCTAACAGGTGTTAGGTGGGGTCTCAGTGTGGTTTTGGTTTGTATTTTCCTTATAACTAGTTATGTTGAAGATGTTTTAATGTATCGGTTGGCCATCTCTATCTCCTCTTTGGAAAATTGTTCAAGTTCTTGGACCATTTTTTAATTGCATTGTTTGTTTTTTTTGTTGTTGAGTTCTTTTTTTAAAAAAATATATTTTATTGATTTTTTACAGAGAGGAAGGGAGAGGGATAGAGAGCTAGAAACATTGATGAGAGAGAAACATCGACCAGCTGCCTCCTGCACACCCCCTACTGGGGATGTGCCCGCAACCAATGTACATGCCCTTGACTGGAATCGAACCTGGGACCTTTCAGTCCGCAGACCGACGCTCTATCCACTGAGCCAAACCGGTTTCGGCTGTTGAGTTCTTTATATATTTTGGATATTAGCTCCCTCTGGGAGGTATCACTTACAAATATCTTTTCCCATTCTCTTGGTTGCCTTTTTTTTTTATTGATGGTTTCTTTTTCTTTTTTAATATTTTTATTGATTTCAGAGAGGAAGGAAGAGGGAGAGAGAGAGAAACATCAATCATGAGGAAGAATCATTGATGAACTGCCTCCTGCATGCCCCACACTGGGGATCGAGCATGTGCCCTGACTGGGAAATCGAACCGTGACCTCCTGGTTCATAGGTCGACGTTTAACCACTCAACCGATGACTATTAATATGTCAATATTTTTTGCATTTGTTTTTGCTCTACAGTGGCAATGAAATCTTTGTTTTTGTGTACATTTGAAACTTTAGTTTAATGTGATTTTTACATTGAGAATACAAATTCATTGATACAGGAATTAGTCTCACACTATTTTATAATTCCCTTTAGTATTTAGCTTATAGAACCAAGCAAATGTACTAACATAACAAAGCAAGAATATTTGCAAATACTTATAGCTGTTACTATGTCTGGTTTCTATCACCGGTATAATCATTGACATGTACTGTCATTAGTTTACACTTGGCAGTACACTCTTTTTGTTGTTGTTGTTGAGTATAATTTTCCTGTTAACTCAGTATTTTCTTCCAAAATTAAAGTATCATTATTGGCTTTCTGATTGTAAGAATAATATATGCTCTTTGCATTTAATTTAACAACTATTAAAAGGTTTAGACAAGCCAACCTTACAGCAATGTCTGTGTCTAAATTTACAAAAATGGCATTTTATTGTCTTTCTTTGCCATTTTTTTTCCACTTAGCATCAAGAACACTTTTCTAATGGCTATATCATGTGTCATATGGCTATTCCTTAATTCAGTTAGTCAAACCGCTGTTGCTGGGATTTTCAAATGTTTTTAACTTTTTAGATAAAAAACACTATTTTTAAATCTTAGTGTTTGTCTATATGTACTTATTTTATTGTTTCCTCGAGTTCTTATAAGTACAATTCCTTTATCAAATCATCAAGTTTATTTAACAATCATGGGTTGTGCAGAATCTGGTCTTTTATGTAGAATGGAAGAAGAAGAGACATAAAACATTGTTCTCAGAAAGCTTAGAGTCCATTTGGGGAGATAACATTCACTTTTGGAATTTTAAAAGAATATAATTAAAAAGCACTTAACAGCCTGGCTGGCATGGCTCAGTGGTTGAGAGTCGACCTATGAATCAGGTCACCATTGGATTCCTGGTCAGGGCACATGCCCTGGTTGCAGGTTTGATCCCCAGTGTGGGGTGTGCAAAAGGCAGTCTCATTGATGTTTTTGTCTCTTTCCCTCTCCCTTCCTCTCTGAAATCAATAAAAAAAAAAATATTTTTAAAAAAGCACTTAACAGAATCAACTTTGTTAAACAGTAAAACAGTATAAAATGCCATAAGGTTACGATTTATCAGTACCGGGTATAGCTATTTGGTCAAGACTTCAGGAAATGGATTTAGGATGAGAAAGACAAAATACAATAGCATGGGCTATTGTAGTTCATCCTTAACCCCCAAATCTTTATTATAGCTAGGCCCTTTTAGGGCTTCAGCCCCAAAATCTATGGTGAGCCATGCTAGATTGTAAAGTTGCAGGTGCTCATGGCCCAGGAAAGTGAAAAGCCCAAGTAGTCTAATTCCTGGAGGAGAGGGGCACTTAGGAATAAGAGAAGGAGTAGCTGGAAATGCTTAAGAAGGTAAGTAGTACAAACAAAGGGATTTGCCCAATTAAAAGCTTTTTCCCCCCCCCCATTTACAGTCTAAGAGTTTGTCGATTAATTAAAATACCAAGAATAAACTTATAGAAAGAACTTCATTATTAAGTAAATTAAGTTTAAAAATACAAAACTCTTCATGTGGCTTTCATCACAAATAAAGTCATTTTAAGTGAAAATAAACATTTTGTTCAGTTTGAAGCTCACTTATTTCAGAAAAGAAGTAGCAACAAACATCTGTACACTTAGTATTCAAAGCACTGTTGTACATCAGTGATGAAGTCAGGATTGATTTGGCATTGGAGAGGTCCAGTTAGTCATGTGGTTCTATCATGGGTCCCTCCCAGGTGGCCTTTAAAAAAAATTATACTAGGGGCCCGGTGCACGAAATTCGTGCACGGGGGGTCGGAGGTCCCTCAGCCCAACCTGCCCCCTCTCACATACTGGGAGCCCTCAGGGGATGTCCTACTGACGGCTTAGGCCCACGCCCCACAGGGAGCGTACCTAAGCCCAAGTCTGGCCTCCCTTTGTGGGAGGCAACCGGGCTTGTCAGGGGAAGGCACCAGCCCCATCACCCCACTGCTGCAGCCACTGTCAGTCACTGCAGCCACCAAGATGTTTTCATCAACACGGACTCCAGTCCCTTCACCAAGAAAAAATGACAACTTTCTTTAGGCATTTTCAAGATGTGTCTTTCATAGGATATGGATTTCTTTATTTTTTATCCTCACCTGAGGGTATGTTTCCATTGACTTTTAGAGAATGTGGAAGAGAAAGGGAAAGAGAGAGAAACACTTTTGATTGGTTGCCTCCTGCATGAGCCCTGATCTGGGCCCTGGCCAGGGAGTAGCCTGCAACCTAGGTACATGCCTTTGATCAGAATCAAACCCAGACCCTGCTGTCTGCAGGCTGAGGCATTATCCACTGAGTCAAACCAGCTAGGGCAGGATATGACATTTCTTAGCCATCCAGCAGCGGACCTTCATTTTTTTCTTCAGAAGTGTGGTGGAAAAACCCTAGATCACCTTTTTGGATTCTTATTACCCAAGTTACTAAGAATATTACCAGTGGCATACAGGAAGCTTAGCCAATGTGCAGTCAGTAAAGGTGTTTCCTCTATAGTTCACACCAATGGAGGGCTGGGCCCTGCCCAGGCCTAAAGCCTCTGGCCGAAGCTTTAGGTCTGGGCAGGCCCCTCCAGCTCCCTCTGATAACCGGCTCAGCCCCTGCCAAGGCCTGCCCAGACCGAAAGCCTCTTGGGCAGGAGCAGACCCCCAGCTCCCTACAATCAATCGCAGGGCGTCTGCTCCTGCCCAGGCCGAAAGCAGACCCCCATCTCCCTGCCCAGGTGATCAATCTCAGGGGGTCTGCTGGTGTACCAGGCCGAAGCAACCCCTAGCTCCCTGGGATCGATTGCAGGGGGCCCGCTCATGTACCAGGCCGAAGAAACCCCCAGATCCCTGCAATCGATGGCAGGGGGTCCGCTTGTTCAACAGGCCAAAAACCTCCGGTGGAGGCTTTTGGCCTGGAGCCAGAGCGGTCACCCAGCTCACCGCTTTCGATGGCAGTGGGTCCACTCATGCTCCAGGCCAAAAGCCGCCAGAGGCTTTTGGCCTGGAGCTGGAGCGGACACCCAGCTCCCTGCTTTCGATGTCAGGGGGTCCGCTCACCAGGCCCACCATCCAATCAGAGCGAGGAGCTGGGTGTCCACCACGCCCACCATCCATCGAAAGCGGGGAGCTGGGTGTCTGCTCCGGCTCCAGGCCAAAAGCCTCCAGTGGAGGCTTTCGGTCTGGTGCCAGAGTGGAACCCCAGCTCCCTGCAATCCGTCGCAGGGGGTCAGCTCAGGGCATCTATGTATGCAAATTAACTGCCATCTTGGTCGGGTTTATTTGCATACTCGCTCTGATTGGCTTGTGGGCGTGGCTTGGGCATAGCGAAGGTGCGGTCAATTTACATATTACTGTTTTATTAGGTAGGATTGATTTCAGAGAGGAAGGCAGAGGGAGAGAGAGAAACATCAGTGATGAGAGAGAATCACTGATTGGCTGTTTCCTGTATGCGCCCTACTGGGGATGGAGCCCTCAGCCCAGGCATGTGCCCTGACTGGGAATTGAATTATGACCTCCTGGTTCACAAGTGATGCTCAACCAGCTGGGCCCTGCTGGCTTTTTAATTAGATAATTAGGGTCATGGAGAGCATTAACATAAGCGTACATTCCCTTCACTCCCTTTTACAATGGCAGATAATTGTTGGATTTTATTTGGCTTGATTGTTTTTTATTGTAAACTAGAGGTCTGGTGCATGAAATTTTGTGCACGCGGGGGGCGGGGGGGGGAAGGGGGGTTGTTGGGTGTCCCTTAGCCCGGCCTGCGTCCTCTGGCAGTCCGGTAGCCCTCCGGGGGATGTCCGACTGCTGTGGAGGCGGGAGAGGCTCCTGCCACTGCTGCTGAGCGGTGCTTTCCCTGTGGGAGCACACTGACCACCAGGGGGCAGCTCCTGCATTGAGCTTCTGTCCCCTGGTGGTCAGTGCACATCATAGCGACGGGTCATTCTGCCGTCGGGCTGAAATTGGCTCTGCAACATCCTCCGAGGGGTCCCAGGTTGTGAGAGGGTGCAGGCCAGGCCAAGGGACCCCACCAGTGCACAATGGGGGCCGGATAGGGATGCAGGAGGTTGGCCAGCTGGGGAGGGATAGCAGGAGGGCTCCAGGGCGTGTCTGGCCCATCTTGCTCAGTCCCAATTGGCTGGACCCCAGCAGCAAGCTAACCTGGTCGGAGCATCTGCCCCCCTGGTAGTCAGTGCACGTTGTAATGACTGGTCGACTGTCCCCTGGTGGTCAGTGCACATCATAGTGAGTGGTTGAGCGGCCTTAGCATAACATTAGCATGTTATGCTGTGGTTGAATGGCTGACCTGACACTTAGCATATTAGGCTTTTATTTTATAGGATACTCCTGATGTGCATGGCACAGTGCCACAGTAGATGCTTAGTTATGATGGTATGGACAGGGGGAAATAAACGATGAGTATCTAGAATTTTGAAAATCTGCCTTGCTCTTTTGTCCTGTTCCATAAAATAAGCACGGGCTATTGTAATCCTCCCCAACCCCCGAAATCTTTATTATAGCTAGGCCCTTCTAGGGCTTTGGCTCCAGAATCTACTATGTTGAGCCAGGTTAGACTGTAAAGTTGCAGGTGCTCATGGCCCAGGAAAGTGAAAAGCCAAGGAGCTAGAAACACTTAAGAAGGAAAGTAGTACAAGCAAAGGAGATAACCCAAGATGAGAGGACCTTCCAAAGCTCAGATCAGTTTTGTCCTGGGGTGCATCCTGACCACTCTTGATTGTTAAGCGCAGGGCCTCCTGCGCCAAATGTTCTTTTCTGCCCTCTTTTCCCAGATTGATTCATTCAACAAATATTAGTATTCCTCCATACCAGGCTTGGGCTTCTCTTCAGAAGCTTTCATCAGTATTGTTTTAAAGGTCCCTGGGTCCAGGTTAAGAATCACTGCACTGGATCAAAAGCATTTCCAACGGTGACCGCTTAAGCTTTTATGAAATAAGTATAGCCCTGAGCAACTATAGCTGTGGAAATACATACAGATGCAAAAGAAGTTGTTGGAGTGTTTAATGTTAAAGTATTAAGAAACCAGTTGGCCCTTGTAGCCAAGAGGGTAACAACATTCTTTGGCCATTAACTTCTTTCATTCCTGTCTTATTTTCCTGCATTTTAAAAAGAGTATTAAACTTTTTTCAACAGCCTTTTCTCCATAAATGTTGCTTAATAAGCAGCCTTAAATTTCCATACATCTACAGAAGGTTTCAGTTGCTATTTACTGTTAACTGGGAAACTCTTTGGTTTGTTATAGCCCATAGAATAATGAATGAGATCCTGGAAATGAGACCTGGAAAAACACCACATCCTCAGCAACACAGTGATACTTTAGAGCCATTATTGTAATGACTTTTTTAATTTGGTGAATATTCCTTATAATTTCCCAAAGGATAACTTTGAGGACATTGTTTACTTAGTTTTTCACATTTGTTCCTTCAAGTAATTAAGAACTGAGATAATATAGTTCTACAGAGAAACTTTTTTTATATAGTCATAAAAATCTCAAGAGTTGGAAGAAGAATGCCGAAACTGGTTTGGCTCAGTGGATAGAGCGTCGGCCTGCGGACTCAAGGGTCCCAGGTTCGATTCCGGTGGAGGGCATGTACCTTGGTTGCGGGCACATCCCCAGTAGGGGGTGTGCAAGAGGCAGCTGATCGATGTTTCTCTCTCATCGATGTTTCTGACTCTCTATCCCTCTCTCTTCCTCTCTGTAAAAAATCAATAAAATATAAAAAAAAAAAAAAGAGTTGGAAGAATAAGCTACCTGATGGTTGAATTCTTTCCTCAATATCCTAGAAAAATGCTATTCTAAACTGTATTTGAATCTCTCATTTATCTGGTAGCTCAGTAAGTCCTGAGAAGCTTAAATGTTTTCCTACATTGAGAGAGTTAAAATATGACTCTGTAGAGTCCTTTGGGGCCATAATAAAATCCGTTTCTATTTCATACTGAAAAGTTCTTAACATCATGATTCTTCTCCAGCTAATTCTTTCTTTTTTTAAATATATCTTCATTGATTTCAGAGAAGAAGGGGGAGAGAGATAGAAATATGATGAGAGAGAGAATCATTGATCCGCCACCCCCTGCAAGCCCCCTACTGGGGATCGAGCCCGCAACCGGAGCATGTGCCCTTGGCCAGAATTGAACCCGGGATCCTTAAGTTGCAGGCCGATGCTCTATCCACTGAGCAAAACCAGCTAGGGCCAGCTAATTATTTCTTTACTTTTGCTTTTTTGGAATGGCTTGGTTTTGAGACGTTTTGTTGGTTTATTTATATCCCTTTTGAAATGTGTTAGCACACAAAATGTGTCTTTTGGAGGAGAGAGGGTTTGCTTTTAAAGCCAGCCTTTAGTAAGATTTGTCACGTTGTTTGGACTATACCCTATAAGTTAATTTATCTCAGCGATGCCACACTGTAACCCTTACTTTTGAGAAGTTTTTTAATTTGTCTAATTTTCTGCTTATACCTAGTTGTTTGTAAATTTGTCTTCTTAAATATAGCTAGCTATAGGATTTCATATTGTTTTTAAATTTTATCTGGTCCATCAGTGTTTGTGAATCTTAATACAGTGAATTCACTGTCTTTTTGAACGTGACATAATATAGAAAATTGATATTCTTTGTTATAAACATATCCACGTTGTTGCTAGGAGCTTTTTTCCCCCAGCTTTGTTCAGATTCAGACAGGCTTTTCCTTGTCAGTCTGTTCTTAAGTACAAAAATGATTGCTGTTCTCCCTTATTGGTAGATAGAATTGATGTCCTTTTTTTGTTGGCGCCAAGTTTAATACTTACTTATGAAATTTTCTAATTTGAAAGTCCATAAACAAAGAAGCATATGTATGACTTAATATATATTCTATGGAGTACTCTGGTTATTAATGAATTTTTGAAAAAATGTGTTTTCTGTTTAATGTGTCCCTTTTTTTTCCTTCTTAGAGAATGGATCTTGGAGAATGTCTGAAAGTCCATGACCTGGCTTTAAGAGCAGATTATGAAATTGCATCCAAAGAACAAGATTTTTTCTTTGAGCTTGATGTATGTGATTTTATTTTAATGAGTTACATTATCTGTCACAATATAACATTTAGAATATGGATTTTTCTCTTAATACGGAAAGGCTCTTAGCAAATTATCTTCTTTGTGGTTATATGAAGGGTAGTACTAAAATGAAGTGAGATCATGTACTACTTCCTGACTAAAAATTTTAGAAAATATAAGATGAAACTGGATATTTTAAGAAAATATGTAAAGTAATATAATTTATATACAGGATGTCTCAAAAAAATGTGTATGCACACAGCTGATAGCTCAGTTTTGAAAATGAAATGTTTATTTTATTTATTTTTTGTTTTTGTTGATATATTTTTATTGATTTCAGAGAGAAAAGGAGAGGGAGAGAGAGAGAGAGAAACATCAATGATGAGAGAGAATCATTGATTGGCTGCCTCCCTGCAGGTCCTACATTGGGGATCAAGCCTGTAACCCAGGCATGCACCCTGAACGGGAATCAAACGGTGACCTCCTGGTTCATAGGTTGACTCTCAACTACTGAGCCAAACCGGCCGGGCTGTTTGTTTGTTTATTTAATTTCGTTGTTGTTGTTAATCCTCACCCGAGGAAATTTTTCCATTGATTTTTACTGGGGATTGAGCCTTTATCAGAATCATACCTGGGACCCTTTCAGTCCATGGGTTGATGCTCCAACCACTGAGCCAAACCAGCTAGGGCAAAAATTAAGTGTATTTTGTAGTTGAAGGAACCGCTGAGCTAAAGCCAGCCCAAAAATTAAGTGTATTTTAATAAACCCTGCCTTTACTATTATTCAAAGTCTGTATAAACATTTTTTAGTACACCCTATATTCTTCTGAAAATTAAGCATATTTTTCTCAATAAAGTAGTAATAATTAAGGAAGGTATAAATTTAAACAAATTTTAAATTTAAAAAAATTTAAACGCTCCATCCATTGAGCCAAACCGGCCTCGGCTTTTTATATTTACATAAAATATACCAATCAGCATTACATAAGACATACTGATAAGCATAAATCTTATGCTACCTTTTGTAAGTGAGGAGATTGGCATTTTATTTGGTTTGGGAGATAAAGCAGTAAAGTAGGCCCCCCCCCTCCATTTACTTCTGAATTTCTGTTAATGGAAATAAAAACCATCTATGTAAATGCAATTTAATACATGGCTGGAACATTTGGGGGAAACAAACACCTTATTATAGTAATTGGGTTATGATTTATGCACATGGCATAAAATACAGCAGAAATTTTCTATCTGTAAGGGTGTGAAAATTTAGATTATTTTCAGTCTTTTTCCTATTATAGTATGATAATATATTTTTACTTATCAAGTGTAGAGAGTAAGCTTCTAGAAATAGAATAACTGAGTCAGTAATTTTGCCAAGTTGCTCTTCATTAGAATTATCAATTTATACTCCCACCAATAATATGTGAGATTATCTACTTCCCATCTGGCCACATAATGTGTTTTCAAGATTTATTTGCAACTTTGATAGATGAAATGTGTAATATAAGTGTAGTTTTAACCTGCATTTCTCTTATGAGTGAATTTGAACATACTTCATATATTTAAGATCTGTTTATATTTCCTTTTTTAGTGAACTGTCAGTTTACAATTTTTTTTTGCTATTGGTTAATCTTTGATGTCAACATTTATTTTTAGTTGATTTGTACTAACTTGACATATTATGAAAATTAGTCCTTCCCTCAGATAATACTTTGCATTTTTTCCCTGTTTTTCTTTTGGTAGTTATGGGCTTTGTAGAATATTTTTAGTTATCTAATTAATCTTTTTAAAATCTCTATTGGATTAATTAGAAAGGCCTTCCCTATTAGAGGTGATGAGTTCTCTATCATTTTCTTCTGGTTTCTTTCCTGCTTTTCACTTTCAGTTAATTTTTGGGTTAACCATTTTTAGAATTTGATACGTGCAAAGTAAATTTATATTTTTAAATAAAACACTTATATTTTAAATTATACACACACATACATACATATATGTGAATAAAATGGAAATATTAGCCACAGCTGTTAGCTGGAAAGGAAGTGAGATTCTTGATAACTTTCTTTAAAATTGCTCATCCACGGATATGTCTTATTGATTTAAAAGTGTAATTTTTGAGTAAAGATATTTCTGAAGAAAGTTGATTTTTCTGGAAATAATTGTCTTTTAATTGAACTATGTAGGCTATGGATCATCTGCAGTCATTTATTGCCGATTGTGATAGAAGAACAGAAGTGGCCAAGAAAAGATTAGCAGAAACTCAAGAAGAGATTAGTGCTGAAGTGGCAGCAAAGGTAACAATTTCAATATCTTTTTTTTAAAAAAAAATGTATTTCTTTATTGATTTCAGAAAGGAAGGGAGAGGGAAAGATAGAAACATCAATGATAAGAAAAAATCATCAATCGGCTGCCTCCTGCACGCCCCCCCACTGGGGATTGAGCCCGCAACCCCGGCATGTACCCTTGGCTGGAATCGAACCTGGGACCCTTCAGTCCACAGGCCGACGCTCTATCCACTAAGCCAAGCGGGCTAGGGCGTCAATTTTTTCAATAGTACAGAATATAGTTTTATCTTTTAATTTTGAAAAATTACATTCACAGAAGCTTGCAAAGACAAATGGGAAATTCTATGTACTCTTCCTCTAGCTTTCCCTTATGTTAAGATATCTTACACAACCAGTACAGTGCCAAAGGCAATAAATTAATATTGGTCCAGTCCTTGTATTTTATTCAGATTTCACCAGTTATTCATGCATTTACTTGTTTTATGTGTGTAGCTCTATGCAGTTTTATCACATGTGCAAATTGGATAAATACTATAATAATTACATTAATTGTAGCATTATCATCACAAGGCTCCCTCACGTTAACCCTTTATAGCCGCACGCACCGCCCTTTCCCCTACCCCCAGGCAACCACTAACTTATTTTCTGTCTTTATAATTATACCAGGGGCCCTGTGCACGAATTCGTGCACCTTGAAAGGAACTGTGGGCCATGAGGCCGCGGTGGGCACAGGGGTGGGTGGGTCTCGGTCCATCTTCCACGCCCACCCCAGCCCCTTCTGCTGCAGCCCCCGGTTCCCTGTCTGCTGGCAACCCTGCTCCTGACAGCGCCAGCCCTGCTTGCACCTGCTGAAGGCGCAGAGCAATTGGGGCCGGAGCCAGCAGCGGGTGCGAGCAGGGCCAGCACCGGCAGTGGGTGTGAGTGGGGGCGGTGCTGGCAGCAGGAGTGAGCACTGGGCGAGACTGTGGTGTGTGGGAGCAAAGAATTTTCAGTAACCACCCAGAGGCTCACCCTGATGACAGCGACTGGCGTCCCTGCTCACCTCCACCATCCTGCCGCAGCCAACGCCCACATTTCGCACTCTGATGCCTGCTGCCGAAACCCGCATGTTCCGTGCACGCCCCCTGGTGGTCAGTGCATGTCATAGCGACCAGTTGTTCGGTTCCACTGTTCGGTCTATTTAAATATTAGCCTTTTATTATATAGGATTATTTCACCTAATATCACATAAATGGAATCATGCAGTACGTATCCTCTTAAGATTAGCTTTTTATACTCAACACAACTTGAGATTCATACAAGTTGTTTTATTAGTAGTTCATTCCTTTTTATTTCTGAGAAGTATCCCATGGTATGGATATATTGCAGTTTACTCAAATATTGAAGGGGACATTTGGGTTGTTTCCAGTTACTGGCTACTATCAATAAAGCTGCAGTAAACATTCATGTACAGATTTTTGTGTGGACATAAGTTTTTATTTCTCTGGGATAAATAACCAAGACTGCAATTGCTAGGTCATATGGTAAGGCCATTTTTAGTTTTGGAAGCAAGTACCAAACTTTTTTCTAGAGTGGCTGTACCATTTTACATTCCTACCAGCAATGTGTTAGTAATCCATTTTCTTCACATTTGTGCCAGCATTTTGATGATGTCACTGTTTTATCCATTCTGAAAGGTGGCATCTCATTGTAGTTTCAGTTTGCATTTCCCTAGTGACTAATGACTTTGTACGTTATTTCATGTGCTTATTTGCCATCTGTATATTCTCTTCAGTAAATGTCTTGTATGTCTTATGCCCATTTTCCAAATGGAATGTTCACTCTTTTTTATAAATGTTTTTATTGATTTTAAAGAGGGGAAAGGAGAGGGAGAGAAATGTCAATGTAAGAGAGATACATCAATCTGTTGCTTCCCGTTGAACCCACAACCTGGGCATGTGCCCTAACCGGGAATTGAAACGGTCTCCTTTTGGTGCATGGGACAATACTCAACCAACTGAACCACACAGGCTGGGGCAAGAATGCTCATTTTTTAAATGTTGAGTTTTGTCTACTCACTACATTTTTTTTAAAAAAAAATACATTTTTATTGGTTTTCAAGAGAGGGGAAGGTGGGGAGAGAGAAAAACATTGATGTGAGAAACATCATTCAGCTGCCTTCCGCATGCACTCCAACTGGGGATCAAACCAGAAACCTGGGTATGTGCCTTGACCTGGAATCGAACTGGTAACCTTTGGTGCACAGTACAAGCCTCAACCAACTGAGCTACATCTACCAGTGCAACTCACTATTTTTAAAAAATATTTTGTTGTGAACTTATACACAAAAGTAGAGAAAAATACAATGAATCCTAATGGATTCAAAGCTGTCAGCTTTCTGTTGTTTCATTATTTTACTAGAGGCCCAGTGCACAAAATTTGTGCACTAGGGGGTCCCTCAGCCAGGCCTGGACCCTCTCATAGTCCAAGACCCCTTGGGGG
The DNA here is from genome assembly GCA_025583905.1 of Ia io. NCBI lineage: Eukaryota > Metazoa > Chordata > Mammalia > Chiroptera > Vespertilionidae > Ia > Ia io. Next base: position 28,203,133 of record JAJQQW010000016.1, read on the forward strand.
ATGTCCGCCTTCTGGATTAGACCCACTCCCCATTAAGCCGGCAGTCAGACATCCCTCTTGCACTCCGGGACCCCTCGCTCCTTACCGCCCACCTGCTCCTTAGTGCTGCTGTGGAGGCAGGAGAGGCTCCCGCCACCGCTGCTGCGCTTGCCAGCCGTGAGCCTGGCTTCTGGCTGAGCAGCACTCCCCCTGTGGGAGCTCACTGACCACCAGGGGGCAGCTCCTGCATTGAGCATCTGCCCCCTGGTGGTCAGTGCACATCATAGCGACCGGTTGTTCTGGTTGTTTCGCTGTAATGGTCGCTTAGGCTTTTATATAAAATAGTGGCCTGGTGCACGAAATTCGTGCATGGGAGGGGGGATGTTCCTCAGCCCAGCCTGCACCCTCTCCAATCTGGGATACCTTTGGGGATGTCTGACTGCCGGTTTAGGCCCGATTCCTAAACCGGCAGTCAGACATCCCTCTCACAATCCAGGACTGCTGACTCCTAAGTGCTCAACTGCCTGCCTGCCTGATCGCCCCTAACCACTATGCCTGCTGGCCTGATCGCCCCCACCTGCCCCCCCTTCCGGCCTGATCACCCCCAACTGCCCCCCTGTCAGCCTTCTTGCCCCCACCCTGCCGGCCTAATCACCCACAACTGCCCCTCTCTGCTGGCCTGCTTGCTCCCAACTGTACCCCCTGCCAGCCTGATCACCCCCACCTGCCCCCCTGCTCTCCCCCATCTGTCACCCCTGCCAGCCAGCTTGCTCCCAACTGCCCCCCCCTGCTGGCCAGCTTGCCCCCAACTCCCCTCCCGCCGGCCTGATTGCCCCTAACTGCCTCTGCCTCAGCCCCGCCACCATGGCTTTGTCAGGAAGGACATCCGGAAGGTCTCCCGGTCTAATTAGCATATTACCCTTTTATTAGTATAGATAAGCAACTTCTAGATGTCATATTTCACTTCTAAAATATAACCACAGAGTCATATCCATGAAGTTAACAAGATTTAAAAATTACTTAATACACACAGTGTTTCTTTTTTCTATATAATTGGTGTGGTCTAATCAGAATTCAGAAAAGGTCCATATGTTGCATTTTGTTGGTTTGATGACTTCCTACTTGATAACATTCTGTACCATTCCATGTAGTGTGGTACATTTTATGAAAATGCAGAATACGATAGTTATCCAGGTAGGATAGTTATCCAGCATTAAATAATGTAGTGCTTAGATACGTATGTACAAAGGGAAATGGATTCCCTTATTTGTGAAAAGGTTACTTTCAACCAACTTTTTCTGAAAACTTCTCTGAAGATTAGGATTATAAAGATGGACATACTGAAGTACTCTCTCATGGTTGAAAGGGATCTACAATTGCTGGCTAGATCCCAAGCTGTATTGGTTATCCATCACTACCAAAATGCAGTTTAACAAACTACCTCAAAATTCAGAGACTGGAAACAGTAAGTATTTATTTAGCTCATTGACTACTGATTTAGGCTGAACTTGACTGGGTATTTATTCCTGTTTTAGCAGGGCTCTCTCCCTTCCTTGTCTTCCAGTCAGCTGGAGATTACTGAACTAATTTCTCAGGGTGAGAGTTGAGATACAAAAGCATCAAGCTCATTCTTGAATAAGCACTTTTCAAGCCATTTCTTGTGTCATGTTTGCTATCGTCTTGTTAACCAAAGCCAGTTAATTATGTGGTCAAGATCAGATTCAGAATATGATGATACTCGGTAAAATAGCAAAGGGCATGGGTACAGGGAAGGATGAAGAGTTTGGGGCATTAATGCAATCATTCCATGACAGATATTTAAAGAAAAATACCAGTTTGTTAAAGAGGTAATGAAAATAGAGTTGGGAATTTCTTGGATTGAAGGAAATTGAGAAGTAAGGCTTATTTTATTAAGACCAGATATCCATATCAAATTAGAACTTTCTTTGCTAATATAATTGACCACATAGGATAAATACTTACGGCCAAAAAATAGACAATGTGTATCTATCAAGTGCCATTAAAAGAAAAGGAATGAACTAGGATGATGGTGGTGGTGCTGAGTATGAGGAGGAGGAGGAGGAGACATATCAAATCCCAAGGAAAAAATTAATCCCAGTGAAAAGACATGGACTAAGGGAGAAGGGTTGTCATGCTATTATATTAAAAATCAGTCATGTGCTGCGCAATGTATGTGCAAGGCACATTTTCTTGTTTCTCATAGCTTTGTGAGATATTAAATCCCTACTACTCAGATGAGGAAGTAGATTCAGGTGAAATAATATGACCAAAATTGTACACTTATCAACTGACTTGCCAGATATCTAAAGTAATATCTTTGCTTCAAAGAGAATTCACCAGCACCAGTTTATATCTTTAACTCATATTTGAGCTAATGCTGTTTGTTGGGCATTGGAAATACAAAGATCGGAAATATAGATAGCTGTCTTTAATGTGGTATGATATATATAAAAGTAATTGTTGTAAAAAATACAAAGGTAACTCAAAAGAGGATTTGGCTCTCTGCTTTTGTGTGTAAGTGCAGGTGAAATATAGTGATTGATGAAGAACGCTTCACAGAATAGACTCCAATTGGATCTTGTTCAGTGAATAGACATTCACTAGGCAGGCAAGTGAGGTAAAGGGATGACATCCCAAGAAGAAAAGGTATTTTATACTTGGAATACACTGCCAAAGCCGAGGTTGCAAAGTGATAGTTTAGAGATCAGATGTATCCCTGACCTAACCGAAGTGAAGGAGGCAAGCTCAAAACATCCTAATGTTTCACGAATTTATGATGTGCTCAGAAAGCATTGTTTATAATTATACTAGAGGCCCGGTGCACGAAATTCGTGCACGGGGGTCCCTCAGCCCAACCTGCACCCTCTACAATCCAGGAGCTCTCAGGGGATGTCCTACTGATGGCTTAGGCCCACTCCCCGTGGTTCTCTGCTCTCTGCGGGCCTGGAGGTTTCGCTGCAGCCTTGGAGATGAAGCCCCCATGCCCTGCTGTCCGCTCTCTGCCGGCCTCCCCATGCGCCATGCGAAGGAAGCCCCAGTGCCCTGCAGTGTGCTCTGTCTGCCAGGCCTGGGAGCTTTGAGGACACCGACACACTAAGGAAGCCCCCATGCCCTGCTGTCCAGGCTCTGTTTGCAGGGCTTGGGGCTTCCCCGCTGCCATGGAAGCCTCCATGCCCTGCTGTCCAGGCCGACGGGCTCTGTTTGCAGGGCCTGGGGCTTCCCCGCTGCCGCCGAAGCCTCCATGCCCTGCTGTCCAGGCTCTGTTTTGCAGGGCCTGGGGCTGCCCCGCTGCTGTGGAAGCCTCCTTGCCCTGCTGTCCCGGCCCGGCTCTGTTTGCAGGGCCTGGGGCTTCCCCACTGCTGTGGAAGCCTCCATGCCCTGCTTTCTGGGCTCTGACTGCCGTGTCTGGGGGCGGATCAAAAACCCCTCCGGAGGCGGATCCAGATTCGCTGCTCCTGCCGACAGGCTGGACACTCCAGCAGCAGAGCTGAGCGGACTGGGCGCCGCCATCTTGTGGCTATGGGGGCTGCCATTTTTGTCACGGAGTGATGGTTAATTTGCACATTATTATTAGATAGGATTGCCTCATATAATAACTCTTTTCTGAGCATTTCTGAAATATTTTGAACTTTGATTCTTTGCTTTTTATTCATGATCTTCTTTTCTGTTACTTTTAGGCAGAACGTGTTCATGAGTTAAATGAAGAAATTGGTAAATTGTTGGCTAAGGTGGAACAACTGGGAGCTGAAGGAAATGTGGAAGAATCTCAAAAAGTAATGGATGAAGTAGAGAAAGCACGGGCAAAGAAAAGAGAAGCAGAGGTAACTAAATTCTTTTTTTTTAAAATATATTTTATTGATTTTTTACAGTGAGGAAGGGAGAGAGATAGAGAGTTAGAAACATCGATGAGAGAGAAACATCGATCAGCTGCCTTCTGCACACCCCCTACTGGGGATGTGCCCGCAACCAAGGTACATGCCCTTGACCGGAATCGAACCTGGACCCTTGAGTCCGTAGGCCGACGCTCTATCCACTGAGCTACACACCGGTTTCGGCGTAACTAAATTCTTAATGTTGGTCTGTAGAGCCTTATTATCTATACTTTATTTTTAATTTCTCACTGGAGGAGTGAAGATATTTTTTCCATTATTTTTTAGAGAGAGTAGGGGGGCGGGCGGAGAGAGAGAAGAGAAGAGAAACATTGATGTGAGAGGGACACATCAGTTGTTTGTCTTCCGCTTGAGCCTTGACCAGGGCCAGGGATTGAACCTGCAACCAAGGTAACGAGCCCTTGACCTGGAATTGAACCTAAGACCTTTTGGTCCCCAGACCGGCAATCTAACCACTGAACAAAACTGGCCAGGGCACTATCTACTTCTCAGAACATATATAATTAATCCATGTCATACTAATGGGTTATATATCAAAATTAGTGGTTTTTGGAATTTGGAGCCATTGATATGAAATATATAGCTGGTAAATAAAATTAACTGAACTAGCTAGTCATACACAGCAGTCATTTGTGTCTGTGTGCATGCACACACACTCTGCATATATCTGGTTACTATGATATCCTATTCTCCATTTTACATCCATGCAACTCTAGCATTCTCCCTTCTCTTCCCACTTCAGTACAGTCCGCTAGCACCTTGTGAGCCTCAGCTCTTCCTCCACAGCACAGTTAAAATCTGATATCCTGCACACGAAGTTCTATTATGTTTGGCCCAAAATTCTATTTTGTTTTTAAGAAATTGAATGCCTTCATATGAGATTGTATTTTCCACTTTTGCAGTAGTCTCCATTGCTTGTAACTGCATCATACCTGGGTTTAATTTGTTGTTATAGCCTTAAGGCAGAAGCTTAGGTCATTGATTTTAGACCATTTAATGTTACATGTTTTCTTCTAAGCACAACTATAGCTGCATCCCACAGATTTTCATTGTAATTTAATTAAAAAATTTACCTATTATTGCTTGTGATCTTTTCTCCTCCTTTCTCCTCCTCTTCCTCCTGCTCGTCTTCCTCCTCCTCTCTTCTTCCTCTTCTCCTCTCCCCTCCTCCTCTCTCCTCCCCCTCCCCTCCCCCCTCCTCCTCCTCCAACTATTTATGATAGCATAAACAGTTGATTAACACAGATTTTGTATGTTATATGTATTATACAATATTCTTACAATAAAGGTAGTGAAATGAAAATACAGTACTACACTGTATTTATCGATACTGTAAGTTTGTCACCTGCTTCATCTTCAGTACCAACATCAATACTGTCTTATGATACAAAATACTATAGATGTTTAACATATAACTAACACTAGACCACAAAAATGAAAAAGATAATGTGAAAAATAAATTTATGTTTATTTACAGATATAACAACAATTCATGCTAAAATAATGGAGAAGCAGTAATAGTCATCTGATGGCACACATAAACTAATTATTGAAATTCCATGGCACACCAAAAAATATATTTTTTGCCAATCTGTCAAAAAATAGGTATAATTTTAATTCATTTACACTGGATGGCTATTGTTGTGTTGGCTGTTGTCTTTTTTTTAAAAAGTCTTTTATTAAAGCCTTTTTTTAGAGGGAGGAAGGGAGAGTGGAGAGACAGACATTGATGTAAGAGAGAAACATCTATTGATTGCCCCCCTTATAAGCCCCAACTGGGGGGGTCGAACCCACAACCTGGGTATGTACTGAGATCAGGAGTCAAACCTTTCACCCTTTGGTCTATGGGACCACACTTCAACCAACCTAGGTCACACTGGCCAGGGCTGTTGTCGTTTTTTTATTTGGCAGTCTAAGGGAAAAGAGGTCAGTGCCCCTGACTAAATAGTCAGGTATTGCATGTTTAAAAATTTTTGCAGCATACCGGTTGAAAAATCTCTGGCCTAATGTAATCAATAAGATTGCTTCATAGTAGCCTAGCCTATACACTAATGAATAATTATAAAATTTTAATGGCATACAGTATTCCAAGTCATATTCATAATACAGTATTGGAAACATCATTTTATATACATATTTCTTTTTAATTGATTTCAGAGAGAGGAAGGGAGAGGGAGAGAGAAACATCAGTGATGAGAGAGAATCATTTGGGTGCCATGTTATTAATTAATGTGTATTACACTATACAAAATGGAAAATATGCAAGAAGCTCAAGAGATTAGTTTTTACTGTGTTATCCAGTGTACTGTAGAGATGAGCTGATCACATATTTGTTTTGTAAAATGTCCTTCAGTTTGGGTTTGTCTGATTTTTGTCAGGAATACCACTAAAGTTATGTTACATCCTGTCAGAAGGCACATGTTAGTGGTTTGTCCTATAACTGTGATGTTACTATATTAGTGTTTGGTATTGACACTTGGAAACGGTAAGTATTTTGTCTCCCATCACTTTTTGATTCACAGGTTATTGGTTACTTTTGTCTGAATGTATTGACTCCCTTTTAAAGAACTTTTCAATAGATTATATCCAGCAATGTCCACTTATATCTATATCTCCTTAGTCAAAGCTACACAGAAGCTTGGAAATGTTTTTAACTGTGTATGCTCAAAACAAAGAGCAGAATTCTGTCAATAAGGAAAAAAGGATACAGTGGATATACAAACCTACTAGTATTAATTATTTCATTATTGAACAATATAAATAAAATTGTTGGGTATAAGATACCTAAATTTTAGTAAGGCATTTTTCATCTCTTGTCTTATAAACTATTACTTTTAGTATGAGTTAATTATTTGTATGCCCCATCCTCATTTCCAAAGGGATGTGTAAGAAAGAAGGCAGTGGAAGGAAGCTGTAACGATATAGAAGATGTGCATGCCTTCTCTGCAAGCATGGACGACTTCTACTTCCTTGATCCTTCACTGATAAATAGTTTTGGGGTTGCTACAGCTCATTTTGAACAAAAGTTATAGAAAACAACATTGAGAAAAACTTATAAGAAAGTTGTGTTCTGTATCATGGTAGATACAGTAGTTCTTGGTAAAAAGTATTTGGGGCTCCAATTTTTTTTATTCCTAGTGAAGAGGTCCTGAGACAGAGGATGGGGGGTTATGGGGAATCTAGAATTTTCATGACAAAATAGCCATGCTTTTGTGTATTCATTAGGAAACATTTTGTTCTTTAGAAAAGTGTATTTTGTTTAATTGTATGATGTTCATTGAAGTTTATATGAACATTGTTTTTCACTTTTGTCTAGGAAGTGTATCGGAATTCTATGCCAGCTTCCAGTTTCCAACAGCAGAAACTTCGAGTCTGTGAAGTCTGCTCTGCTTATTTAGGTCTTCATGATAATGACAGACGACTGGCTGATCATTTTGGGGGTAAACTGCACCTGGGATTTATTGAAATAAGAGAGAAGCTTGAAGAATTAAAGGTATATTGTTAAATTAATATCACTTTATCTAATTTAACCATTCATTCTTTTGATCTATATTAGTTGTCTTTTTGTATAGTAATCTTGACTGTGAATCTCTTTCACAATTCATACTGGATAGTGTATGATTTCAAATGGTTTAATGGATACCAGCTGGTTTAATGGATAATGTTTGAGAGACAGACCTTTAAATACTATTCCCCTATTCTTGGAGGTAGAAGTTGAATATGATGGAGTAGAAATATTGCAAACTGGTTTTAAACTAATTCTTTTATACAAAGTCCCCTAAGTTTTTCTCTTTTTTTCCTATCCTATCTAATAATAGACAAATATGCAAATTGACCATACCTCTGACACACCCACAAGCCACACCCATAAGCCACACCCACCATCCAATCAGAGCGAGTATGCAAATTAACCCAAACCAAGATGGCTACAGCCAAAGAGAGTAAGGTTTCCTAAGTAACAGAGGAAGCCAGGCTTTCCGCCTGCCCTGGCCAGGCCTAAGCCTCCACTCAAGCTACAAAGTTTCAATTATAGAAGGTAAACAAATTCAAACAAATGGCGGCAGAATGGAGCTTGAGAGAGCAGGCCAGGGTTGCCGCCGGCAACAGGGGAAGCAAAGCTTTCCGCACACCCTGGCCGGGCCCACCCGCTTAAGGCAACAAAGTTTCAATTATAACCCCAACACAAATGGCTGCCAGCGGAGGGAGCCCCAGGCTTGGCTCTGCTCCAGGCTACAAAGTTTCAATTGTAGAAGGAAAATAAATTCCAGATACCAGGGCCTCTGCTTGGGTTGCCAGGGGCCGTGGCCGGCCTGCAAACCACCACAGGCCCCTCGCTCAGGCCGCCCCACACCCCAAGGGAACCCCCACCTGATCCGGGACGCCCTTCAGGGCAAACCAGCTGGCCCCCACCCCTGTACCAGGCTAAAAGAGTAATATGCAGATTGATCATCACTGCAACACACAATATAGCTGCCCCTATGTGGTCAAAGGTCCTGCCCCCATGTGGACACAAGATGGCCACTACAAGATGGCCAGCAGGAGAGGGCAGTTGGGAGGCACCCGGCCTGCAAGGGAGGGCAGTTAAGAGGGACCAAGCCTGCAAGGGAGGGCAGTTGGAGGTGATCAACCCTGCAGGAGAGGGCAGTTGGGGTGACCAGGCCGGCAGAGGAGGGAAGTTGGGGGCAAACAGGCTGGCAGCAGAGTGGTTATGGGGTGATCAGGCTGGCAGGCAGAAGCGGTTAGGGGCAATCAGGAAGGCAGGCAGGCAGGCAGTTGGGAGCCAGCAGTCCTGGATTGTGAGAGGGATCCCAGATTGGAGAACGTGCAGGCTGGGCTGAGGGACAACCCCCCTCCGTGCACGAATTTCGTGCACCGGGCCTCTAGTAAAATAATATAATATTTACTCTAAAGGAAATTTGAGAAAATGAACTGAATATTTAGTTGAAATATTTTGCAGTTCTTCACTATATAGCAAGCTGATAGGACCTCTAGTTTTATTTTACACTCCTGCCCCCATTTCAGAAAGGAGTTAGAATGAAACCTATTTTTTAAGAAAGGACAATCACTATCAAAAATTAAGCTATTCTGAGAAAAGCATCAAGTTCTTAATCATCTGCTGAGTTCTTTTGAGATGATAAGCAAACAGAAAAGGTATTTCTGAGGAGGCAAACATAAACAGAGTGGATGAATATTGTAGTTAATAGTGGGCTCTCTGTATTCTGAGTAGCTAGGATGAGCTCGCTCTGGTAAGTTTTAAAAAAATGACAAAATGAGTTTCAGTATAGCAGATGGTACCTACTTGGGAGTCTTTGCAGATAGACCTAGCAACAGAACAGTTTAGCATTTTACTGTTTTTAAAACAGCAGCATCAGGATGGTATTGGAAGTGACAGAAAACATTTCTATATTGGAAATCATAGAGCATGGGAACTTGTGATTTATAATGGTTTGATTTCTTTTAAAAAATACAAAATAATGCTAGAAAGGAGAAAAAATTTATAGAACTAATTTTCAAATATTAAGAGGTCATGAAGGCCCTAGCTTGGTAGCTCCGTTAGTGTCATCCTGATACGCCAAGGTGCGAGTTCGATCCCTGGTCAGGGTATATACAATAAGCAACCAGAATGCACAAATAGTGGAACAACAAATCAGTGTTTCTCTCTCCCTCTCTCCCTCCCGCTCTCCCACCTCTCTCTTTCTAAAAATAAGTAAATTAAAAAAAAAAAAAAAAATAGAAGTCATGGAGGACCATGAAATTTTATAAATTTTACAAAAAGAGGAAAGATTTTAGAAACCAGACTTGTAAGTCTAATGATTTTACTTACCAAAATTGAATTATTGCCCTAACCAGTTTGGCTAAGTGGATAGAGCATCGGCCTGCGGACTCAAGGGTCCCAGGTTTGATTCCAGTCAAGGGCATGTACCTTGGTTGTGGGCACATACCCAGTGGGGAGTGTGCAGGAGGCAGCTGATCGATGTTTCTCTCTCATCGATGTTTCTAACTCTCTATCCCTCTCCCTTTCTCTCTGTAAAAAATTAATAAAATAAATTTTTTAAAAAATTGAATTGTTATTAGCAGATTTTGATGTAACTTGTACAATATTGGAAACCAGATCTGGCTAAAGTTTAGGATAATGCTCATTAAGAATGGACCCAATAAATAATGCTTCTCATTTATTACTATTTAAACTTAGTTGTTTTTTTTTTTTTTTTTTTTTAAGAGAGTTGTAGCTGAGAAGCAGGAGAAAAGAAACCAGGAACGCCTGAAGCGAAGAGAAGAAAGGGAGAGAGAAGAAAGGGAAAAGTTGAGGAGGTATGGAGTAATGAATTGAAATAGTCCAAGTATTTGAAGTTGAAAATCCTTGTTTCTAATTTGAGATGTGAGTGGTATAAGATTTTAGATGTTAACAAATGTAGACATGGGAAATTTTTGTTTACACTTTAAAATGCTACCATGCAAAACAATGTTTGTGCAAGTATGTTAATGTAATGGCCATTAAAGTCAAGGTCCTTTTTTCCTTCAAAGTGTATTGAAGAGGTAATAAAGAGAGAGTCACATCTTTGTTTTGTAAGCTATATAAAAAAGCTCTTTCCAACCCCCTGATTTTCATGATGGGATAGATTTGTACCAGGTTGGCATGGAACTATTTTTTTTTTTTTAAATATATTTTATTGATTTTTTACAGAGAGGAAGGGAGAGGGATAGAGAGCTAGAAACATCGATGAGAGAGAAACATCGACCAGCTGCCTCCTGCACACCCCCCACTGGGGATGTGCCCGCAACCAATGTACATGCCCTTGACCGGAATCGAACCTGGGACCCTTCAGTCCGCAGACCGACGCTCTATCCACTGAGCCAAACCGGTTTCGGCTGGAACTATTTTTATGATGTATTTTATGGTTGACAAAAGGTTTGGATTTTTTGTTTTATTAATTAAATTTACTTTCATTCTACACTCAATTCTAGGAGCTATAAACTTTAAAAATGTTAATTCAATAATAGGTAAATTATTTTAATTGGTATTAATAGTTATTTTTATATTGGTATTGGTTGATAAAATCATATAACTTCATATTTACAATGTTTAAATGTTCTGGGTTACTTTTATTCATTATCAACAAATTGCTTGGTACTCTGGTGGCAACATTCTTTGTATGTCTTGTTCATAACTTCAACAATTTTAGGATGGGCAGGTATGCCACAAATGGTTCACCTGTAGTTCTAGTTTATAATGTTCCCTTAATTGTATTACACATCTCTGAAATTTAAATGCCTTACCCTTGATAATATGTATAGGTCATGCCAACTTCCTCTTAGCTTTTTTTTTTTTTTTTTTTTTTAAATATTGAGTTCAGGAGGGAAAGAGATAGAAAAGAAACATCAATGATGAGAGAGAATCATTGATTGGCTGTCTCCTGCACTCCCTACTTGTGATCGAGCCCGCAACCCCGGGCATGTGCTGTGACTGAGAATCAAACCGTGACCTCCTGGCTCATAGGTCGACACTAAGCCACTGAGCCATGCTGGCTGGGCCATCTTCCTCTTTGGGGAAGTGCTGTCATTCCTCCATTGATGAATATGTTCTTCATTTATCATAAATTTCACCTCAGAGCTTCAGCTCTATTCTCTTTTGTGTGCTCAGATTGTGATATTGCCCAATATTGTAATATTTAAAACAATATAAATGGCATTAGAAATCTCAGTTTAACTTAAAATTCAACTGAATGTAGTGCCACTAATATAAATGATTCAACTGAGGTAAATCAAATGAGAAAAAAATATTCTTTGCCGAACTACATTTTCACATTTGTAGATGACAAGAAAGTACATTGCATCTTTTCGGTTGCCACTTGACAAATGCTTTTAAACAATAATTATAAATGCAATGTATTTCAGTAATGCTTTTTAAAAATATTTTATCTGTATATTAACTTAAGTATTACAGCTAAGTATGAAAGATGAGGAAATTGCAAGTAAGTTCAAAATTACACAGGATAGGATTTCAGCTATGGTACTAAAAAAGGTAATGGTAAAAATTACTATTACTTACCGAGTGCCATTTTCCAGGTACTGTGCTAAGAATTTATCTCTAGCAGTTCATCTAATCCTTACAATTCCCCTGTGAAAGTGATATTACTATCCTTCTTTTACAAATGACAAACTAAGCCAAGGGGAATATATATGTCTGCCAAGGTCACACAGACGGTGAGTGGTGGAACCAGAGTTGAAACATCAGGCTGATTCCAAAGCCATGCTTCAACCATCTATGTAGTCTCCACAAAAAAACTATAATATTGGCTATTACTATTTATTGTTAATTGTGTGCTGGGAAATGTAAGAGCGTTTTATGTAAGTGTCATGTGTCATGTTAAACATGTTGTGCCCCCTGGCCTGGTGGCTCAGTTGGTTGGCGTGTCATCTTGTATACCAAAAGGTTTCCAGTTCAATCCCCAGTTGGGGTACACGCAGGAGGCAGCTGATCAGTGTTTCTTTCACATTGATGTTTCTCTCTCTTTCTCTACCCCTTCCTCTCTCTCTCAAAAATCAATAAAACATATCCTTGGGTGAAAAGAAAGGAAAGGAGGGAGGGGGGCGGGAAACGTTGTAAGATTGATTTGGGTGTTCTAGGGATTATAGTATGAGTTTGCAGATCCAAAGTGTATGCAACTCAGATCATAGAAATTTTACTCTGTTCCCAGAGGGAAGAAAGAAATGACAGATACAAATACCAAAGAATTTTTCCAGGGTTGGAAAGTAAGTGGTTTCTGGAGAATTAGTGAGTTGTGATGTACTGTGTTAAGAACCAGGTTTCTTAGTTAAGAGAATTCATATGCCAAGGTGGGGAAGTCTGTAGAGTTCGTGGTATATTTTGAAAATGTTTCTGTGCATACACATGCCTTATATTTATAAAGTTAATATAAAAATTACAAATCAGGAAGAATGTAATTTTTAACAGCCCAGCGTACTTATTCTCATTTATAATTACTTTTCTAAAAAATAGATTGTTTTGTTTTATTTTTTTAGGTCTCGATCACATAGCAAGAATCCCAAAAGGTAAGTATAATACAAGTTAAGTAGTGAAGCTTTTTTTTTTTTTTTCAAATATGGGTGTTATAGATAAAATGCCTTTTAAAAATGAACGAGAATAGATTAGTACACTTAATATTTTTGTAGTTCAAGTTCAAGCAATATCTTTTAAGAAGAAACTGTTCAGAAGATACCCATGCACTATAGTTTAGTTTTATCAAAGTAAAATTATATAAACAGTGCCCTGGAGTTAGGGGGAAAACGTAAAATATTTCACAATATTTTTTTATTTTTAAAAATTTTTGTTGATTTCAGAGCGGAAGGGAGAGATAGAAACATCAATGATCAGAATCATAAATTGGTGGCTGCCTCCTGCATGCCCCCTACTGGGGATCAGTCACCAGGTTCATAGGTCGACTTTCAACCATTGAACCACACCGGCTGGGCTCGAGTCTTTCTTTCTTTCTTTTTTTTTAATTGGCATTTGTGTGCACTTTTATTTTTTTTAAGCAAAGTTAGCTTACTTTGTAAAATTATTTTGAAAATTTTATTGATTTCAGAGAGGAAGGGAGAGAGAGAGAGACCAGTGATGAGAGAGAATCATTTATTGGCTGCCCCCTGGGGATCCAGCCTGCAACCCGGGCACGTGCCCTTGACCAGGATTGAAACCGGGACGCTTCAGTCTGCAGGCTAATGCTCTGTTCACTGAGCTAAACTAGCTAGGGCCAGAGTATTTCTTTAAAATCTCCTTTAGAAGCTCAGCGTAAATATGTGACAGGATTTTTTATTTTTTTTTAATAAATTTGGGTGGTGCATCTAAGAAACATTCTAAGAGATGTACCTGTTGAAAATGTAAGTAGGTTAAATAATTGGATACATTTTTGAATGAGAGGTTCATGGAGGATTAATAAGGGAAACTAAAATGTTTAGTTTAGCCCTGGCCAGTGTATACTGTGCACTGAAAGGTTACCATTTCGATTGCTGGTCAGGGCACATAGGAAAATGCCCTGTCGAAGTGCAAACGGGAAGCAGCTGATCGCTGTTCCTCATATTAATGTTTTTTTCTCTCTCTCTCCTTCTCCCTTTCTCTCTCTCTCTCTCAAAAATCAAAAAAAACATATTAAAAATAACATGTTTAGTTTATGCCTCCATCTCGACTTTATATGAGTTAGTACTTACCCTTGGTAACTGATCACAAAAAGCTTGAAAGGGGCACTTACAGCCTTAAAGAGGAAAAGGACATGATAACACTTTTCTTTGATTTACGTATTTCATATTTGGGGGCTTTTTGAAGCCTTTCTTTACAATTTTTACTAGCTACTGGTAATTTTTTTCTATCTGAGAAAGGTGGGAAAACATGGTGTGCTTTATCATTCTTAATTCTTCACTTGCCATTCTCATTCTTATCCTTGACTCTTTCTCATGAATTTATTCCCACCTACAATGCCCTTTCTCATTCTTTTTGAAATCCTAGTATTCCTCTTGTTTGGATGACATTTTTTAAAAAACATTCTAAGTACTCTTAACTGTATTGAGTAACTATTTCCCGAGAACTTTTCCCTCTAAACGGGAGCATTTGTCTTTATAAAAGAAAAACCTGCCATAGCTGGTTTGGCTTAGTGGATAGAGCGTCGGCTGCAGACAGAAGGGTCCCGGGTTCGATTTTGGTCAAGGGCACATGCATGGGTTACAGGCTCGATCCCTAGTAGGGGGCGTGCAGGAGGCAGCCGATCAATTATTTTCTCTCATCATTGGTGTTTCTATATCTCCCTCGTTTTCTCTCTGAAATCAATAAAAATATATATATTTTAAAAAAGCAAAGCCTTACATTTTTTAGATACCCCTAAGTGGTTTTTAACCTTTCTGCTTAAAACACTAAAAAACTAAGATATTAGTACATAAAGAGGACCAGTTGGCTTAGCTAATTTATGTTGTGAGTTTCTCAAATCTAAAATAGAAGTATAAGCATTTAATGATGATACTATTCTGTTTATTGGTTGGTTAATGCAAGCTGCTTACCTTAGTTGAAAAAAAGTATTTAAATTATTTGTATAAGTGAAATAAATTATGTCAGCTCTGTTTAAGTCCTCCAAAGATATTCCATTTCTTTTTTTACTACCTGACCTATTTTTATTTATTGCCCACATATCTGGAATACGTATATGGGTTGGTCAAAAGTAGGTTTACAATTGTTTGTGTAGAAAATACAGTAATAAATAAGTAATAATACAAGAATAAACTCTGTGTTTCCCTTACAACTATAAACCTATTCTTGCACACCCATGTAATTGCAGCACAATCTTAGTACCAAGAACGGTGCAATGGGCATCCAGTAAATATTTTTTGAATGATGGATAACTTTAACCTTTTGCACTTGGATGTCGAGATTAAAATTACTCTTTGAATGTATCAATAATTTGAAATATAAAAAAATCCAAATAAATAAGTTTGTATGAAAAGAAACTCCAGCTTTTTATTCTACTGCCGCGCTTTGTAAAATCTGGGGTATTTAAAAAATTAAATCCCGAGTAGAATAAAGGAATCGAGAAAAAAGCTAGTGAGTGCAAAGGGTTAAAAAGATAAATGAAGTAATACATTGAAAGAAATGAATTTATTATAATAGTTCAAAATGAGTGATTAACCAAAATATCATTTGGCAAAACTTGTATTGAATGAATTTTAAGCTCTTTCCCCCTGCATAAAATTGTATCTTGTGAATATTCATGTCAAGGAAGAAGTCTTAACTTCTTTATTTTTTTTTTTTAAAATATATTTTATTGATTTTTTTACAGAGAGAGAGAGGGATAGAGAGTTAGAAACATCGATGAGAGAGAAACATCGATCAGCTGCCTCTTGCACACCCCCTACTGGGGATGTGCCCGCAACCAAGGTACATGCCCTTGACCAGAATCGAACCTGGGACCCTTGAGTCCGCAGGCCGACGCTCTATCCGCTGAGCCAAACCGGTTTCGGCAGAAGTCTAACTTCTTTAAGATTCTGAATCTGCCCTGTCAAGCTAACTGTATATAACAGTGCATACCTATTGTGCAGATTAAACAACAATATACTAAAATGTGTCTGCTCTGCGGAAGTGCACCAGCTCAAAGAAGTATGGATAATGAACTAATTTTGTTTTGTTTTGTTAAACCTCACCTGAGGATATTTTCCCATTGATTTTTAGAGAGAGTAGGAGAGGAAGAGACAGAGAGGAAAACATCAATGTGAGAGAGAGACATTAAATGGTTGCCTCCCAAAGGTGCCCCAACCAGAGTACATGCCCTTTACCAGAATCGAATCTGTGACCCTTCAGTCTGCAGGCTGACTATCCACTGAGTCAAACCGCCTAGGGCTCCCCCTGCTTCATATCAGAAATATTTTTAAAAATCTTTTTTTTATTGCCTAGCTGGTGTTGCACAGTGGTTGAGCCTTGGCCTACAAATGGGGAAGTCATGGTTTGATTCCTGGCCCAAGTTGTGAGCTCAGTCACCACTAAGGGATGTGTAGCAGGCAGCCAGTCAGTGATTCTCATCATTAATTTTTCCATCTCTCGCTCCCTCTCCCTTCCTCTCTTTGAAATCAATACAAATATAATACAAATATTTTTATTGAGTTTTAGAGAGAGAGGAAGGGAAGGGGGAAAGAGAAAGAAAAACAATGTAAAAGTGGAACATCGATTGGCTACCTCTACACGCCCCTTTGGGGATCGAGCCCAAAACCTGGGCATGTGCCCGGACCAGGAAGGGAACTAGCAACCTCTAGGTACTTGAGAGAATGCCCAACCGACTGAGCCACACTGGACAGGGCCAGAAATGTTTTTTTCAAGTGTGAAATACTCTGTTCATTTATGGTTGTTATGTCCACAGTATGTGCCTTTCTTTGACCATAATGTAGACATACACTAAATGCTTTTAAAGTTCACTTAACAAAATAATCATTGGAAAATAAAATCAGTTTGCACATGTAACACCTGAATAATGGGCTTTTGTACTATCGTATTAAGTGACTCTTCTAAGTTTCATACCTTTATTTCTCATTGTTTTCCCACAGTTCTGTCTTCCGCATATGCCATCCCCTTACCACACACAATACACAAGTTAGTTTTGTGACCAAGTGGAGACTACAGAAGTGTTTTTCCTTCTAGCTTCTTTTTTTTTTAAAAAAATAGGTTTTTATTGATTTCAGAAAGAAGAAGGTAGAGAGAGAGAGAGAGAGAAATCAATGATGAGAATCGATAGGCTGCCTACTGCATGCCCCCTACTGGGAATTGAGCCTACAATCTGGGCATGTGCTCTGACCAGGAATCCAACCATGATCTCCTGATTCATAGGTCGATGCTAAATCACAGAGCCACACTAGATGGGCTGTCTTATTCTGTTTGGATTACACTGTGACTAGGCATATTGTGGACATTCAAACTTCTTTCTTTTTTTAAAATGTATTTTTATTTATTGATTTTAGAGAGGAATGGAGAGGGAGAGAGAGAGATGAGAGAGAATCATTGATTGGCTGCCTTCTGCATGCTCCCCACTGGGGATCGAGTCCGCAACCTGAGTGTGTGCACTGAACAGGAATTGAACCATGACCCCCTGGTTCATAGGTCAATGCTCAACCACTGAGCCACTTCAGCGCTCTGGATTAGAGTGGTCATACAAAACCTCTCTAATCCAGAGAGCTGAAGCTTATTCTAAACAATATTTTTTTCAAGTCTTCTCCCTTCTATCCATGTCCATTAGGTACATGCTTTATCTAAAGTATATTAAAAGTCTTAGAAGTTTAAATGAAATTCATTCCATAAAGCATCTAGATAATACAATCCCTGGTGTGTAGTAGTGATATAGATTGGTTTCCTTCCTTTTTTTATATTCCTGATGTAAATTTATACACTATTGATTGACCTTTGTGTGTGTCATAGCAACTGGTCGTTCTGGTGTTCGGTCGATTTACATATTAGCCTTTTATTATATAGGATTATATGGATACCAGCAGTTTTAGTGTGGATTTAGTTGACTTGAATAGAATTGGCATTAAGCAAAGCTACTAAGGGATAGTTTCTGTTTAAAGAGAGGCTTTAGTCAATGAGCAGTGTAGTGTTGACAAAGCTAAAAAGTAAATCAAACATTTTTTGTAGATCCAGGTCCAGAGAGCATCGCCGACATCGATCTCGCTCCATGTCACGAGAACGGAAGAGGAGAACTCGGTCTAAATCTCGAGAGAAGCGCCATCGCCACAGATCTCGCTCTAGCAGCCGAAGTCGCAGCCGCAGCCACCAGAGAAGTGGGCACAGTTCTAGAGACAGAAGCAGAGAGCGATCCAGGAGGAGGTACTGAGGTGTCCATAAGAGGACATGGAACTACCTTTATGGTTTAGAATTGGAATACTATTGGTTTGAAACTTGCATCTGGTAATATGTACACAGTTGTGTGTGGGTGTATTAACAGTTTTTTCCCTGATTGTATGGGTAGTTCAGGAAGAATATTCTTATGAGCCAGAGTAAGACATTTGGAACAAATATGTGCAGAGGTTATGCTTTTCTCTGCGTGGTGTGTTTTTGGCGGGGGGTGGGGGTGGGGACGACGACGTACTTCATGGGCAAATAATTTTAGGTACCAATAGTCTTAGAGTTTTTTTTTCTGTATGTATTGATGAATTAGGGGCTCTGAGCAGTCCTTTCATTGAATTGTTCAGCTTTGTTTGACATTGTTTTCCCTACTTCTTTGAGCTGGTGCACTTCCGCAGAGCAGACACATTCTAGTATATTGCTGTTTAATCTGCACAATAGGTATGCATTGTTATATACAGTTAGCTTGACAGGGCAGATTCAGAATCTTAAAGAAGTTAGACTTCTTCCTTGACATGAAAATTCACAAGATACAAGGAGTGCAGACCCAGGGTAAAGTAAGTTTAAGGACCTGGAAATTTCATCGGGACAAAGGATAACAGTGTGATGAAGCCTTAGTACTCGGTCCATATAGACCAAACTCCCAAAGTGTCTCAGGTTACACGATGGTCCTTAAGCTAGTTCATTTCTGTGGAGCATAAGCCACACTTTAGGTTGTTTTTTTTTTTTTTTTTTTATTTCAGAGAGAAAGGGGGAGAGAGAGTAACATCAGTGATGAGAGAGAATCATCAATCTGCTGCCTCCTGCATGCTCCCCACTGGGGAACAACCGTGTGTGATCTCCTGGTTCATAGGTCGATGATCAAACATTGAGCAACACTGGCCCGGGCCTTGGCAACTCTTCTTAAACATGCATATAATTTTTTGAGTTCCTGGTCTCTACTGGT
Organism: Ia io; assembly: GCA_025583905.1. Lineage (NCBI taxonomy): Eukaryota > Metazoa > Chordata > Mammalia > Chiroptera > Vespertilionidae > Ia > Ia io. The sequence continues at coordinate 28,222,334 of JAJQQW010000016.1, forward strand.
TTTAAATTGTCTATGGATTATGCTACATAAAAACCATGATAGAATCCACATAATGCTGTTTAAACTTTCTGTTTTTTTTTGATTCCCAACCAGCCATTCCCTGAAACCACTCAAAAGCTGAGTTAGTTCATAGGCTGTCAATCAATATTTATTATATTCTTGATTTATTCCAAGTAAGTCTTTCCTCCCCAGCTTTATTGAGGTATAATGGGCAAATAAAATTCTAAGATATTTAAAGTGTGCACTGTGGTGATTTGAGGTACATTACAAAAGCATTTTCACAATTAGTTAATTAGCACATTCATCACCTCACATACTTATCTCTTTTGTTTTTGGTGAGAACATTTAAGTTCTACTCTCTTAGCAAACCAAGAAGTTCTTAAGGTGACTTTAATCAGGAAGAACTGTATACTTTCTACGGTAGGTCTAGTAAAAAAATACCAAATATAACATAGTTGAGCAACTTTATTCAAGTGAGTTAGAACACAGGACTAACATCTTGGACAACAGACTGATAAACCTAGCATATTATAAAGTGCTAAACTGTATGTCATAGAGTAATACAGGAGTGTAGATGTTTATTCCAGAGCAATAAAAAAATGGCTCAGGTAGTAGATAAAACTTGAATAAAGTGGGTATCATTTGAATAGGTAAAGCCAGGTAGGAAAAGATGAGTGATTATCAGGCAAATGTAGAGAATGAGCAGGGAATTTATATAAGGGATAGTTTCTGATAGTGTGATTTGCCACTTATCTCAAATTCTTAAAACTGTAGGCACGGTGCCATGCCCAGAAAAATGCATTTAAAAAAATTCTCTATGAATTTTAACTGCACTGTAAATTTTGGGAATCATTCTGCTGGTTGATGGATGGTCTAGACAATTTCGCTGGAGAGCCCGCCCACCTTTCATTGTTTCTGGTGTCTGTCACCTCTTTTATGGTGGTTGAGATAGAAGGGCTACTCATCTGAGATTGCGTTGTTCTAGTCCTTAATGCTTCCTGCATTTATGAAGTTGTATAGGACATTTTCCCACCATACACTTGATACCTCTACTAAATTTTCAGCATGTCCTAAAGAGGATTATTTTTGTAAAAGTTTTGCTTTTCTCTAGAGCACTTCTAATCTTCATATTCAAATTACTCTCTTTCAAAGTAATAGTCTTTGTTTTACCAAAAATTATTGGAAAGTTGCTATTAAAACCTAAATGTTATTGTAAGTTATTGCTATATATTTGAGTTTAATTTTCATGGTAAAAGTCTAAGTTAAGAGTCTTTAATGATTTGTTGTTCCCCTGCCTCAGCTGAAATACTGGTCTCTGATATAAGCATATTCTGTTTGTGACCTTTCCCTTGCAACAGTTACCCTTGGTAAATGAGGGCCATTTTCAATTCTCCTGCTTCCTACTTCCTATAGTGCAGACCCTGGAGTCCGACTACTTGGGTTCGGTGGCCTGGGCCAAATAATTTAATTATCCTACCTTTCTTTCCCCATCTACTAGGTAGAGATAGATAGTAAGAATACCTGCTTTATTAGAATTATTGGTAATTTGAGTGAAATAGTGAATGGAAACTGCTAGTGTATAGGCATTGTAATCTCTCACAAAGCATTAGTTGATGCTCATCTCATAGTTGATTTTCAGTTATTACTGACCTCTTACTCGTCATCTCCATATTCCATTCTCATGAAGAAGTATGGATAGGATTAATGTAGCCAGATGTGTACTGTGTTTTTTTTTTTACACATCACTTTTAAATTAAGCTCATTAAAACCTTAATTAAGCAGAATGCTCGAAGTTGGCATTACTTTATCTTTCAACCTTTTTAGTTTAATCCTCTTTAACTATATTTCTAGAACTGAGTATAGTAGTAGTTTTTTCCTGCCATAGAAGTTGAAAGTATTACTTAATCAGGCCTCAGATCCAAATTCTGAATATGGGTTAAGTGAAATAATTATGTAAAAGTATTGTGTCACCTATAAAGAATGAAATAAATATAATATGTGATTCATTCTAGATGTTGAAAGTATAGAAAATGCCATATTAATTCTGATCCCGTAATGTTCTTTGGTTTTTCTACTGACTGAATCTCTGATATGAGCTTGTTTTGTTATTATTTACTTTGTTTAAGTTGGGTGTGGGAATAGAGAGGTGGTATTAAGAAACAGTCATGGCTGGGGACTCTTTCCCCCTCCCCACTTGGGAATCTGTGCTGTGGGACTCTTTCCCCCTCCCCACGTGGGAATCTGTTCTTGTTTCTCAATAAATTTCCACCATTGCTATAAAAAGAAAGAAAAAAGAAACAGTCATGGTTAATCAAGATTTATAATAGTGTGGTTGTCTTTCTCTGTCTTCCATCCTGATTTTTATCTGTTTGGTTGAATGAGCTAACTCAGGAGGAGTAAAGCAGATTTTGAAAATAATGAATGGTTACCTTGTCATTAAATGAGTAGTTTTCTTATCTAAGTTGTCTGCAAGGCCAAATCTGGCCCCCTAGTCTGTTTTTGTATAGGCAGCAACCTATGGATGGTTTTTACATTGTTAAAGGGTTGATAAAAAGAAAAGGAAGAAGAATATACCACAGAGACTGTATGTGACCTCAAAACCTAAAGTACTTACTCTGACCAGACAGCAAAAAAAGATTGCAGAGCCCCTGTTTAAGACATTGATTTCCATCCTATGTGGAATCTACATTCTGTTATATATTTTAAAATAAGATAATACGGTTTGCTTTTTTAAGTTATTGTCTATAATTCTTATGTTAAATGCATTTGCTATGAATTGGAGAAGCTTTTTTGATTGCTTCTCAGAATGAGAATGTGCTATAAATTCTTATTTTCGAATATGGTTTTTCACCCTTATTTATTTGTTTTCACCCATGTCTTTGTTTTAGATAGACCCTTATCAAATATGGTAGTGCTCTTTTCTGTAGAACACTGACTCTTGTCTTTCTTGGATATATTCTGTATGTCTTCAGCAGTCATACCTTAATATTTATCCGATTCTTTCTCTTGGATTTTGGGTTCCCCAACACATTTTGCTCCTTAAATTAATATTTTTCAGATCCTCAAAAGAAAGATTCAGAGACCAAGACTTAGCATCACGTGACAGAGACAGGAATTCAAGAGACAGATCACCTCGTGACAGAGATCGAAAAGATAAGAAGCGGTCCTATGAGAGCGCTAATGGCAGATCAGAAGACAGGAGGAGCTCTGAAGAGCGCGAAGCAGGGGAGATATAATTAGCTGTGTACATATCCTCAATCTTTAAGCTTCCTATGGAGTTACATACTATCGTTTAGTTTACAGCTGTTTGGGGTGACACAGGGAGCAGTTCCAGACACCGATCCAGCTAGGCTAGATACACAGTATCTAACTTGATCTGAACTGAACTTGTTTTCCTGATGTAGCCTAAACTACATCTAGAGTTTCTGGTGAACCTGTAATACAGTTCTGAAAATACAGTTTTATAAAAGACGCAGAGGTCTTTATTCTTTCAAGTAGGAGTGATAGTAAATGAATTGTGTAACTTGCCTTGGGATTTTTTGAGCATTTGTAAAATGCTGTCTTCCTTTGTAGTACAAACCGCAGCTTTTGGAATTTTCCTTTTTAATTCTTCTTCCTCTGACTTTTGTATCCCCTAATACCTCTGACCCTCTAATTATAAGAGAAAAGGGGGTTAGGGAAGCAATATAACTTCTAAGGTTCTGTTCCCATTAATTACTAGCTGATTACAGTTCAGAGCATTTATACTGGAATGTGTGCTGGAGAAATTTAAATATTGGGAGTTTTGTTTGTTTGTTTTAGAGTTGAAAGTTGAGCAGCTGTTGCATTACATACTTTGCTTTTTTTATTGACAATTTGAAATCAAACAAGTCTTGATTTTTCTGTTGTATTGAATTGCTACATTCGGGGTGTTTTGAAAAGGGGGTGGGGGCAGGGACTTTTTCATAAGCACTTCTTGTTTTATTTTGTGTGTGTGGAATATAAAGGCTACACCCTTATTGTAACAAATAATAGTAAAATGGAAGAAACAATCACCACCATCATCATTAAACTGTAACTTGTCTTAGTAAATTGTCACTAGAACTATGCTGTGGGCATTTCTTCTATTCTGTTATATCATTAATAGTGCCTTACTGTGCAAGGCACCAAAGGAAATCATATTATACTTGCGAAGATTCAAGATGAACTGTTCCACCTGGGTCCTTGCCGACTATATTCCAGCTGCTTCAGGGCTGTCTGTAACAACTGCTATCAAGACAGACTGGACCTGCAGAAGAAATTGGAGTTTTCATTTGTTTTTGTTTTGTATTTCTTCTCATTCAGCAAACTGAAATAAAAACATGGAATAACTAACAAAATGAGGCTATTTCTGCATTGAAAAGCTGTATATACCCACTATGAGTTAAACAGGTATCACTTCTGATTCTAGAAAGTCTGAGGAACAAAAAAACATTAAATAATGAAATTAGTGTCTGTGAATATAATTATCTAAGACCACCTTTCAAGAACTGATTTTTAATTTGTCCCCCTAAGTGTGAGGAATGCAGGCCTCATTGAATTTAGAGTGTAAATCTGAGACCATCCTCACATCTCTCGAGGTTGCTGGCTGACAGCTGAGACCCTTCAGAACCTCAGTCCACCATGATATGCTGTAACTGACTTAAATATTTAAAAAATATATTTTGTTTTTTCTATCTGAAATAACAAAAGGTGTTTATATCCTGATTTTATTATAACCTGACTTGATATTTAGATTTTCCCAGGGTATAAATAAGGCAATACAAAGTTGTTTTCATTTTTCTTTCCATTGCCTGCTCTAATTAGAAAAAGCAGTTGCAGCTTCAGGGAAGTTGGGAAATGCTGGCGAGGGCTCAGAGAACAGGGTTTTGATGACAGAGGCCGATTGGGGGACCAGGTAGGGGTCTACCAGCAGAATGATGCTGGGACCACAGGTGAGCGGGGCCTTCATGCATTTTTTCCAGGTACCAGCAGAAACCAAGATGTCGAAGGTTCTGGGTCTACAAGCACATCTGGGATCAGACCAAACTAATGGCCTGCATAGTAGGGTTTTGGCTGAAAGCAAGGCATTCAAACTCACAGAACTGGGCTCTCAGTCAAGGATCCATCAAAGAGATGAAGCCATATAGAAGTCAAAGAGTGGCCCTCAAAGTCCCAACTAGTACACTCCTATATCTGGATACTGTTGGCTGCCTGTAACAGAAGATCCAACTCAAATGGGCTTGAACAATGAAGGGTTCCTTGGCTCCCATGGTTGAGTTCCATGTGACAGCCCCATACTGAGCCTTATATCCAGATGAAACTTTTTCTTTGTGTCTAAAGAGCAAGGCGACTTTGCTCAGAAGCCTTAGGCAACCATTTTCTCACATCTCTGTGACTCACATTAAGTTAATGGTGGAATTGCAGTTACATAGAAGAATATTCTTATTTTGAGGAGATGCAAACTGAAGTATTTATAGGTGACGTGTGTTGATGTCTAACATTTTCAAATGGTTCAATTTTATATATACATAAGTAGGGTAAATGGCAAAACGTTAATTGTTAGAGCTAGGTAGAGAGCATATGGGTGTTCCTGTCACTCTTTATTGAAACACCCTATTTCACAAAGTTGGGAGATATTTTAGATTTTTGATTTAAATCATCACTTAAAATATTGCCCTGTGGGCATGGATGTTTTAGGTAGGGTTTCTCTAAATACGGTCTCTGGGCTGTCGGTATCAGAATCACAAAAGAAATATATGAACGGCCAATGAGTTCATGAAAACTCAATATTTTCAGTCATCAGGAAAATGCAAATGAAAACCACATTGAGATTCCACTACACACCCAGTAGAATCGCTAAGTGTAAGAAGACTGGCAACACCAAGTGTTGACAAGGATGTGGAGCAACTGGAACTCTCATGTTCTGGTGGGTTGTAAAATGGCACAGCTGCTTTGGAAAACAGTTTGGCAGTTTCTTATATATTAAATATATCCTTACCATACAACCCCAGGTAATCTTACCCCAGGTACCGAAGAGAAATGAAAATATGTCCACACAAAGGCTTGTATTCCAATGTTCACAGCTGTCTTCGTAACAGCCTCAAACTGGAGGTAACCGTGATATCACCAACTAGAGAGGAGACGAATAAATCCTGATACCTTCCTACAAAGCAAAGACTTACTGATAAGTGCAGCAACATGAATAAGTCTTTAAAACCTTACACTCAGCTGAAACAGCAGATACCAAGCAGTGTGTACTGTGCGATTCTTTTATATGAAATCCTGAAACAAGCTAAAAATCTGTAGAGACCGAAGGCAGATTTGCTTGGGGCTAAAGGTTCAGGAGGTAGGGTTGTTGACCACAAAGGGACATGAGAGAACTTCCTTAGAGTATTGGTGCTATTCCATATCTTGATTGGCAGTGGTTATGCAAGTGCCTACATTTGTCAACAGGTACTTCTGAGATGAATGCATTTCCTTTGGTGCAAATTAGACCACAAAGTTTACTTAAAAAATACACATATATACTTTATTTTTTTCTGGTAGCAAGATACGGGCTCTTTTAGACAGCATTTCTCAAAATGTGGCTTCTGGCCCCTCTGCATGAGAATCACCAAGAAAGCTGGTAGAAACCTCACGTGAGGGCCCTGACCCACTGAATCAAAAACTCAGTACTTGGGGGATGGTGAGTTCCATGTGCTTAACACAGGTGACTGTTCAACAGACTAGATGTCCAGAGCTGCCCCTCGGCGGCTGCTGCGCCCGCCAGTGTCAGAGGCTGGTCTCCAAAGCTCCATGGAACGAGCCAGTGCTGGTGGCAGCATTACTAGACGTGAATGTCAAACAATAGCACCTGGCAGAGCCTGATGGGAAAGAGACTAGAAACATTACTCAGAGGAATTCCATGTGGACCAACCTGCTGTGTGACTTTTCCAGCTTCTGTTTCATAGGAAGGGAAAGACCTCCGAAGGTGATGTGGAAACTTAACTTTGTGAGCATGTGCCTCTGTGATGGGTTATTACAGGCTGGAGGGAAAGGCAGCAGCGGAATTGTTTTCTGAAGCTAGTAGTGCTCAAGCTGGCTGCATATCAGAATCTTGTGGACCTTTTTTAAAAAATCTAATTTCTCGCCCTAACTGGTTTGGCTCAGTGGATAGAGCGTCGGCCTGGGGACTGAAAGGTCCCAGGTTCGAATCCGGTCAAGGGCATGTACCTTGGTTGCGGGCACATCCCCAGTAGGTGTGCAGGAGGCAGCTGATGGATGTTTCTTTCTCATCAATGTTTCTGTCTTTCTCCCTTCCTCTCTGTAAAAAATCAATAAAATATATATTTTTAAAAAACTAATTTCTCTTTTTATCAAAGTAGTACATGAATATGAGTTTTGTGTATTTTTTAAAAATGTGAATATGATTTTAAGTTAGTACTAAATTTAGGATGTGTTTTTAAAAAATCAGTTCTACACGATGAAGTTAAGGACAAAGCTTTTGAACTGGAGCTCAGCTGGGTTGGTGAAATAACTAAAAGACATGAAATTGTTCCAAAATATATAAGGGAAGATGTGGAGAAATATGCTAAGGAACCTTTTTTTAAAAAAAAATGTTTTTATTGATTTTTTAGAGAGAAAGGGAGAGGGAGAGAGAAACATTGATCAGCTGCCTCCTACATGCCCCCGAATGGGGATTGAGTCCAAAACGCAGGCATGTGTCCTGACCAGGAATAGAACTGGCACTTTCGGTGCACCGGACGATGCTCAACCAACTGAACCACACCAGCCTGGGAACCAAGGAATCTTTGAAGATGGATTGGGTGATGATAATATGTAACATTTACTTCAGCATTTATTTTACATTTCTAACACAGTCTCCAGGTAACTATTTAGTCCCCTGAATAATTATGTACCCAGTGACCAATTTTCCCTAAAAAAAAAAAAAAAAAAAAAATCTAATAATTACTTCTGGTCTTTGAAGACAGACATTACTTTTAAGCTTAAGCATAACAGCTTGATGACTTCTTATGCAGGTGTAGTCAACCCACCCAGATCAAGATCTAGACCATGCCCGCACCCAGGGTGTTCCCTGGCTCCTCTTCCCAGTTATGAGCCACTATTCTGACTTCTGTCATCATCAATTAATTTTAAGGCAATGATTTACAATTATCTTTGCTGTTTCTTCTAGTGCTTGTCTCCATATTTCTAATAAGCTTAAACTTTTGATTTCTTGGTTTGCCAACTTTGGACAGAAACTAGTAATGTCCTAATAAGCTCATTCTCTTAACTCCCCTTCTTCACCAAGTGAAGCTAAGTAACTTTCAGATTTCCAGCCCTCAACACCACACTCTGGGCACCTCCGCAGCTGATTCTAAGCGGTACCTGTGTCCTGGGATCCCCAAGCCCTGGTACTCGGCCCTGAACCTGGGAGGAATCCAAGGGCTCCTGATGTTGAACCAGCCTGATGCACCAGGCACAGGATGTCTGCTGAGAAGGGCTTTGAAGTGAGTAAAAATCTAACATGTTATCAAGCCCTGGGGTTAATTTGCAGTTGGAATGAGAGCCCAAAGTGCTTCTAAGATTTTTATTGCTTGTCAAGTGCACTGTTTAGGACTCGCCATCTCTTGCTCCCAGGTGCCCATACATTCTATACAAGCTACTGGTTTAAATGGACAGCACAGGCTCCTCCCAGGAGAATTTGGAAAGTTGGTTTGTATCACAGTTGTGTGGAATGCTCAGCACCAAGATTAGACGCAGGTACAGCCTCCGGTTGGACTCCATGCTTTGCAGGAATTTCGCCTACCATGGTGGTCCTCTCTGGATCGCCCCAGCCTTGGCCATCAGTGTGCAACCTCCCTCTTCCTCCTCCGGGGGCCACCACTTCTCACTCGCTGACCCGGGTCGTCAGCTGTGTGCCCTTCCGCCTGGAAATGGCATTTATAGCAAGGATGTCACTGCTGACAAGCCCTCTGGCCACAAACCAGTGGAACACTCATTTCCACTCGATGTCCACTCAGGTGGGGCTCACCTGTGATCACTAATCCTTTCCGTTTCTAGGCTGAAGGGTGCATTGTGATTAAGCAGGTAAGGGAGAGAATAGGTAATGGCCATTTTCATGAGGGAGAGACCAAGGCTCAGAAATGCAAAAAAAGAAAAACGCAAGGTCTCTGAACAAATCCTCTTCAGCAGCTGGAGACGAAGATGGAAGATGGGCCACAGAAAGCCTTCCCCGGAGTGATCTTCCTGCAACAGAGGCCCAGCTCCCCACTTCGCTCAGGCAGGGCCCCCAGGCGCCGAGCAAGGAGCGGCGGGAGCCTGGGTCCAGGGAATAGGCCCCCCTGGGGGCAACTGTATGCCCCCAACAGGGTTGGAATGGTTAGAACCCCAGTCACTTGGTCCCCTGGGCACAGACCCAGGGTCTTGAAGAGGCGCAGTCCAAAGCCACAAGCTTGCCTCCCTCCAGGCCAGCGCACTTCAGACCCGGCTGGTCCTTGTCTTCCTCCGGGAGTCTGGGGAAGGATGAGAGGAAGGAGGGCACTCAGGGTGTCACAGGCCTGGGGTCTGGAAAGAGCCTGTGGCAGGAGTTGTGAGGATGCCCCTGCCTCAGCTATGTGGCACTGGGTGAAGCAGTAAACCTCTCTTGAGTTGCACATCCCTTATCTGTAGAACAGGATGACAATCCTGCTTGGGTGACTGTGCTGGGGGTCCAGACAAGGGATGGGGTGGCAGGGACTAAACAAAACCAGGCCCTGAGCATGGGTATGGGGTCAACTGACAGGCACTCAGGCTGGGGTGGAGCAGGGGGACTGAGTGTCGGGAGATGATGGCTCCAGAGCGGCAGCGGGGGAGGTGTCTGCAGAGGCGGGAAGGCCTCCAGCCCCCCTTTGGCGCTTGCTGTGATGTTATTCTGGTCACATTGGGGAGCCCATGCTAGTGCAATAGGGACAGAGCCCTCCCACCCCAGGCCCACAGTCACTCACAGCTGGGGTGGCAGGGGGTCCCCGTCGATCCAGTGCCAGCCCTGGGGGCCTCGCCGGGCCCCCACCCAGGAATACTTGGTGACAGGGTATCTGCCCAGGAAGTCCTGAGGGAGAGAAGCAGCTGGTCACACTTCTCTGGATGCTGGCTCGTCTCACCTGGGCTTTTGTAAGTTCCCAGCTTGCCAGGCCAGAGAAGCAACTCAGCTCAACCCAACTTGGCCAAACACCAGTAATCAGAAAGTTGGATGGGATGCTTGCTGGTTGCCAGGTGCTGCACTCAGGATGGGACCCAGAAATGGGGGCAATCCCATCTCAGCCCTCAAGGCGAGGGGATGTGAATGTCAATCCCTACTAAGCAACAAGGAGTGGACAGAGGAACAAAGAGGCTCCGAGAAGAGGCGGGGAAAGGCATGAGCAAAGCTGGGCGCCTGCACAGCACGTCCAGGTAACAAGCAGCCTCACTAGGGAGGAGGTGAGTGATGGGGTGGATCAGGCTGCAGGGGCCTCCTGGGAGCAGATGGTCAACAACACAGTTGCCAGCAAGAGCACCAGTTACGTTGTATCAGTTCAGTGTGAGATAATTAAGGCCATTAAAAAAATATGAACTCCGTGGAGCACTACAGGGGAAAGGTATAGCACGGGGCTGTAGTATGTGAAAGGTCACAGAAAAAGCTGAGTCACAGTTGTGGCGTGATTATAATAATGAAAAAGTATGTACATACATGGACACACAGGAGGAACAGCAAGAATGAAAACAAGTGTGTTAGAGAGCTATTAGAGATGATTATTTCTTTTAACCTTGTCAGATTTTTAACAAAACATGGTATTAATGTTAAGTTCAAAACTTTCAACTTGTTTTTCAATTGCAATTCAATTGTACTTAAAAGGTGTTTCTAGCCCTAACCGGTTTGGCTCAGTGGATAGAGCGTCGGCCTGCAGACTCAAGGGTCCCAAGTTCGATTCTGGTCAGGGGCATGTACCTTGGTTGCGGGCACATACCCAGTGGGAGGTGTGCAGGAGGCAGCTGATCGATGTTCCTAACTCTCTATTCCTCTCTGTAAAAAGTCAATATATTTTTTTAAAAAGTGTTTCTATATTGAAATTCCTAGTGCGATGCTGCCAATCCACACTGGCCCAGTCTTTCTAGAACATAACTTGGGGCTACATCCATAACAAGATCAGGAACACGGTTCTTGTTGCTTGGATGGGTGATTCCACGTTGGGGAGTAAATCCAAGAACATAAAGGGGAGAAAATGAATTTACCCGAAGGTAACACAGTACCATTTATAAAGAACAATTGAAAGCCACCCAATGCCCAGCAGTCGGGAAATAACCAGGCCAATTATGGGATATCAACATGATGGGAAATTGCAGTGCTGTTAGAGATATCAAGTACATAGAAAATGTAGTTATGCAAGAGAATGCAAACATGAAATCATGCCGTGGAAAAGGCAGACCACAGCAGCAAGCGCACCTCGCTCACAATGCCAAGAAGCATATATTCTCATTAGTGAAGCAGATGGCATAAATGGATTTAACGATATATTCAGGTCTTCCCCAGAAAATGGTTTAAGTTGACAGAGATAAAACCTCTGTATTTAACCCTGGGAATTAGCAAGCGAGCACCGGAGTGATGACTGTGCCACTCCTATTCATCCTTCAGTCTTACCATGGACCGCCAGAGCCCAGCACAGTCGGCCAGCTCAGCAAAACTGCCTCCCTGTGGTCCTGCCAATAACCACCAAGGGCCCCGGGGACACCAGGGAACACAGGGGCCATCATGACAGCTGTGTGCCCCAGAGGTGTAAACACATCTTATTCCCAAGGGAGCACCAGCCATTCAGCAGCTGAGAGGAGCCAGAAGCTCCTGCTAAGGTAACCTGCTAAGCTTACCCATCTGAGATCCCAAAGATCAGACCGCATGTGAAAATAGAGAGTGATGAGAACAGCCCTGCCTTAGCTGGCCTTTTCCTCCTGGCTCCATGCCCCGAGCTGGGGCCCACGGGCAGGCCTGGGTGGGGAGCTCTGGAGAGGATGAGGCTGGCCCTGAGGTGTGAGTCAGAAGGCAGAGCAGCTCAAGCATCTCACTGCATGGCTGCACAAACCTGTCCTCCTGGGGGAGGTCAGCTGCTGGTTGGGGAAGGCACTCCGGGGCTCAGGCGAGCTGTCACTGAAGAGTAGAGGTTTGGAGCCAGGCTGCCCATATTCAAATTCTGGTTCTGCTGACTTGTAAGGGCTGTGACCTAAGGCAGGTTACCCAGCCTTTCAGAGCTTCAGCGTGGTCCTCTGTGAAACGGGGACGTTTGTAATGAGGCCTGAGCTAGCATGTATAAAGCCCAGGGAGGGCACAGAGCACACACTCATTACACCCCCTCTGCGGGAGAAGCCCCGTCTCCTGGGCGGTGTGCAAAGCTTTGCGCCCTGCCCCCCACACAACCTCATCTGATGCTTACAGCAATGCCAAGAGGACCCTGTCCTTCTTTCTGTCCTAGCCCTCTGGGCCTCCTGGTGGCAGGAGCCATGGCCTGTCCCATGCAGCAATACCCGCTCCATTCGGCCTCTCCCTTGCAGTTCAGACTCCATTAACCTGTTCTCACTGTTAGCAAAAATAATGGTGTGGGAAAAGCATTGTCAAGAATTATAAATTCCAGAAACTCCAGCTCAAAGGACTGCTCTGTAATGATGGCACAGCGATCCTGGGGCCTCACCACCTCCCGCTGGTGCGTCTCCAACTTTCCCACCAGTGTGGGGAGGGAAATTCTGATCCTGGGCAGAATTGACTTGAAATCTCATGTTTTACACCTTAAAAGCCAGGCAAATTATTTTCTATATCTTCATACACTTTTTAAAATTGTGGTAAATGACGCAGCCGATGTGTACATTTAAGGTAGCTTCTCCTTTCCTCCCCCTGCAAAACGAAGCTGTCATTGAGCCAATGAGCGAGTGGCTCCGAGATGACACAGGTGGCCTGAAACTTTCTCCTTTTTGTTAACTGGGAGCAAAGCCAGCTCTGGGGATGAGCCGTGTGCACGCCCTGGTACTGTGGCATGTCCCTGGGGCGTGTGCATCCCAGCTCAGGAAGCTTGGCCTTTGCCAGCCTGTGCTCCCCACCCCCGGCTCGGCACCTCCCGGAGCTTCTGGCCCTGATCCAAACCTGGGGAGGATTCCAGAGCTCAGTCATCACACGCCGGATTTTAACTGCCTGGGACCCAAATCTTAGTGTGGGTCTTTTTGCAAGGGGCTTTTTAGAAGCTCTTTTTTTGGAAGGAGCTTATCCAGGCCCTGTGATATATTTTCTGAATATTTACTTATGTTTCAATCGACTGATCCTGTGTCCTTTTTTTTTTTTAATCTTTATCTCAAGCTCCCTTTGCAATTTGGATTGTTAAACCCGGCTCCCCTTTTGAGAACCCACCAGGAGGCCAGGAGGCCATTGCTCAGCTGAGGTCCAAGGTCATTCTGGATTGACCATGTCTGATGAAGGCCTGAAGGCACTGGCTTTCTGGTGACACTTGCTGTGCCCAGTGGCTCTGTCTCCGGAAATGGAAAAATTATGCAGGGCTGCCAAGTCCCTGCCCGGCTAGGCCCCCTCCCCAACTTCAAGCACTCTTTAGGGACCTGCCCGTTTTCCTACTGGTTTTTAACTTGCAGGTGTGATCAGGCGGGGTCCTCTGATGCAGGGGCCTGGATAGGTTTCTCTGCCCAGCCTGGTCTCGTCTCACAATGATAAGAACTCAAGGTCCAGCCCAGACCACGGGCAGAAACTGTTCTATACCCACCTCTTACCTCCATGGGCTAGAAAAATAAAATATCACTTGAAATCTTGCCTCCTCTACATGCCAACTACCATTAAAGTATTAGTATGTTTATTTTTCACATCTATATTTACCATATTGGGAAATTTTTTCAGTCTACACTGCACCATCTTCATTTCCCCATGTTTTTTGAAATATGTTATTTCTACTAATATAATAATCTATGTTCACTGTAAAACATTTTCTCCAGCAGATTTTTATGTCTACTTCCAGGAGTTCTTCCAGAGAAAAGAAAAAGACAGAAGTTGCGCTCCCTGTGGTATGGGGCAGAAATCCTTGCAGGACTGAGCAGGAGCAATCTAAGAAAATAAAATTTTATGCATGCAAAGATCTAAAATTCTTGATTAATGTCTGCTTCACTCATTGCTCTCTGAGCTGTCAAAGATGGAGGCTGTGCTGTTCAGGCTCATCCCTGAATTTCACCCTCCCCCCAAAACAATATAGAGAAAGTGCTCAATAAAGATTTATTGAAGCACTGTCTGAATGAATGCTGCATTTTCACAGATAACCGAACAGCTAACATAGATTCTTGGCACCTAAATTAGATACAATGAAGTCAAGGTCCTCTTTTATAGCCACTCTCAAACCCACTAGTTGGATTATTATTCAGCAAATAGTCACTGTTCTCCCCCCTCCCCAGGGGATGGAGATCCTACGCTGTCTGTCCCCTTGATGTTGGGCTTGGCCCTGTTATTTGCTTTGGCTAATGGAATGTTAGCCGATATAACATCAGCAGAAGCCTTAAATGGCGTTTGATCCTTGTCCATCTGCCATTTTTCTTACGAAGACTTTCCCTCGGGTAGAAAGACCAGAGAGTCACAGAGTAAACCCAGCTGGGCTCCAGGCCAGCCTAGCCCTCTGCATCTGAAGCTGAGCGGTCTGACTAACCAAATCAGCCCATCAACAGTCCTCCCTCAGATCAAGAAATGCTTGTGGTCTAAAGTCGCTGACTTCAGCGGTGATTTGTCACCCTGCATTATTATAGCAAGACCTGAATAGCATACCAACTAAATGTAATTTATTTTTCATATAGCCTCCCAAGAGTATGCATGTGTCTCTCCTCAGATCTGCCAGCGCAGACTGGTTCCTGAGCTCCCTGTTGGCTACATGGCCACCACGCGGGACGAGGGCAGCCCTGCTCTGGTCCTCCAGGTCCACCTCCACCTCCACCTCCACAACTTAGAATGAAGAGGAAATTGAAGACCTGGGCGACTAGAAGTCTAGTCCCCTGCATGTCACTTTCTTTCTCCAAGCCTCGTGGCTTTTTCTGAAATGTGGAGTTGGACTAGATCCTTGCGATTCCTTCCAGGGCTAGCCACCTGTACCCTGTAATGATACGTACACCCCTCCACTGCCCACCCTCCCTCCCTCCTTACCTGGGTGTGGATCAGCAGGGGGAGGGTAGCACGGTGGGCGGAGCAGAAAGCCTGGCTGGCCTCCCAGGCTTGAGCTTCCGAAGAGAGGTAGTAGCAGTGCTCCCCAGACCACAGCCAGCCATGGGGACACGGCTGGCACCCGGCCCCTGAAAGCAGAGACCACGGCTGAGCTGCAGGGTAAACTGTAATGAGCTGAGTGTGTGCTCCTTCAAAAAATTCAAACCTGGTCAACCGCCTTGACCGAGGGGCAAGCCGGGTGGGCAGGGACCGCAGAAGGCTGTACAGTTTGTGCAGGTTACAAAGCCCCCCAGGCAGGGGCTGACCCCCAACTGCTTGTCAAAGCATAGCTGGGAGGAGGCACCATACCTGTTCTAGAGGCCAGGGCCACAATGGCGACCGTGGACACCGCCAGGAGCACGGCCATGACCACCAGGGCCCAGCGCAGGGACTTCATGTACATGGGCAGCCCTGGGCAGGGGAAGGGACAACCAGGAGAGACAGGTTAGAACCACCGACGTATACCCGGCATCACACCCACAGGAGTACCCACTCCCTCGGCCCAGATACCAGGACAAGCCACTCGGTTTAGGTTAGAACATCCTATCTGGGAGAAAAGTGCTAGATGTTTACTTTTTAAATAAGATTCTATTCAAGAAAGAGAACAAGCCCTGGCCAGGCTGGCTCAGTTGGTTAGAGCGTTGTCCTGATAGGCTAAGGCCAAGTTCAATCCCTGGTCAGGGTACATACAGGAGTCAACCAATAGATGCATAAATAAGTGGAACAACAAACTGATGTTTCTCGCTCTCTAAAACCAATAAACAAACGTTTTAAAAAAGAGGACAAATAATTGGCTAACAAGCATTTACTGTGCAGCTAATGTGCCCTAGCCACAGGGTATAAATTCACCAAGAACAGGGCAAGGCCCCTGCACTCAAGCAGCTAATAGACTGGGCAAAGGTACCAAGAGATAAAATTACAAATGAGAGAGGAACGAGGGCTAGATTTGGAGTTTGACAGAGCTGGGTTCAAATTCTGACTCAAGAGTTCTTGGTGTTTTCCGGTTTTAACACTGACATCACACCTGCCTCTTTTATCTGTCCAGGTCTGGAGGCCACCAAGGAAGCCTCATGGGTCCAGAGAGCACGTCGCAGGCTGCAGAGCACTAGGCAAGTGTGTTTTCAGCAGCTCAAAGGCCCCAGGGGGACCAGATGACTGGAATGAGGTTGCAGAGAGGAAAGGAACTCCAGAGAGGGGGAGGGGCGGGGGAGGACAGGACCTATCCACATCACGATGACCTTAAAAACACTATGCTAAGTGAAAGAAGCCAGACACAAAAGGACATGTATTATAGGCAAACCCATGGAGCCAGAAAGTAAGACTAGTGGCCATCTGGGGCTGGGGGCTGTTAGCTAGAAGATACAGCACTTCTTTTCGGAGTGATGAAAGTATTATAAAATTGACTGGTGTTGGTCACACAACTCTGTGCATATACTAAAAACCATTGAATTGTATGCTTTAAATGGGTGAATTGTGTTATGTAAATCATAGCTCAGGAAGGTGTTACCCAAGTAAGTGATTTGAAAATGCTTGGAATAAAAGATACATAAATTGACAGTCTTAAAATAACAAAAGCAGAACTAAATATAAACATTGTGACGGAACAGTAAATTCAGCTCCAACCTTTCAGAAAACAGAGCAGTAAAAAAATACAGTAAGTTACAAAAGTCTCAGGCACTTTCCACACTCAGGGCTGCAATGCAGACCTGGGAAACTTTCCCCCCTCCCCCTCAGCCATTTGTCTCCCAAACTTCCAGGCAAAGAAAAAGTCCTACACAACCCCTTTAGGAAGCAATTCTGTTTTTTTTTTTTTTCCCCCCCAAATGTTTCTACCGATTTTTAGAGAGAGGAAGGGAGAGGGATACAGAGATAGAAACATCTATGAGAGAGAAACATCATC
This sequence comes from Ia io, assembly GCA_025583905.1. Classification (NCBI taxonomy): domain Eukaryota; kingdom Metazoa; phylum Chordata; class Mammalia; order Chiroptera; family Vespertilionidae; genus Ia; species Ia io. The sequence goes on from JAJQQW010000016.1 coordinate 28,239,448, forward strand.
CATCGGCTGCCTCCTGCACGCCCCCTACTGGGTGGGGATCGAACCCGCACTCCAGGCATGTGCCCTGACCCGGAATATGGGAATATGGACAGTGACCTCTTGGTTTCTGGGTCGATGCTCAAACGCTGAGCTACACCGGCCGGGCTAGAAAGCAATTCTTAATCACACAAGTAACAAACACATTCTCCTTGTAAAAAAAAAAAATGAAAATACAGCCTGGCTGGTGTGGCTCAGAGGTTGAGCGTTGACCCGTGAACTACAAGGTCACTGGTTGATTCCGGTCAGGGCACATGCCTGGGTTTCCCGGATGGATCCCAGGAGGGGGCGTGCAGGAGGCAGCCGATCAATGATGTTTCTCTTTCATCGAAGTTTCTGTCTCTCTCCTTCTCCTTTCCTCTCTCTCTAAAATATATATATATTTAAAAAAGAAAATACAGATGGGACGACCCCTTTTCCCCTCAAAATAAACAAACCAACCCTCCTACTTATCTTTCAAAGCTTAGCTCCAGGAAGCTTTCCCAGGCCCCAAATTCATCAGCCACTCCCTCCTGGTTCCGTGTCCAGGACTGCTTATTTGTTTATATCTTTTTCAGGCTCTTTCTTATTCCCTCCCAATCGCCTCCCTGCCCCACCCCCCAAAGACACGCACACACACCCTAGCAGTCTCACGCAGAAGTGGCTGAATGGATGAGTGGGGGCGCGGGAGGGGGTGAGACAAATGTTCCTCAGTACACGGTGGGCGGAAGGAGAGCCTGAGCCCGCGGGAGGGCGGCCCGGGGCCGATGGCGGTCCTGGCGGCCTGGAGCCGGGAGTCGGGGACCTGCGTTCCCGCCCAGCTGCCGCCGCCGTCACGTGACCCTAAGGCTTTCCCTCCCCTGGGAGCCCCCCCCCCCCCCCGGGCTGATCAAACATGCTGCGCACAGAGCGGGATGTGAAAGTTGTCGAGAGAGCGTCAGAGGGAAGAATAGTGGTTTTATACTTTTATCGAAAACCATTTGAATTATAATCACGTAGACCAGAATGTTATTAGCTCCAAGCCAGGTCGGACATTGGGATGGTCGCCTGGGTCGCCCAGTCCCTCCAGAGCAGGGCCCGGGCTGGGTGGATGTTGGGGGACCTCGGGCTGCGTGGCCGTCCCGGCGGCGCGCGTACCTATGAGCTTGATAGCCCGGTGCAGCTTCAGGTCGCCGTCCACCTCGGCGCGCTGCAGCAGCGCGGCGTCCTCCCTCCCCAGCTCCTGGCAGCGGCAGCGGCACGCGGGGGAGCCCGGGGACTCCGCGCCCCCTTCCGTGGGGCCGGTCTGGCCCTCCGCGTCGAGGCCATGCTCCGCCCGGGCGGCAGCCAGTGGCGAGCCGCGGCTCCACGTGCTGCCCAAGGACGCGGTCCGCGGCAGGAGCGGGAACGCGGGGGCGGCGTGGCGGGGGAAGGCGGGGGACTCGGGCACCGGGACGGTGATGAAGCGCCGGGAGGGCGCAGGCGAGGGCGCGCGGCTGCCGCCGGCCGCGCCCACGGGCTTCACGAGCACGTCCACCTGCAGCTCCATGGGCGCCCAGCTGCCGGGCACCGGCTCCTCCGGCGCGGCCCTGGGCACCAGCTCGGTCCCGGCCGCCTCGCCGTCCCGGGGCTGCTCGGCCGCAGCGGGCCCCGGCGACGGCGGCTCGGGGGCAGCGGACAGCTGGCGGCGGAAGGCGCCGTAGCCGAGGCTGGCGGGCAGCACCCGCAGGCGCGCGGGGCGAGGCGAGGGCAGCTTCTTTCCGCCCGAGAGGTCCGGGCCCGCGCCGGTCGCCTCCTGCACGGCCGCGGCCGGGCTGCTCCTGGGACTTTCTAGTCGTCGCTCCTCCGCGGGGGCCTGCGGCTGCGCCAGCCCCGGCACCTGGTTTTCCAAGGGCTCCATTGGCAACTCGGCCCCGGCTCGGCCTCCTCTGGATGCCGCCTGGGCTCCCTCCATCCCGGGCGCGAAGCCACCGAGAGACTCACGGCGGAGCTCACCGGGGCCCAGGTAGGTGTCCGTGTCGCCTCTCGGGTCGGGATTGGTCCAGCTGATTGGCTGAAGTTGTCGAGCCACGCCCCTCCCCGTGGTGCCGCCCGCCCACCAAGCGCCCCTCGGGGATTGGCTGTAGTTGGGGTTGGCCACGCCCTTCCAGGCCACCTGCCCTTCCTGCACCCGGCACCGGGGAATGAGAGGGGCGGGAGGGCCTGGACGGGAGGTTTTCCGGGGAAAGGTCTGCGAGCCGACTTCAAGGGAGAACCCAGAGCCCCGCCCGACTCTTCCCTCTTCTTTGTCCTGAGTCCCACCCGCTTCCTCTCCCACCCCAGCCCTCAGCCTTCGGCGGATTTGGAAAGTTACAACGTGGGCGGGGAGGGGTTCGTCAAGTCTTGTCGAGATCCTCAGACCTCAGAAAAACCAGGGGCTCCAAAAGAAATGGGGCGAAAGGACAAGAATAAAGAAAAAGAAAGAAATGGGGCGGCCTGCGGAAAAGTAGCCGAGCGGGTTGTCCCGACAATATAGTGAGAGAAGGGGCGCCACACCTGAGAGGACCCCCCGACCCCTTCCCGCGCAAGTTCCAGGGACAGCTACTCTGGAGGCCTGACTCCTACTAGCCTAGACTGAGGAATGAAAATGTGTCTTCTCATGGTGACAGGCGCTGGTCCTCCGCCAGCCTGTTGTGCTGGAATACAGGTTTCCCAACCCTGCCAGTGAGCTGAACGCCATTAAAAAAATAACAAATTCCTGGCTGGGCTCCACCCAGGCCTACTGAATCTCACAAGGGGATGAGGTCAGTGGTATTTTTATCAAGAACCCCAGGGTAGGATTGGCAGATAAAATGCAAGCCAATCTGTTAAATCTGAATTTCAGATAAACAAGAGGTTTTGTATGTGTGTTTGTGTTTATAAGTTTGTCCTAAGTGTTGTGTGGGATATACTTATATTTTAAAATTGTTATCTAGAATTTAACCTGCCTCCTATATTCTTATTTGCTAACTCTGGCAACCCTACCCCAGGAACCTCTGGAGAGGCTTGAACCAGATTCCCCCTTGGAGCCCTCAGGAAGAACCAATCCTGCTGAAACCTTGATCTTGGACTTCCAGCCTCCAGAACTGTGAGAAAGTACATTTCTGTCTTTGAAGTCATTCGTTCGTTATGGGAGCCCTAGGAAACCAATACAAGTCACCTGTCCAGATGGCTGCCTGCCCTGGGGACTTCTCTCCCGACTCAGGTGGTCTCTGCACCCCCACCCTTCACCATCGCTGGCTCAGCTGAGCCATGCAGATTCTCCCTCATGAGAATTTGGCACTTGCTCTGAGTGAGATACCCAAAGGTGGAAGTTGTCACAAGTCTCAGTAGGATAGCTCTCTGTAGAGGAGGCCCACAGACTGTCCCCAGGTCCCTGGAGTCTCTCTAGTTTCAGCCCTTCCTAAAGATTGCTTGTTTAGCCCTTTTTCGGCGTGGCTCGGTTGGTTGGGTGTCCTCTGGTGCATCAAGAAGTCGTGGGTTCCATTCCTGGTCGGGGCACATGCCTGAGTTAGAGGACCTGCAGGAGGCAGCCGATCACATCAATGTTTGTTTTCTGTTTTTTTTTTTCTCTCTCTCCCTCTCCTCCCAGTCTAAAAAAAAAAAAAAAGATTGATTGTTCAACTCTGGATTTCTAGGACCCTACCCTCTTTACCTTATTTATTTGTTTTTGGTTAATACTCACTGGAGGATATTTTTTCCATTGAATTTTAGAGACTGGAAGGAAGAGAGGGACAGATTAAGAGAGAGAGAGGGGGAGAGAGAGAGAGAGAGAGAGAGAGAGAGAGAGAGAGAGAGACAGACATTGATTGGTTGACTCCCACATGATGACATGATGTAGGGGATCAAACCTACAGCCCAGATATGAGCCATTGACTGGGAATCAAGCCTTCAACCCTCCATGTGTGGGCTAATGCTCTAACCATTGAGAACACTGGCCAGGGCTTCTTTATTTATTGAGTTGAGAGAGAGAGGAAGAGAGAGAGAGACAGAGGCACTGATTTCTTCTTTCACTTATTTGTGCATTCATTGGTTTATTCTTGTATGGGTTCTGACGGGAGATCTATCCTGCAACCTTGGCACATTGGGATGATGCTCTAACCACCTGAGCTACCCGGGCAGGGCTTTTCTGCTTTAAGTTAGCATAACATTCACCACTCTGATTGCCAGTGGAAAAACCCCAAGTCCAACCTCCACTGCCTTGGCCCCCCTGGTGCTCTCTCAGGATGAGCGCCAGGCTTTGGAGCAGTCTCCATCGTGCCTTCCCTGGCATCACAGCTTCCGAGGCCATTTACAGCTTCCATGGTGGTGAACCCTCACGCAGGTGAATCGCCCAAAGGTGACAAGGGGCTTCAGACCCTGGCTAGCCAAAAAGAGCAGGTAGGTACTGCAGTTCTTTCTTCCATCCTTCTCTCTCTCTTTAAAACCCCTTTTCCTACCACAACAGCAATACCTGCCTGTGATTCAAAATTTAACTATTACAGAAATGCACACTGTAGAAAGTGAAGGTCCCCAGTATTTCATGCCCCAGAGCTCTCCTTGACTAATGTTTCGGTGTACACTCTCCTGGCCCTTTTTCCATGCATACCCTGAACTATATTGTTATGATATGCATATGTTTTTTATTTCCAAAACTTCCCTCATGATGACATGTAACCTAGACCTAGTTTATCTAAGCTGTCTCCCTCTGGTGCACATTCGAGCTGTTTCCATTGGTGACGTAATTGCTGCAATGCTGCAAATGCCACAGTTATAATTCAGTGACCATCCTTGCACATTTTTTAAAAAAAATCACATCTCTGATGCTATTTTCAGAATAGATTAATTAAAATGGAGCTGCTCAGCCGAAGGGCGCTCTGACGGACAATGCCACAATGACCCAATTGCTCACAAGAGAGCGGGCTGCTCCCCACAGCCTCGCCAGCACTTGAAATTATCAATCTCTTAGTCTTTACCAATCTGCTGGGTGAAAATATGAAATTCAACTTGCATTTTAAAATTATAAATGAGGTTGAAGTTCTTTTCATTTGTTAACTGTGTTGTGAGAAGGGTCTTTGCCAGTCTCAGGGCTGTGTGCAGGGCCACTGGGCCTCCTCCAGGTCCCCCGCTGGTCCAGGAAATGATTCAGTAGGAACCAGGGTTCACTGGTTCAGGGAGGTGATGGTATCTGGCGTCTCAACAGACCAAAGCATTCTAAGAGCATAAACTAAACCATGGCTGGTTGCTCCAAAGAGTGAACAAACATGCCCACCCCTGGCATTTGGAACCTTCTAGGGCCCCTGGACACAGATAACGAGGAGGAGGGGGGTTTCTGCATGGCCAGCTCCCTGGCATGGTCAGTCCATCCTCACATTCCACCTGCTCAGAGGCTCAGGGGCACCCAAGCCAGGATGGCACTCTCACCCCACAGCTCCCCGTCCCTCACCTGGACTTCATAGCACTCAGCACTGTTTTTAGCCACCTGTGCACATATGTGTCTTGTTATTTCATGTTTGTCTCTGGCCCTCTAGAAATCATTACTTTAGCTCCAGAACAGAATGGTATCTGGCATGCCCATCCCTGGTTCTTGGCTGGTCACTCCCGTGGCTCAGTGAATATTTGTGAAATAAAAACTGCTGAACAGGGCACTGTGGGGTGCTTGACATGCCTTGTCTTTATTATTTCGCTCCCTCAATTTTTATCTGACAGATATTAAGCATTAAGAAAAATGAAAGGAGCCGAAACCGGTTTGGCTCAGTGGATAGAGCGTCGGCCTGCGGACTCAAGGGTCCCAGGTTCGATTCTGGTCAAGGGCATGTACCTTGGTTGCGGGCACATCCCCAGTGGGAGCTGTGCAGGAGGCAGCTGATTGATGTTTCTCTCTCATCGATGTTTCTAGCTCTCTATCCCTCTCTCTTCCTCTCTGTAAAAAATCAATAAAATATATATTAAAAAAAAAGAAAAAAAAGGAGCCCTAGCCAGTTTGGCTCAATGGATAGAGCATTGGCCCTCGGACTGAAGGGTCCTGGGTTTGATTCCAGTCAAGGGCCATACCTCGATTGCAGGCTTGATCCGTGTCCCTGGTCTGGATGCATGAGGGAGGCAAGCAATCGATGTGTCTCTCTCACATCAGTGTTTCTCTCTCTCTGTCTCTCCCCTTCCCTTCCACTCTCTGTAAAAATCAATGGAAGAAAGAAAAATTAAAAGAATAAAAACACTTGAATACCCTCCACCTAGACTCAGCAGTTAGCATTTCACCATATTTGCTTTGTCTTTATCTTCATGCAAACATACTTTTGTGGTTATTTCCATGAAACATTTGCATGGACTGCAGACCTGGAGAAATTTCACCCTTAAATACTCAGCATGTATGTTCTATGAATACACGTATCTACCTAAGTGCAGTGTCATTCTCACACCAAGGAATGAGCAATTAGTCCATGCTGGATGATATATAGAAGTCATATTTAAATTTCCCCAATTTTTTCAAACCAGGATCTAATCAAGTCTCATACATTGCATTTGGCTGTTATGTCTATTTCCTCTTCCTAATAACTGTGAGGAAGGCATGAAAATGCCTACTTTACAGGTGAGGAAAGTGAGAGTCAGGGAGGTGGAGTAACCTGCCAGATCACGTGACTCTAAGATGGGAAAGTCAAGATGCCTTCATGTGTCTCTGACTCCCAAACATGTCTCTTCTCCCTCTTTCCTGCATCTCGCTCCCCTACATCTTGGTTCCCTAGAGGTTTCATTTCCAGATTCTGGCTTGTCTGGTCCATGCAAGTCATGGGCTAGGGCCAAGGTGGAGGTGCCAACCCCATTATCTAGCCAACTGGGCTTCACTTTCAAGTCCCTCCAGCCACACCCCCGCTGCAACAGGGATTGAGAAAACATTCCGCCGGGATATGTGCGTGCTCACCCAAGGAGACTTAAGGAAGAGCCCTAACAGGGCAGAAAAACATCTCCCTGAGTCATCAGCTGCTTGCTCTCTGCAAGTCAAAACGCAGACCCTCCCTTGCTGGGAGCTCCACCCCTAGAATTCATTCCTGTAAACTGCAGTGCGCTAGGATTGCGAGTATAACTCACGTGTGTGAGCAGACAGCCTGACCCACGCAGTAACGCATGGCTATCCTCAACTTCCTGTGTATGATTATTTTATGAGACTAGGCTTTTAAAAACGAAACACTAAACTCTCCCCTGGGTCTAGGAACACTTCAGTTTTCAGGACAAAAGGTCCAACTGTCCTCTAAAGAGGAAGAAGCAGAAAATAACTCTTTTTTTTTGGTAATGAGTTTATAGGAAAAAAAGATGGCTACCTATTTTTTTTTTTACTTGTTTTTATATTTATTTGTGTGTTTTTTCTTTTTCAATTACAGTTGACATTCAATATTATTTTATATTAGTTTCAGGAGTACAACTTGATAGTACACCTGAATATAATTTACAAAGTGATCCCCTGATAAGTCTAGTGCCCAGCTGGCACCATAGTTATTATAGTACTAGAGGCCCGGTGCATGGATTCGTGCACCGGTTGGGTCCCTCGGCCTGGCCTGTGGTGATGGGGCCAAAAGCAGCTCTCCAACATCCCCCAAGGGATCCCGGATTGCAAGAGGGCGCAGGCCAGGCCGAGGGACCCCACCAGTGCACGATTGGGACCGGGGAGGGACCACGGGAGGACTCCAGGGCATGTCCGGCCTGTCTTGCCCAGTCCTGATTGGCCAGACCCCAGCAGCAAACTAACCTACCAGTTGGAGCATCTGCCCCCTGGTGGTCAGTGTGCATCATAGCGACTGGTTGAACAGTTGAACTAACAGTTGGACACTTAGCATATTAGGCTTTTATTATATAGGATTATGATTATATTCCCTATGCTGTACTATTTTTTAAAAATATATTTTTATTCATTTCAGAGACTTTGCTGAATACTATTTTTTAACTACCAATTCGTACTTAATCCCTTTGTGTTTTTCACTAAGTCCCCTAACCTCCCTCCCCTCTGAAAACCCTTAATTTGTTCTCTGTATCTATGATTCTTTTTCTGTTTTGTTTGTTTATTTTGTTTTTTAGATTCTACATATAAGTGAAATCATATAGTATTTGTCTTTCTCTGTGTGACTTATTTTACTTAACATAATACCCTTTAAGTCCATCCATGTTGTCACAAGTGGTAAGATTTCATTCTTTTTATGGCTGAGTAACATTCCATTGTATATATGAACCACATCTTCTTTTTTTTTTTTTTTTTTTTTTTTATTTATTAAATTTCTTTATTGATTAAGGTGTCACATATTTGTCCTCATCCCCCCATTCCCATCCCACACCCCTCCCCACGGATGCCCCATCCCCCTGTTGAACTTAACCATTGGTTAGGCTCATATGCATGCACACAAGTCCTTTGGTTGATCTCTCCTCCCTCCCTTCACCCTCTCCTATCCTCCCCCCGAGGCCCGACAGTCCGATCAATGCCTCCTTGTTTCTGGTTCTGTTCTTGTTCATCAGTCTATGTTGTTCATCATTTCCCCTAGATGAGCGAGATCATGTGTCACTAGAGATATACTTATAAGAACTGAATGTGAGACGAGTAAAAATAGTTATGCTGACAGGAAAATGAATCAGTCTGTAGTGAGTTTCTTTCTGGACCAACAGTTCTTTTGAGACCCAATATCAATGTCCACCAGTTCCTTATGTGTACATGTCGGCACTGACCCCTCAGCTCTGGATGGTGGACAAATGGTGGTAATGCAGGTCCGACACCCTCTGGTTTGGTCTCGGCTGGACCCAAGGGCACGGCTTCACCCGGACTCAGGGGCACGTGGCCTCACCCGAACCCAGGGGCGTGAGGTCTCACCTAGACCCAGGGGCATGTGACCACACCCGAGCCCAGGGGCACACAGCCTCGCCCGGACCCGGGACCCAGCCTCTCCCGGACCCAGAGGCGTATGGCCTCACCCGGACCCAGGATCCAGCTTCACCCAGACCCAGGGGCTTGTGGCCTCACCCGGACCCAGGGACGCGTGGCCTCTCCCAAACCCAGGGGCGCGTGGCCTCACCCGGACCCGGGATGATCCAGCTTCACCCGGACCCAGGGGCGCGTGGCCTCACCCGGGCCCGGGACCAAGCCTCACCCGGATCCAGGGGCACACGGCCTCACCCGGACCCGGGATCCAGCTTCACCCGGACCCAGGGGCGCGAGGCCTCACCCAGACCCAGGGGCGCGTGGCCTCCCCCAGACCCAGGGGCGCGTGGCCTCCCCCAGACCCAGGGGTGCGTGGCATCACCCAGGCCCGGGACCCAGCCTCACCCGAACCCAGGGGCGTGTGGCCTCACCCGGACCCAGGGGCGCGTGGCCTCACCCAGGCCCGGGACCCAGCCTCACCCGGATCCAGGGGCACACGGCCTCACCCGGACCCGGGATCCAGCTTCACCCGGACCCAGGGGCGCGATGCCTCACCCAGACCCAGGGGCGCGTGGCCTCCCGCAGACCCAGGGGCGCGTGGCCTCTCCCGGGCCCAGGACCCAGCCTCACCCGGATCCAGGGGCACACAACCTCACCCGGACCTGGGATCCAGCTTCACCCGGACCCAGGGGCGCATGGCCTCACCCGGACCCAGGGGCGCGTGGCCTCTCCCGGACCCAGGGGTGCATGGCCTCACCCGGACCCAGGTGCGCGCGGCCTCACCTGGACCCGGGACCCAGTCTCACCCAGATCCAGGGGCACACGGCCTCACCCGGACCCGGGTCCAGCTTCACCCGGACCCAGGTGCGTGTGGCCTTTCCCAGACCCAGGGGCGTGTGGCCTCACCCGGGCCCGGGACCCAGCCTCACCCGGACCCAGGGGCACACGGCCTCACCCAGACCCGGGATCCAGCTTCACCGGACCCAGGGGCGCATGGCCTCACCTGGACCCAGGGGCGCGTGGCCTCTCCCAGACCCACGGGCACGTGGCCTCACCCGGACCCAGGGGCACGTGGCCTCTCCCAGACCCATGGTCATGTGGCCTCACCCGGATCCAGGGGCGCACGGCCTTATCCGGACCCAGGGGCGTGAGGTCTCACCTAGACCCAGGGGCGTGTGACCACACCCAAGCCCAGGGGCACACAGCCTCGCCTGGCCTGGACGGGACCCAGCCTCTCCCAGACCCAGGGGCGTATGGCCTCACCCGGACCCGGGATCCAGCTTCACCCGGACCCAGGGGCGCGTGGCCTCACCCGGACCCAGGGGCGCGTGGCCTCACCCGGACCCGGGACCCAGCCTCACCCAGATCCAGGGGCACACGGCTTCACCCGGACCCGGGATCCAGCTTCACCTGGATCCAGGGGCGTGTGACCTCACCTGGACCCAGGTGCACGTGGCCTCTCTCAGACCCAGGGGCGCACGGCCTCACCCGGGCCCGGGCCCCAGCCTCACCCGGACCCAGGGGCACACGGCCTCACCCGGACCCAGGGGCGTGTGGTCTCACCCGGACCCAGGGGCGCGTGGCCTCACCCGGACCCAGGGGTGTGTGGACTCACCCGGACCCAGGGGCGTGTGGCCTCACCCGGACCCAGGGGCGCGTGGCCTCACCCGGACCCAGGGGCGTGTGGACTCACCCGGACCCAGGGGCGCGTGGCCTCACCCGGACCCAGGTGCGTTAGGCCTCACCCGGACGCGGGACCCAGCCTCTCCTGATCCAGGGGCACACGTCCTCACCCGGGCCCGGGATACAGCTTCACCCGGACCCAGGGGCGCATGGCCTCACCCGGATCCAGGGGCGTGTGGCCTCACCCGATTCCAGGGGCGCGTGGCCTCTCCCAGACCCAGGGTCGCGTGGCCTCACCCAGGTCCAGGGCTGCGTGGCCCCACCCAGACCCAGGATCCAGCCTCACCTGGACCCAGGGGGGCGGCCCCACCCGGACCCGGGACCCAGCCTCACCCGGACCCAGGTGGGTGCGGCCTAACCCGGATACAGGGGCATATGGCCTCGCCCAGACCCGGGACCCAGCCCCACCCCGACCCAGTTCCCAGCCTTACCCGGAACCAGGGGCACGCGGCCCCACCCGGACCCGGGACCCAGCGGGGTTTCGTCTTCTTGATCCCAATTCCTGTTGGTCAATTCCCTCTCAGCAACTCCCTCGGCCATCCTCCCAGAGCTCCAGGGCGTCTGCCGCAGAACTCGTTGGGCTGCGGGCTCGGCGAAGCTCCGGTGTGCCCGGTGCGCGGTGGTGGACTGGTCCGGGGTCGCTGTGTCGGCCCTTGGGTCTGCAGCGGTGGCCAGTCACCGAGCGTGCGCACCTGGCCGCTTCCGGGGCGTTGAGATTCTTGAAGGACTCGGAGGTCAGCAAGCGCAGAGCCTCCCACCCCATGTCTCTCAGGGGCTCGTCTGTCCGTGCTCGGCAGCGAGTGGAGCCATCCCCTCAGCCGGAGACCGCCGGGTGAACTGCGCCGAGCACGTTCCAGGCTGCCATTGTGTCGCCTGAGCCGTAGTTCTTAAAGTGTGATCTTTGGGTCACCGGCATCAGCATCATCCTGCGTACCCATCTCTTTTATTCTAGTTGTAGAGCATCTGCTCAGCCAGCCCTCCGGTGGTTCTGGATGGTGTCCGCTCTGCTTTCCTGTCGTAGTCTCAAAATTGTTGTGGTAGGCAACAATCAGGCTTCCGCCCTATGCCTCCATCTTGGTCCTCCTTTGTATAGTTAAGTCTTGATTGTTGTTGGTGTCACTGGGAGGAATTGTCCTCCTGGCCAATTGTCCGTGAGGACCCTCTGTGTCTATAAAGGAAGAGTTGCTGTGCAGGAGACACGTTTATGGGCCGGATCTTGTTGCAGCAAGGCTTTGGCGCTCACTGAGTCTGCCTCTTGAATGTGCCCCTTATGCGAGTGGTTGAAATCTGGTGTCATCTCACACCGACCACTAGATGCCCTCGTTTCTGGGTCTCCAATGGAGTGTAGATCAGCTACTGCCTGAGGCCACTCAGCAGGAATTACAGCAAAAACTGCAGTTTCCTCCTCCTGTCTAAGCGGCCCTGGAGCAGTCCGACTAGAACCGCAGTTCATCTGGTCAAGCTGCCACAGGGCAGGCCACCCACATGCAAAAGCCGCTGCTTGGAGCCCAGGTGGGCCTGCAAGACGTGCGGGACGGGTCTGCAAAACGTGCCTGGAGGGTCCCAGGGCGGGGCGGGTCTCAGGGCGGGGCGGGGTCTCAGGGCGCCACCAGGCCATGGCGTGGCAAACCGCAATGGCTGCAAGTCTGCTTTTTCTGCTCTCCACGTTTCTAAGCCCCCTCGTTCCGCACTCCAGCACAGCAAACACTGATTGCTGGGCGCACCTCCGCAAGGAAGTGACTCCCACTCTCTGACACGAAGGCCGAGAGTCCAGCCTCTCCCCGCAGGCGTCTGGGTCTCCCGCGCGTCCCCAGAAGCTGGATTTCAGGGTGATGGGGAGCTAATCTCCCCTAAGGTTGGAAAAAAAGCCGCACGACCCTTCCCCCGCCACCAGTCCGACCCACGCGCCTCCGCACCTTATCCCTTCCGAGTTCGCTCTGTCCTCTTCCCTCTTAGCTGTAAATCCACCCTTCAGCCAGCTCTCCTGTGGTTCTGGGTGGCAGACGCTCTGTCCTCCAGTTGTATTTTTGAAATTGCTGTGCGTGGCGCAGTTCATTTGTTTAACTTTGCCGCCTTCTTGGTTCTCCTCTCTCAAAACGGCTAAAGGACTTGAAATCCTAAAAATCCTCCAAGTCGGTGTCGGCGGCCTCCGGGGCCCCGAGGATCTCACTGGGCAGCTCGGCCAGGTCGGTGATGCGGATGGGCCCATCTTGCAGAAAGATGGTCTCTTCCTTCACCGAGAGCCACTGCGCCGAGTCCGTGGCCGCCGCCATAGCAGCTGCCGCGGCCGCCCACGAGCTCATGGCCCCGGCTGAGGTGCTGACTGAGAGGAGCAGCCGCCCGGCCTGGGGAGACGCGAGCAGGAGTCGCCGCGCTCACCAGTCCATCTTTTAGTTGTATTTCCGAAACTGCCATGCGAGGCAACAGATCAGCCGTTCAACTCCGCCGCCATCTTGGCTCCTCCCTGAACCACATCTTCTTTATCCAATTGTCGATTGATGGCTTGTCTGGTCAATTGATTGCTTCCCTATCTTGGCTATTGTAAATAACACTGCAATGAACATAGAGGTGCATATATACTTTTCAATTAGTGTTCTGGATTTTTTAAGATATATACGCAGAAGTGGAATTGCTGAGTCATAAGGGAATTTAATTTTTAATTTTTTGAGGAACCTCCATACTGTTTTCCATAGTTGTTGCACCAATTTGCAACCCCACCAACAGTGCACAAGGGTTCCCATTTCTCTACAACCTCTCCAACACTTGCTGTTTGTTGATTTATTGATGATAGCCATTCTGACAGGTGTGATGTGGTACCTCATTGGAGTTTTAATTCGCATTTCTCTGATGATTAGTGATGTTGAATACCTTTTCATTTTTTAATTGGATTGTTGTGGGGGTTTTTGGTATTGAGTTGTATGTGTTCTTTATTTTTTTCTTTCTTTATTTATTTTAAAATATATTTTATTGATTTTTTACAGAGAGGAAGAGAGGGATAGAGAGTTAGAAACATCGATGAGAGAGAAACATTGATCAGCTGCCTCTTGCACACCCCCTACTGGGGATGTGCCCGCAACCAAGGTACATGCCCTTGACCGGAATTGAACCTGGGACCCTTGAGTCCGCAGGCCGACGCTCTATCCACTGAGCCAAACCGGTTTCGGCTGTTCTTTAAAAGTTTTGGATATTAACCCTTTATTATTAGTGAATATCCTTCTCCCATTAGGCTGTCTTTTCATTTTGTTGATGGTTTCCTTTGCTGTGCAAAAACTTTTTAATTTGATGTAGTTCCATTTGTGTTTTTTTTTCCCTTTTGTTTTCCTAGCCTGTGGATATACCTGTATATCAGAAAAATTTTTATTGAAAGGAATGTCAGAGTTTACTGTCTATGATTTCTTCCAGGAGTTTTATGGTTTCAGGCCTACATTTAAGTCTTTAATACATTTACATTTATTGTGTATGATGTAAGAAGGTGGTCTAGTTTAATTATTTTTGCATGTATCCAGTTTTCCCAATGCCATTTATTGAATAGACTGTCTTTACCCGATTGAATAGTCTTGCTTCCTTTGTCACAGGTTAATTGACCATGTAAGTTTATGTTTATTTCTGGGCTTTCTCTTCTGTTCAGTTGATCTACATGTCAGTTTTCATGCCAGTATCATGCTGTTTTAACTATGACAGCCTTGAACTATAGTGATAGCATGTATTGTGATCCCTCCATCTTTGTTCTTCTTTCTCAATATTGCTGTGGCTACTTGGAGTCTTTTGTGGTTCCACATTAATTTTAGAATTATTTGTTCTAGTTCTGTGATAAATGACATTGGTATCGTGATAGGGGTTGCATGGAATCTATGGATTGCTTTGGGTAGTATGGACATTTTAACGAGGTCAGTTCTTCCTATCCATGAACACAGTATATACTTCTGTTCATTTGTAACTTCTTCAATTTCTTTTTTCAACATTTTATAATTTCTGAGTACAGGTTTTTTACCTCCTTGGTTAAATTTATTCCTAGGTATTTCATTTTTTTTTTAATGCAATTTTTAATGGGATTGCTTTCTTAATTCCTCTTTCTGATAGTTCATTATTGGTGTATAAAATGAAACCAGTTTGTGATTATTAATTTTGTATCCTGGTACTTGACTGAATTCATTGATCCGTTCTAGCAGTTTTTGGTGCAATCTTTAGGTTTCTCTGTCAGAAAGATGGCTGACTTTAAATCAGACTAATCCTACACATCAGCTTTGTTACTTTACTGCTGTCGGAGCAGGGACGGTGAGTGCTCCACTCAGGGATGCTCCCTCAGAGTCTAGGTGCGTGGCACTCCTTGGGCTTAGGAGTTCACAGCCTGCACTTGAACGCATACCCTGATACCCTGGTCAAGAGCCCCTCTGCTGGACCCTGGTGGATGAGGATCAAACCAATGGGAGAATGAGAGAGAGAGACAGAAAGAGAGAGAGAGAGAGAGAGAGAGAGAGAGAGAGAGAGAGAGAGAGAGGAGGAAAGTGAGTTGGACCAGTTTTTGTCCTAATTATACACATTGTAGAAGTTGTCTGCCATTATGTCTGGCTGACATAAACAAAAGCCTTCTATAAAGGCAAACTTCTGGAGGAAGAATCTTACATCTCTAACAATCTTGGACCAAGTTCATGGACTTCATCAAGGTCCACCCTTCTTCATAAAGAAATAGACACTTCTATTCCTGGGGGCCCACCAGAGACCCCAGGCCACCAGGGACCACATCATATGCCGTTTTGTGACCATAAGAACCTAGCCTGCACATTCTCAATTATAAATCTACATACATAACCTGGACAGGAGTGTCAAGGTCCAGATTAGGAGAGTAACCATTATCAAGTTGAAAGGTCTTGCTCCCATTGCTAACAATTCTAAAATTTTTTTTTTTTTTTTTTTTAAAATATATTTTATTGATTTTTTACAGAGAGGAAGAGAGAGGGATAGAGAGTTAGAAACATCGATGAGAGAGAAACATGGATCAGTTGCCTCTTGCACACCCCCTACTGGGGATGTGCCCGCAACCAAGGTACATGCCCTTGACCGGAATCGAACCTGGGACACCTGAGTCCGCAGGCCGACGCTCTATCCACTGAGCCAAACCGGTTTCGGCTCTAAATTTCTTGATGAGCTTCTACACTTGGAAGAAAATTGAATTTACTGTTTTACCATAAAGGCCTGTTAGTGAACGGTAGTTTTTGTATAGATCCCTTTGTGACTAACGGAAGCTGGGAGCCCTCTCCCTAGTAAAATACACACATTTTGCAGTTCTCAGTTTTCAGGGGAAACAGAGCCCCTGAAGCCCACCCATGAGCAGCGATGGAAGAACTGCTGGTCCGCAGGGTGGAGCTCTGACCAGCTGGCTCATTCATTGCATCGTGTTTTTGCCCACGAAGCTTTCGTAGGCCATTCGGGAGCAGTTTCACCTGTCTCATCGGGTTCCCAAACTGTGATTCTGGATGACTTTTACACGCAACAGACTTGAAAACCATGGCTCAGATGGCCTGGGAGCCAATTTGGCTGCGTTGCTCAAGAATTAAACACTGAGTTCCAGCCAGAACTGTAACAGTGCTGCAAGCAGAATAGGTAAACTAAAACAGGCATTTACGCTATTGTTAACTTTAGGGAGACCTTCATCGTGATGATTAAGAAAGCTTATACGTTCAAACCTGAAGGGGCAACTTCCTGCAAGGTCTGTGACGTCACACTGACTGGGTCGGCCAGGCCTTCCACAGACCCATGCTTCTCTGGCCGCTGAGATTTCGCAGGGCCTGTTTGAAACCTCCCTCTCCTTTGTGGTCTGGGACGACACATAAATTAGAGACTGTCTGGCTTGTTTGTCTCTTAGAGATTTTAATGGTTACCTCGGGATCAGACACCATCTTGAGACAAACCTGCACAGAAAAAAAAAAGCAAAAAAAAAAAAGCTTTCTAATAGCATTTATGAGCTGAACTTCCCCTGTCCCTCCAGCACCTCCTCCTGTCACCATGGCAATGGGTAGAAGATGAGGGTTGTAGTGCTATCTTCTTTGGGATCTTCCTGTATAGGTTGATTTGTGTGCCCCCCTCTCCATACACATGTTGGAGTCCTAACCCCTGACTCCCCCTAACGCGACCTTATTTGGAGAAAGGATCACTGCAGATGTGATTAGTTAAGGTGAGGTCATTAGGGTGGGCTCTAACCCAATATACTGGGTCCTTAGGAAAAGGGGAAATTTAGACACCCACACACAGGAAGCATCCTGTGAAGGAAGGCAGAATGGGGTGATGTGTCTACAAGCCAAAGAATGGCCCCCAAACCAGCAGAAGCTCCAGGAGAGGCATGGAACAGATTCTCCCTCACAGCCCTTGGAAGAAACCAATTCTGCCAAGACCTTGATCTTGGACTTCAGACTCCAGAACTGTGAGACCATACACTCTGTTGTTTAAGCCACCTAGTTTGTGGTACTTTGTTACCGCCACCCCAGCAAATGAATACAGAAATGAGCCAGGGCCCACAGAAGCCGAGGAGACCTGGGCTAGGGCTCCATGCAGGAGCCTTTTCTCCAAGGAGGGTCTGGGAGCTCCCCGCAGGCCTTTGTGAGAATTAGCAACACCAGAGAGGCACGGCCCGAAGGACTCAGGGCCCTGCTCACAGAGAGCAGGTGAATTTGAAAAGTGCACCCCTGCCCTGACAGGTTTGGCTCAGTGGATAGGGCGTTGGCCTGCGAACTCAAGGGTCCCAGGTTCGATTCCGGTCAAGGGCATGTACCTTGGTTGCGGGCACATCCCCAGTGGGGGGTGTGCAGGAGGCAGCTGATTGATGTTTCTCTCTCATCGATGTTTCTAACTCTCTCTGCCTCTCCCTTCCTCTCTGTAAAAAAAGAAAGAAAAGTGCACCCCCTCCTCCAGCACACAGCCCCTTGCCAGGTGGCGGCTCTGTGATCAGATAAGGGTTGCACTTATTCCGGCTCCCAATGGCGCCCCAGGGCAGGCACCTGTGTGACGTACCTAAACATACAGGGCAGCGCTGATTGCTCGCTCTCTCCTCAGATCGCACCTGCTTCTGTCTCTATCCACACTCTTGTCCCAATGGGTGGGGGATTTGTCCAGCCGCCCATGAATGCAGCAAAAGCCCAGAGCGGTGGGTAAGGTGCTAAGTGCCCGCATTCTCGGTGCACGGAACCCCTGCACGCAGGCCAAGCTCGCTGGCCCAGGGCGGGCGTATTGGCGGTGCCTATTGAGAACCTTCTTTCCCTCTCCCCTCACCCCAACGTCAGACACAGGAGGGTGGAGGCCATCTCCCCGGGAGCCGAGTGCTTGTGGAGAGACGTGATCCCCTTAGAAGGGGTGACTTTCCCTCCGTGAGGCCAATGTGGGGGCTTCAGGGAGTAAAGATGCGGGGTGTCTAAAGGGCGAGAGGCGTCTCACCTGGCCTGAATGTCTGCTGAGCTGCGGGATATACCTGCTCCTGGAGCAGTTGGGATGGGGGTAGCTCTTGGGGAGACTGTTCCAGGAACCTAGGAGCCTGCCCTCCCATCCCTGTCTCCAGGGTCCATAACAGGTGCACTGCCTCCCAGAACACCTTACTGACCCCCAACAAATAGTGGGGTTTCCTAAGCAGCAGCCTTACAGACAGGTCTTATGCCTAGTGGGGGCTCCTGGAACCAAGGTCAGGGGGGTCACAGGCTTCCCGCATTGAAAGAACGAGGGTACTGCCAACAGGAGGCCCGTGGCGATGTTTGGACCAGAACGCCCTTCCTCTGTGGAGGGGGCCACCAACCCTCCTCCCCAACAGGGTCTGGAATTGGGTCCACTCCCCACCAAAGGGCTTCCCCTCGCCAGTCCCCCCAAACCAGAGCCTTCCCAAGTTGCCCGTTAGACGCCTTCAGGTCAGAACGTAGCAGTCTATCTTGCTGCCACTAGATGGCGACCCTGTAAAGGCGAAGCAACGCGGCACAGGCCGCCGCACGCCGGGCCGCCTAAGGCCCCGGGGACCGCGGACCGCGAACCTTCTCCGCCCAGGCGAGGTCCCTCGAGGGATCAAGACTAGCGAGTCTGATAAAGGGGGCGCTGCTTTCCTGTCCGCCAGCCCAGGGATGGGGGCGGGGGGCGGTTCTGGAGGGCAGTTCCTGCCCTGGCCGAGAGCAGGGTCCCGGCCCCCTGCCCGGGGCCTCAGGCTGTGCGCAGAAGCCAGTGGCACTTGGCCAGGGGATGGGGAACCTGTTGGGACAAGGACTTGAGCCTTGAGGGAGGGGAAGAGAACACCCGCCGGAGGGTCAGGGGCCTCGGAGGCACATGTGTCAGTCCTCCGCACCGGCGCGAGGTGGCGCCAGTGCGCAGGGAGCAGCGCGCGAGCCGCAGGATCCGAAGGCAATTCAGTGTCTCGAATGTGTTTGGAAGCTCGTGGAATTGCTTCCCAGTCCTGCCCGCCACAGCCCCCAATCTAAGGTTTTGCGTGCGGATGAGTCGCATGAGGCACGAACAGGGTATTGTCAGCGAATTTTCTGCAGCACGGTTAGACCTCAGGCTGACGTCGATGCACTCTGCCCCGCGAATGTGCGGGCTCAGGTGCCGAACCTCTGCCCAGGACCTCAGGTGGAGGCTCCCGGCCACGCGCCGCCTGTGGGTCATCCACAGAAAGAATGAGGGGCGGGCGGGGCTCCAGAGAAACTTGCTCCCTTCGTGGGTTCCAAAGCCAAACCAACGGATATACGGATGTTAAAAAAAAAAAAAAAGGCTGTATTTTTATTCCATTCAAAATGGAAATAGTTTTAGTTCTACAGGAAACAGTGCTTATTCTTACAACATTCACTGTCTCAACTCCACTTTTGTTTAAAAAACAAGTATTTAAGTATACTTAAAAAGTGCTTAGAAGCACATACTAGTATAATATACCAAACTCTAAAGAAACGTTGTTTTAAAAATGTATCTATTGTTTGCATGAAAACAGCCTATGTATTAGTTTTGTAATAAGAGCATCCGTGTTTATTTTTGTCGATTTGGGGTTTTTCCTTAAGGTGGAGCTGTGTTCCGTCCCCTGCCGGTCCTGCTACCCTTCAGGGAGAGGGCTAATGCAGAGACAGCGGTTTGGGCAGGGTCATTACTGAGATGTCATTCTCCTCCAGAAGCCAGTCTCTGGGCCAGGACTGGCTTTTCTTTTCTTTAAAAGTATATTTTTATTGATTTTAGAGAGGAAGGGAAAGGGGAGAGAGATAGGGCATCCTGCAGAGGGAGGGGAGTGAGAGAGGGCCTTGGGGAAGTGGGGACGTGAGAGGGGGAGTCCCTGCCTAGGAAGGCCTGAGAGGTTGGGGGCTCCCCCCAGGCAGTAGGGCCCACCACCACTGCATGGTAGCCCCTGGAGGAGGCCACATGACAGCGTGGCCAGGAGGGCAGGACTCTGGCCCCAGAATCTCAGCACCATCCAAGACCCCAAATCCCATGACAGGCAGGAAGCAGGACCTGAGGGCTCCGAGGGACATGCTGATTTGACAATAGGTGTCATCCATGACTTCTTTCTCTCTTTTTTTAAAATATATTTTTATTGATTTCAGAGAGGAAGAGAGAGCGCACGAGAGAGATAGAAACATCAATGATGAGAGAGAATCATGGATCAGCTGCCTCCTGTAAGCCCCACGCTGGGGATCGAGCCCGCAACCCCAGGCATGTGCCCTGACTGGAAATTGAACCCAGGACCTTTCTTTCTTTTTTTTTAAAAAATATATTTTATTGATTTTTTACAGAGAGGAAGGGAGAGGGATAGAGAGCTAGAAACATCGATGTGAGAGAGACATCGACCAGCTGCCTCCTGCACACCCCCTACTGGGGATGTGCCCGCAACCAATGTACATGCCCTTGACCGGAATCGAACCTGAGACTTTTCAATCCGCAGGCCGACGCTCTATCCACTGAGCCAAACCGGTTTCAGCTGAACCCAGGACCTTTCAGTCTGCAGGCCGACACTCTATCCACTGAGCAACACTGGCCAGGGCCATGACTTCTTTCTTAAACCTTGGGGGTTCTCATGCAGCCTGGAAAGGGCAGGAACCCTCAAAATGGACTGAGGTGAAAAGGAATGGAGGACTGACACATGCTACAAGGATGGCCCTGGAAAACACGCTAAGTGAAAGAGGCCAGTCGCAAAAGACCACATATTGTGTGATTCCATTTTTATGGAATGTCCAGAATAAGCAAATCCATAGAGACAGGACGTAGACTAGTGGTTGCCAGGGGCTGGAGGAGAGGGGACGGGGAGGGACTGCTTAATGGGTGCTGGGTTTCTTTTAGGGTGATGGAAACATTCTGGACTTAGATAATGGTGATGGCTGCACGACATGGTAAGCCATATTAGAAGACACTGAAATGTAGACTTCAAAATAGTTAAAGTGGTGCATTTTGTTATATAAATTTTATCACAATCAAAACATTTTTAAAAATCTGAGATGGAATTTTCTATCACCGAATAGGATGGTGACCTACAGTTAAAATTAAGTTGATTTAAAAGAAGAAAAGGTGCCCTAGCTGGCTTGGCTCCGCGGACTAAAGGGTCATGGGTTTGATTCCGGTCAAGGGCATGTACCTCGGTTACAGGCTCCATCCCTGGCCCCAGTCGGGGGAGGTGTGGGGTGTGGGGTGTGGGAGGCAACCAATCAATGTGTCTCTCCTCACATCGATGTTTCTCTCTCCCTTCCACTCTCTCTAAAAATCAATGGAAAAATATCCTTGGGTGAGGATTAATAAAAAAAAGAAAAAAAAAGAAGAAAAAGGAATGTTGGTATTTTTCCTTTGAGCGAATGAATTCTTTTTTTTTTAAAATATGTTTTATTGATTTTTTACAGAGAGGAAGGGAGAGGGATAGAAAGTTAGAAACATCGATGAGAGAGAAACATCGATCAGCTGCCTCCTGCACACCTCCTACTGGGGATGTGCCCGAAACCAAAGTATGTGCCCTTGACTGGAATTGAACCTGGGACCTTTCAGTCTGCAGGCTGATGCTCTATCCACTGAGCCAAACCGGTTTCAGCTGAACAAATGAATTCTTATTACCTAACTCTAAGAAAAGGAGACTGAGTCAATATCCTGAGACAGGGCCACACAGGTTCACCTGGGCTGGAGCCATCTAGAGAAGGGACATGCAGTGTGTCAGAAAGTGGTTAAAACAATGCCCAGGGGGCAAAGGGAAGGGTGGTGCTGGCCAGGGAAAAGGTGAGCTCTTCCCAGACCTCTGCTTCTTAAGCTGGGAGAGCGTACCCCAATTCTGATCAAGTATCTGTTAGGCCTCCTTACCAGTTATGTGATGTGGGGTTCCCTGGGGAATTTTTGGTGTCTCGTGGAAGAACCAAAGGAATCTGATAGAGGATTTGGTTCCTGCGCCGCCCCTGTCAGACGGAACTGAGTGCCCGCCAGGTGGGCAGCGCACCCTGCTTTTTCCCAGGGTACAGCGGCCACGGCCTTGCCACCCACATGCCCGAGGAGGGCCAGCTCAGACTGTGCTCTCTCAGAGCCAGGGCAGGGTGTCTGGGGCGGGGGGGGGGTTACCTCTTAGCCTCTCTTGGTGACTGCAGCAGCCCCTTCAATGTAGACAGCCCCGATTGCCATTGTCTTAGTTGGGGTTTCACCAGAGCAGACCCTGGCCTGGGGATTAAGTGCAAGTAGTTTGTCTGGGAAGTGATCCCAGGAAGCTTTGGTGGGAGCAGGGGAGCCAATCAGGGCATGTGAGGACTCTGGGAGCTGAGTCCTTACCTCTGATCAGGTCCTCGGGGCTGCGGATTGGCCCCTGGGATGCTGCTCAGGTCAGGGCCACCACCAGGGTTTTGGTGCTATTGTCACTGCTTACTTCCACGGGTTATTGCAGGAGCTTCCTCACTGTCCTGCTACTCCCAGCCTTGCACCTGATACCACAGTTGCTGTTTCTGAAGCATGTGATGATCAGGATGTGTCCCTGCTCCAACGCCTTTGATGTTTCCGTGCGTCTATGTGACCACATCTGAAGCTTTAGGTCTTGTGTTCCAACCAGGCAGTGGGCTAGAAGCAGGGGAGAGAGCCGTGCCTGCCCCCACGCAGCTGACCATCTGGCTGGGGCGATGAGCAGTGACAATAGGGTGAGGTGTGGGCCATGGTCAGAAAGGAGAGGGTGTCCTAGGAATCCAAAGGAGAGGTGCCAGACACAGGCTTGAGTCACAGAAAGCTTTTGATGTAGAAACTGTTGGTTGAGCATGGAATCCCTTCTCCCCTTCTGGCTTAACAGATCTCCTGCATTTTGGGGCGTGGCAATGACTCTCGCTAAATATCACCATACTCCCCAGACTTCCTGGCAGATAGAAGTGGTCAGTGAGGGATAAGAGGAAGTCACTGGGTTTCCAGAAAAGCTCTCTAAAGGAGCCCTTTTGTCCTTCCTACTTCCTGCGATTTGGTACCAGGTGTGATGGCTGGAACTACAGTGGCCATATTGTGACTATGAGGGAATCTTGAAGATGGTAGGGATGATGAGCAGAAAGAGAGAAGGAGCCTGAGTCTCTGAAGACCTCTGAGCTCTCAATTCAGTCCTGAACTGACCACCTCCATACTTTATTTTTTTTTATTTTTAAAATTTTGTTTTATTGATTGATTTTTAGAGAGGAAGAGAGAGAAACATTGATTTGTTGTTCCACTTATTTATGCATTCATTGGTTGATTCTTATATGTGCCCTGACCAGGATCGAACCTGCAATCTTGGTGTATTGGGACGATGCTCTAACCAACTGAGCTACCTGGCCAGGGCCCACCTCCAGATTTAAAATTTTTTTTTTTTTATTGATTTCAGAGAGGAAGGGAGAGGGAGATAGAAACATCAGTGATGAGAGAGAATCATTGATCAGTTGCCTCCTCCATGCCCCTTACTGGGGATTGAGCCCACAACCCAGGCATGTGCCCTTGACTGGAATTAAACCCAGGACCCTTCAGTCTGCAGGCCGATGTTCCATCCACTGAGCCAAAGCAGCCAGGGCCAGACTTCTTTTATGAGAGAAAAAGTAAACCTCTTTCTACTTTAGCCGCTGTTATTGGGGTTTTCTCTTATTGTCAGCTGAACCTAATCTGAGTGAATGCAGCGTCCTAGGATGTGCCATCTGCAGCTTTAGCAGAGGTTAGATGGGCAAACGGGGATTCCAGGGGCTGCAGGGAGGGGTCGAGGAGGCCAAGGAGGAGACATGTTTGGGGCAGAGGGGAGAGTGTCAAAGGCCCGGAGGAAAGACAGAACAGAGTCGGTGTGTCTGGGGCCAGCAGAGAAGGGGTAGAGGAGACGGAGCCTGAAATGCGAGCAGGACTAGGACCCTGAGGGACTTGGCAGCCGGGTAACCCACAGGCAGAGGGAGCCCAGGCAACTGGTGAGGTTGTCACTTTAGGAAGATCCCTCGGTGCCCAGACAGAGGGGCTGGCTTTGAGGGAAGAAGAGTTGAGACACCTTATGAGGCTGTTGCTGTGGTCAGATAAAAGATGAAATTGGTTTGCACTCGGCCAGTGGCTGTAGGAACAGAAAGAAATGGGCCGACCCTGACTTTGAAAGGGAGAATTCCTCATTGTTGACGGGTGGTTGGATGTGGGGGGAGAGAACAGCGGGAGCTGAGGACCAGGAGCCACAGACGAGATAGGAAACAGGTGAGACGTCCAGCGCTGGAGGCCTGCAGCAGGAAGTGAGGCTGGGGGTGGGATGGGATGGGGGGAAGGAGCCCTGGGCTGGGCGTGGGAGAGCGGCCACCCACACACTTGATGGTGCGGCCTTCAGAATTGCCCTTGGCCTCTTTAATCCCAGTTCTCAACCTAAACTGGGGCTATCATCAGCTAATTTATTTATTTTAAAAAATATATTTTTATTAACTTCAGAGAGGAAGAGAGCGATAGAAACATCAATGATGGGAGAGAACCATTGATCAGCTGCCTCCTGCACGCCCCCTGCTGGGGATCGAGCCCACAACCCGGGCATGTGCCCTTGACCAGAATCGAACCCGGGACCCTTCGCTCCGCAGGCCCAGGCTCTGTCCACGGAGCCAAACCAGCTAGGGCTCGCCAGCTAATTCGTAGAAGTTCCTGGCGCTTAGCGCGATGTTAACCGAATCTGAAATGTTGCTCCCCGTGTCCCCTCCAACCCCTGCCCTCCCGGTGCTCCCTGATTCTGCCCTTTCCGCTGTCCAGGGTCGGGGCCAAGTCCCAGCTGCGCCCTCAGCTCAGGCGCCAACAGCCCGGAGGAAAGCCCCTCGCCTCAGAGCCGCACCGCGTGGACCCCTAAACTTTTTTCCTTTTTAGCTGAGCCCAACAGGAAGGAGGCTGGGAGGTGGGGCTGGCTTACAAGCCAGGTGCCCTGGGTTTAGGATCCTCGCCCCTCGTTTCGTAGCACCTGGCCTCCCCCCGAGGCGAGGCTGCGGGTGGGGGTGTCACTGCTCCTCGCCTCCCCCGCCCCCCCGCGCGCCCTCCCCGGCTCCTCCCCGCCCTCCGCGGAGGCTGCGGCGCGGCCGGGCAGGCGAGGCGCGCTAGGCAGCAGCCACCGGGCGCAGCGGGCGGCGCGGGCAGCCAGGCTCAGCCCCTGCCTGCGCCAGCCGCGGCCCTCGCCCGCCGAGGTCGGCCTGGGGCGTCCGCAGGGTCCGCGGAGCGCCGAGTGCGCGTGGGGCTGGGCCCCGCACCCGGGCGCAGGAGCGCGGGCGCGGCGGGGCGGAGCGCCGGGCATGGAGCCGGCCCGAGAGCCCCCCGCGCGGGCCCGGCCGCCGCCGCCGCCCGCCGCCCGCCCCGCGCCCGCCCCCGCCGCGCCCAGGCCGCGCTCGCCCGGGGAGGCGGAGGCCCGCGGCCCCGAGGGACTGCTGCGGCGATCGGGCTCCGGCTTCGAGGGCAGCACCAGCTGGAAGGCGGCCTTGGAGGGTAAGGTGCAGCGGCCCTGCATGCCCTGACCCGGGGACCGGGGACAGGAAGGCGGGTAGAGTCACCTTGGCTGGTGTCCCGGACGGGGTGGGGGCGGGGGCGGCGAGTGGGACTCTGGAACCCGGAGGATTGGTTTGGGGCAATTAGGTGACACATCGCGGGGAGAGGGGTGTCACTGGGGACCACCCATAGTTACAGCCTTGACCCTGTCTCCGCAGCTCACTCACTTTTTGACCTTGGGAGCAGGCTCCATACTCGGAGCCTGTTTGCTCATGAGTGTCTCATCCTCACCTGATGGGCATGAGGGGGTGCTTGACTGTCTGTGGCAGTGGAGATGCTTTGGGCAAAGTGAGGAAAGCTGTAGGCCCCAGAGGTGTTGCCAGTGTCCAGTGAGAAGGGGGGCACCTGGTGGGGACGGGCCACTTGGGGAGGGAGAGGTGGAGGACCAGCGGGCAGTGAGCGAAGTGGAAAATGGATTCCATGTTCATGAGTTCTAGAAAACTTGTGTTGGCCACTGGTGGTGTGTGCTGTGGAGCTGCTGGAGTCGGCAGGACAGAGGACCGGTCCTCAGGAGGCTTCTCATACTCCTGGCACCCCAGTTCCTGGGCCGAGGGCCTGGGCAGCGTCCCCTGGGGAAACCCAGAGTCTGGCTCACCCAACCCTTAGGGAGGGCGAGTCGGAAAAGGAGAGCTTCCTGGGGTAGGTGACCTCTCAAGAGACCCGGGGAGGTGGAGGAGGGCGTGCCAGGTGCAAGGAGTGACATGGTCACAGAGCCAGCCTGTCCCTTGTGGGGAACTGAACTCATGAACACCAGGAAATGGGGGGGCGGGGGGTGAGGGGATGAGTCTGAGAACTGAACCGAAGAGTTTGAACTTTGTCTGAAGGAGCCATAGAGAGATTTAAAGCATAGAATGAGACAGTGGGTTTGTTCTTGGAAAAGCAGTGGTGTCGCAGGGGGGTTAGACCAAGGCCAGGTCAGGAGGAAAGTGGGCAGTGGGGGTGGGGGTGGGGCGGACCATAACTGGCACCTGGCAGGGCAGGTACCTTGTGGAGGAGGGGAAGGTGGGGATCTACATGTCGGTGTTTGGCCCGAAGGCTGGTGAGCAGGGGGTGCGGACTCCGGAGGGGAAGGCTGGTGCCTGGGTGGTGATTTGGGACAAAGGAGGCAAAGATGTTGGATCTTGGAGCTGCAGGCTGAGGAGAGTTGAGTGGGATCGCGGCTGGCAAACCCCTCGCTCTGAAATAGTCTCCAGGTGCGTAGCATTGCTGGATTTGCCCGTGACCCTCCCCCTCTCCGCTTCCCTCCTGCCTACCGCATTTCCTGAAGTTGCTCACTCCTCTTGCCTGTATTTCTTCATTCATTCATTTTTAAGATTTCTGCAGCGTCTGTCCCAAGTTAACTCTAGTCCCTAGTGGGTAAGGTCATTTCAGGGTGGTGTGGTCTCCTTCAATGCCTGGGCTTACCTCTGCTTCCTCCTCCCAGCTGTGGCTGGGCCAGCCACCTGTAAGGGAGGCAGCAAATAGCCCGGCATCTCTCTTGAGACACTGGGTCTTCCAGCCCCTGGGAGCCCACTCCCTGCTTAGTGCCTTACCTTCGGCCCAGCCTTGTCTCCATGTCCTGGTCTGGCTGCCTATCTGGCCTGTCTCCGTGTCTCATGCTCTCTCTGGCACTTCCTCCTCCAGCGGCTCCCCCCAGCATCAGCCCCACCCTTGATGTCTGTGGTCCCTGGGGGCTCAGCCTCTGGGGCCTATGGACTTTCCCTCAGGTGTTTTAGGATCTGCAGTCTGAGTCCCTGTGAGGGGCCTCCCCTCTGCCAGTCCTCTGAGGGTCTCCTGGGTGTTCCCTGGGTGCCCCATCTCCTGTGGGAAGAGGGGAGTTTGTGGGCCAGGCTGGGTGCTCTCCAGGGTGCTGCGTGTGGGCCCAGGGCCAGCCTTTAGTGCACTGCTCTCCCCCATCTGTTCACTCGTCCTCCCCTTGCGCAAACATTGATGGGGTGCCCACACAGTCCAGACACAGTGCTGGGCACTGGGCACACCCCTGCCCTTGAACAGTCACAGGACCGGGGCTGAGGCAGCCTGATGGGTCTGGAGGCAAGTAAACCCAAACCCCGGGTTATCAGGCTTTTGAACTTGTGTGAGCCTCAATTTCCTCATCTGCCAAGCTAGATGATAATTTCTGCCTCTTAGGGCTACACAGACAGGTGCTGGGCTGTGGGCTGTGTGCAGGTGACTCCTCTCCCCACCTCCCTAGACGTGGCCTCCTGCAGTCCTGAGGGGGGAGCTCAGTTGAAATCCTTTGACTGCTGGTCTGCTAACCTTGAGTCCACTTCCCACCCCAAACTGGAGTCCATGTAATGGGCCCAGTCCATGGACACTGGCAGCACCCATGATGGATGAGGTGTCTGCCACTTCGGGGGGCCAAGGGTTTTGTAGCCTCTGCTTAGCCAAGCACATCTGGAAAAAAACAGGAGACTTCTCGACTTGACCAAGTTGAACACTTAGGGGACCTGTGCTCCTTTTTTACCACGAGCTAAACGTTTATCAGACACCTACTACGTGCCGGACACTTGGCTGCAGGCTTTCCCATCAGCTGTCTCATTTGACCCTCACATCTACCCTTGCAGGGTGTTGGTGAGTGTCATATCTAGTTCATAGAGGAGGAAACCGAGACTCAGAGAGGCCACATGTGTTGCCCAAGGTCACATGTTGGTTGCTTACACATGACCCCCCTGGCGGGTTTGCCACAGGGTCCAGTGAAAACTCTTACACGGTCCCTCGAGGACCAAGCACCTTGGGCGGGGTGAGGCGAATTCGACAGAAACAAACGGTGCTTTGGGCGCAGGTCACTTCAGGCTCCTCAGACGACCCGCCACCTCCAGCACAGATGGGTTAAGTGAAACGGAGAGCTTCTTAAGTCCCACGGTTGGGAGTAGATCCCAGGTCTCCAAGACTTTCCTTAGACCAACAATTAGCTTTATAAATCGAAAGCCAGTCGGAACTTCTTGATCAAATCTTCTCTCCCTGTGGATGTTAACCTTCCCTTCCACTCCAGCCTCAGGAGAGAGGCTGGGAAGGGTGACCCAGAGCTCTGGCCTGGGTTCTGGAAAGACTGGAGGTGATCTGAGATGGGGGTGTATCTGGCCTTGGGGGTGGGGGTGGGGAAAAGGGACTGGGGGCACGGGAGGAGGACAGAGTGATCCTGCAGATCTCAGGCCATCGATGTGTCAGTGCTCACCAATTCTGAATTTTTAATGTTGAAAGCTCCTTGGTTATGCATAAACCCACAACTTCCTGATCCAAACCACACATGCATTTAGCAAAGCCTCTTAAAAACTTAAAAATTACC